>CM064576.1:7079884-7179405 GCA_032716605.1 Paralithodes platypus | reverse complement strand
TTTTTTAGCTAACGTCTTGCCCAACATCAGCAGCAATGAGCGGGCTCACGCTGTCCTGTTAAAGAAAACGAGTTGTCAATTATTTTGCCACGACATCTTTCACCCACAAAAATTTAGGAGAGAAAAAATTTAGGAGATTTTTTTTTAGGAGAGGCTACCTGGCTGGGCTGCTCCACCCAGAGAGATTTTTGTGGGATTATTTTTGGTGAGTCGTCTGATTTGGGGTACGACACATTATACGAAGCATGCCCTAGGACAGTATACGACGCATTAAACGAAGCATGACCTAGCTATACGACGCATTATACGAAGCGTGACAGCGAGAGGGAGAGTGTGTAACTCTCTCTCACACACACTGTGTCTGTCTCTCTCTCTCTCTCTCCCTGAGTCAAAGATTTTTTAGCTAACGTCTTGCCCATAATCAGCAGCAATGAGCGCGCTCACGCTGTCCTGTTAAAGAAATCGAGTTGTCAATTATTTTTCCACGACATCTTTCACCCACAAACATTTAGGAGAGAAGATATTTTTGGTGCGTCGTCTGACTGGGGTACGATACATTATACGAAGCATGACCTAGGACAGTATACGACTCATTAAACGAAGCATGACCTAGCTATAAGACGCATTATACGAAGCGTGACAGCGAGAGAGAGAGTGTGTACGTCGTCGGAGCACCGCCACCGCCGCCGTATTCTGTGTGCTTGCTGCGCCATGTTGCCTGTGTTGGTGCACCTGTGCCAGCGTTACCACATACGAGACCGTATTCGGCCCCTCGATTGGGTTATGAAACGATCTTTCACCCACAAAAATTTAGGAGAGAAAAAATTGTAAAAACTAGGACAAATAAAATAAAAAAATATAAAATTCCATTTCATTTTCCGATTTACATTATACGAAGCATGACCTACCTATATAACGAATTATAAGTACGAAGCACCACAGTACCAGTTGCTCCCATTCATTTTAGGTCACTTGATCCGAAAGTTAAGAAAGTGGAGGATCTGATGGGAGGGGAATGAGAGGTGCTTAGTCGGCTGTTGTCAAAGATACCCAGAGAGGCGACTATCTGGCCGGGCTGCTCCACCTAGAGAGAGACTACCTGGTCGGGCTACTGCGGCGTCGCCGCTGTATGGGTCCCTGTCGTGATTTTAACACACATATCTTTAGGCGATCTTCTGCTGTCCAACCTGAGTTGGTGGAATTGGGAGCGATCGGAAATACTTCTATCTGAGAGCAACGACCACCCCAGTCAGACTACTCACCAAAAATAAATTCTGATATACGACTTGAGTTGGCGGTGAACCTTTTTTCTTCGGGAGGGTCTAAATTTGCGTGTGTGAAAAAATTAAAGAAATCGAGTTGTCAATTATTTTTCCAAGACATCTTTCACCAACAAAAATTTAGGAGAGAAAAGAAGATGTGTCTGTCTCTCTCTCTCTCTCTCTCTCTGAGTAAAAGATTATTTAGCTAACGTCTTGCCCATAATCAGCAGCAATGAGCGCGCTCACGCTGTCCTGTTAAAGAAATCGAGTTGTCAATTATTTTTCCACGACATCTTTCACCCACAAAAATTTAGGAGAGAAGATATTTTTGGTGAGTCGTCTGACTGGGGTACGATACATTATACGAAGCATGACCTAGGACAGTATACGACTCATTAAACGAAGCATGACCTAGCTATAAGACGCATTATACGAAGCGTGACAGCGAGAGAGAGAGTGTGTATGTCGTCGGAGCACCGCCACCGCCGCCGTATTCTGTGTGCTTTCTGCGCCGTGTTGCCTGTGTTGGTGCACCTGTGCCAGCGCTACCACATACGAGACCGTATTCGGCCCCTCGATTGGGTTATGAAACGATGTTTCACCCACAAATATTTTGGAGAGAAGAAATTGTAAAAACTAGGACAAATAAAAGAAATACATGAAAAATTCCATTTTATTTTCCGATTTACATTATACGAAGCATGACCTAACTATACGACGAATTATAAGTAAGAAGCACCACAGTACCAGTTACTCCCATTAATTTTAGGTGACTTGATCCTAAAGTTAAGAAAGTGGAGGATCTGATGGGAGGGGATTGAGAGGTGCTTAGTCGGCTGTTGTCAAAGATACCCAAAGAGAGCCTACCTGGCCGGGCTGCTCCACCCAGAGAGGCGACTTCCTAGCCGGGCTGCTCCACCTAGAGAGAGACTACCTGGCCGGGCTGCTGCGGCATCGCCGCTGTACGGGTCCCTGTCGTGATTATAACACACATATCATTAGGCGATCTTCTGCTGTCCAACGTGAGTTGGTGGAATTGGGAGCGATCGGAAATACTTCGATCCGAGATCTACGACCACCCAAGTCAGACTATTCACCAAAAATAAATTCTGCTATACGACTTGAGTTGGCGGTGAACCTTATTTCTTCGGGAAGGTCTAAATTTGTGTGTGTGAAAAATGTAATGTAATCGAGTTGTCAATTATTTTTCCACGACATCTTTCACCCACAAAAATTTAGGAGAGAAGATATTTTTGGTGAGTCGTCTGACTGGGGTACGACACATTATACGAAGCATGACCTAGGACAGCATACGACGCATTATACGAAGCATGACCTAGATATACGACACATTATACGAAGCGTGACAGCGAGAGAGAGAGAGTGTGTACGTCGTCGGAGCACAGCTACCGTCGCCGTATTCTGTATGCTTGCTGCGCCGTGTTGCCTGTGTTGGTGCACCTGTGCCAGCGCTACCACATACGAGACTGTATTCGGCCCCTTGATTGGGTTATGAAACGATCTTTCACCCACAAACATTTAGGAGAGAAGATATTTTTGGTGAGTCGTCTGACTGTGGTACGACACATTATACGAAGCATGACCTAGGATAGTATACGACTCATTAAACGAAGCATGACCTAGCTATACGACACATTATACGAAGCGTGACAGCGAGAGAGAGAGTGTGTACGTCGTCGGAGCACCGCCACCGCCGCCGTATTCTGTGTGCTTGCTGCGCCGTGTTGCCTGTGTTGGTGCACCTGTTCCAGTGCTACCACCTACGAGACCGTATTCGGCCCCTCGATTGGGTTATGAAACTATCTTTCACCCACAAAAATTTAGGAGAGAAGAAATTGTAAAAACTAGGACACATAAAAGAAAAACATGAAAAATTCCATTTTATTTTCCAATTTACATTATACGAAGCATGACCTAGCTATGCAGCGAATTAAAAGGACGTAGCACCACAGTACCAGTTACTCCCATTAATTTTAGGTCACTTGATCCTAAAGTTAAGAAAGTGGAGGATCTGATGGGATGGGATTGAGAGGTGCTTAGTCGGCTGTTGTCAAAGATACCCAGAGAGAGACTACCTGGCTGGGCTGCTCCACCCAGTGAGGCGACTACCTGGCCGGGCTTCTCCACCTAGAGAGAGACTACCTGGCCGGGCTGCTGCGGCGTCGCCGCTGTACGGGTCCCTGTCGTAATTTGAACACACAAATCTTTAGGCGATCTTCTGCTGTCCAACGTGAGTTGGTGGAATTGGGATAGATCAGAAATACTTCGATCCGAGAGCTACGACCACCCCAGTCAGAAGACTCACCAAAAATAAATTCTGCTATACGACTTGAGTTGGCGGTGAACCTTTTTTCTTCGGGAGGGTCTAAATTTGTGTGTGTGAAAAATTTAAAGAAATCGAGTTGTCAATTATTTTTTCACGACATCTTTTACCCATAAAAATTTATGAGAGAAAAGAAGATGTGTCTGTCTCTCTCTCTCTCTCTCTGAGTCAAAGATTTTTTAGCTAACGTCTTGCCCATAATCAGCAGCAATGAGCGCGCTCACGCTGTCCTGTTTAAGAAATCGAGTTGTCAATTATTTTGCCACGACATCTTTCACCCACAAATATTTAGGAGAGTAAAAATTTAGGAGAGACATTTTTTAGGAGAGACTATCTGGCCGGGCTGCTCCACCCAGAGATATTTTTGTGGGATTATTTTTGGTGAGTTGTCTGACTGGGGGTACGACACATTATACGAAGCATGCCCTAGGACAGTATACGACGGATTAAACGAAGCATGACCTAGGTATACGACGCATTATACGAAGCGTGACAGCGAGAGGGAGAGTGTGTAACTCTCTCTCTCTCTCACACTCTGTGTCTGTCTCTCTCTCTCTCTGTGTCAAAGATTTTTTAGCTAACTTCTTGCCCATAATCAGCAGCAATGAGCGCGCTCATGCTGTCCTGTTAAAGAAATCGAGTTGTCAATTATTTTTCCACGACATCTTTCACCCACAAAAATTTAGGAGAGAATATATTTTTGGTGAGTCGTCTGACTGGGGTACCGTATTCTGTGTGCTTGCTGCGCCGTGTTGCCTGTGTTGGTGCACCTGTGCCAGCACTTCCACATACGAGACCGTATTCGGCCCCTCGATTGGGTTATGAAACGATCTTTCACCCACAAAAATTTAGGAGAGAAGAAATTGTAAAAACTAGGACAAATAAAAGAAAAACATGAAAAATTCCATTTTATTTTCCGATTTACATTTTACGAAGCATGACCTAACTATACGACGAATTATAAGTACGAAGCACCACAGTACCAGTTACTCCCATTAATTTTAGGTCACTTGATCTAAAGTTAAGTAAGTGGAGGATCTGATGGGAGGGGATTGAGAGGTGCTTAGTCGGCTGTTGTCAAAGATACCCAAAGAGAGACTACCTGCAGGGCTGCTCCACCCAGAGAGGCGACTACCTGGCCATGCTGCTCCACCTAGAGAGAGACTACCTGGCCGGGCTGCTGCGGCATCGCCGCTGTACGGGTCCCTGTCATGATTTTAACACACATATCATTAGGCGATCTTCTGCTGTCCAACGTGAGTTGGTGGAATTGGGAGCGATCGGAAATACTTCGATCCGAGAGCTACGACCACCCCATTTTTTCCATTTTTCCATTTTTGATGTGTTCGCCACTCTTCTAGCGGCACCAAGGAGCGTGGCGCCCCTCGTTATTGGTGGTGATTTTAGTGTAGTAGACTGTTTGAAGCAACAGCTCGCTCCCTCGCGAGGATGGGCTCGTCTGGCACTTTTTGCAGTTCGACATCGAGTGCTCTCTTGAAGTTGTCTAACGAGACGTCCCTCATGTCTCTTACTCGCCGTGGGAGTTTGTTGAAGAGACGTGGGCCTCTGTGTGATAACCAGCACTCTTGCAGAGAGCCCATAGCACCCCTGTTATTCATCCGGGGGATTTCGCATTCCCAGCCTCTCCTATCACTGAATTTCATGACTATCGGAGTATGTAGGTTTGGTACTAAACCCTCTGCGATTTTCCACGTGTATATTATTAGGTAACGTTCTCTTCTATGTTCTAGTGAGTACAGATTCAGTGCTCTTAAACGCTCCCAATAGTGTAGATGTTTTATCGAACTTATGTGCGAAGTGAAATTTCTTTGTACACTCTCTAAGTCATTTATTTCACCTGCTTTGTATGGGGATGTTAATATGCTACAGTATTCAAGCCGCGGTAGCACTAGAGATTTGAAGAGTGTTATCATAGGCAATTCACCGCGTGTTTTAAATGTACGTAGAATCCAACCCGTTAGACGTTTCGCAGCCGCAACTTTGACCTGGTTATGTACTTTGAAACCCATATTTTCAGACATTAATACCCCAAGGTCTTTCACACTGTCTTTCCGTTCTATTATGTGGTTAGATTCTGTTAAGTAATTTGTAATTTCTTTAACGCCATTATTATATCCGTACCGTATTAATTGGAATTTTTCTTCATTGAATTACATGTTGTTTTCCCTGGTCCACTGGAACACTACATTCATGTCTTCCTGCAGTCGGCCCGTCTCCTCTTGTGTGTTTACTATCTTGCTTAATTTTGTGTCATCAGCAAAAGACGACACCATACTGTGTCTAGTGTTGGTATCGATGTCGCAAATTAGTATGAGGAACAGAAGGGGCGCTAGCACTGTTCCTTGAGGCACTGAGCTTTTGACATCCGAAGGCTCAGATGTTACTTGGTTTACTGCTACTGATTGTTTTTGGTTTATTAGGAAATTGTATATCCACCTTCCGATTTTCCCCGTTATACCTTTTGCTTTGAGTTTGTGGGCTATTATACCATGGTCACATTTATCAAATGCCTTAGCAAAATCGGTGTAAATGACATCCACGTTTTTCTTTTCTTCTAGCGCTTTAAGAATTTTGTCATAGTGTTCCAAAAGTTGTGAGAGACATGATCTTCCCGCTCTGAATCCATGTTGACTGGTGTTGTGTAGTTCATTTGCCTCCATGAATGGTGAGATTTTGCTTCGCAGGACTCGCTCGAAAACTTTAATGATGTGGGAGGTTAGAGCTACCGGGCGGTAGTTTTTTGGTAGTGCTTTACTCCCTCCTTTATGCAGTGGGGCAATTATTGCGTTTTTCAAGCTATCAGGTATTCCACCAGTGGATAAAAAACACCATCTGAGGAAGAGCACTTTATTGACAACGTTTCGCAGATAGCTTCATCAGGTCACTAGACTCTGTCCCTATTTCACCAGTGTCTAGACTCCTTCTCCACATTATAGCCATGGGTTTTGAGAGGTTTGCCTTATATTTCTTCATTAGGATCGAGTTCCATGAGTCCGGGCCTGGTGCCGAGTGGGATGGCATGTTGGAAATGGCCTCTTCTATGTCTTTTGGACCGAAATCAATATCCAGCATCTTGGGGGTTTCCGTGGGGGAGGTTTCCATGAAAAATATATTTTGGTCTCTGATGACTTTTGTTTCATCAGGCTCACTGAATGCCATTTCGTACTGCCTGCGTAAGAGTTCGCTCATTTCCTTTTTGTCCCCTGTGAAAGAGCCGTCCCCTTTGCTTAGTGGGCCGATATTTGATGCTGTTTTAGCGTTTTGTTTTGCGTATGAAAAGAAGTATTTGGAATTTTCCTTTATACCTGCAATAGCTTTCCTATCCTCTTCCATATGTTCAGTATGGAACATATGGACTACTCACCAAAAATAAATTCTGCTATATGACTTGAGTTGGCGGTGAACCTTTTTTCTTCAGGAAGGTCTAAATTTGTGTGTGTGAAAAATTTAAAGAAATCGAGTTGTCAATTATTTTTCCACGACATCTTTCACCCACAAAAATTTAGGAGAGAAGATATTTTTGGTGAGTCGTCTGACTGGGGTACGACACATTATACGAAGCATGACCTAGGACAGTATACGACGCATTAAACGAAGCATGACCTAGCTATATGACATATTATACGAAGCGTGACAGCGAGAGAGAGAGAGTGTGTACGTCGTCGAAGCACAGCCACCGCCGGCGTATTCTGTGTGCTTGCTGCGCCGTGTTGCCTGTGTTGGTGCACCTGTGCCAGCGCTATCACATACCAGACCGTATTCGGCCCCTCGATTGGGTTATGAAACGATCTTTCACCCAGAACAGTTTAGGAGAGAAGAAATTGTAAAAACTAGGACAAATAAAAGAAAATCATGAAAAATTCAATTTTATTTTCCGATTTTCATTATACGAAGCATGACCTAGCTATACGATGAATTATAAGTACGAAGCACCACAGTACCAGTTACTCCCATTAATTTTAGGTCACTTGATCCTAATGTTAAGAAAGTGGAGGATCTGATGGGAGGGGATTGAGAGGTGCTTAGTCGGATGTTGTGAAAGATACCCAGAGAGAGACTACCTGGCCGGGCTGCTCCACCCAGGGAGGCGACTACCTGGCCGGGCTGCTCCACCTAGAAAGAGACTACCTGGCTGGGCTGCTGCGGCGTCGCCGCTTTACGGGTCCCTGTCGTGATTTTAACACACAAATCTTTAGGCGATCTTCTGCTGTCCAACGTGAGTTGGTGGAATTGGGAGCGATCGGAAATACTTCGATCCGAGAGCTACGACCACCCCAGTCAGACGACTCACCAAAAATAAATTCTGCTATACGACTTGGGTTGGCGGTGAACCTTTTTTTTTCGGGAGGGTCTAAATTTGTGTGTGTGAATAATTTAAAGAAATCGAGTTGTCAATTATTTTTCCACGACATCTTTCACCCACAAAAAATTAGGAGAGAAAAGAAGATGTGTCTGTCTCTCTCTCTCTCTCTCTCTGAGTCAAAGATTTTTTAGCTAACGTCTTGCCCATAATCAGCAGCAATGAGCGCGCTCACGCTGTCCTGTTAAAGAAATCGAGTTGTCAATTATTTTTCCACGACATCTTTCACCCACAAAAATTTAGGAGAGAAGATATTTTTGGTGAGTCGTCTGACTGGGGTACCGTATTCTGTGTGCTTGCTGCGCCGTGTTGCCTGTGTTGGTGCACCTGTGCCAGCGCTACCACATACGAGACCGTATTCGGCCCCTCGATTGGGTTATGAAACGATCTTTCACCCACAAAAATTTAGGAGAGAAGAAATTGTAAAAACTAGGACAAATAAAAGAAAAACATGAAAAATTCCATTTTATTTTTCGATTTACATTATACAAAGCATGACCTAGCTATTCGACGAATTATAAGTATGAAGCACCACAGTACCAGTTACTCCCATTAATATTAGGTCACTTGATCCTAAAGTTAACCCACTGAGCCTCAGCTAGTTATAAATAAATGTACCACCAGGGACCGGCAGGATTTGATTTTTTTTCTTTCCCATAAACAATAGAGAATGGGTTATGAATGAAGGAATAACCACAAAAAACAGATCAAAAAGGTAAAAAATTGGTCCTACGGAGCCCCCGAAAGTCGATTTTACAAGAGTAAAAAAATGAAGGCAAATACACCCAAAATACAGGTTTTTGCGCGCTCACGCGCACGCGGATGGACTTTGAGAGTTTTCAACCATCGGCATGGTTGCGTGGGATACTTACACAGTTCCCATACAAATCTAAGCCCTCTAGGTGTCATAGGACCGGAGTAATTGGGACCGGAGTACCTGTGACGACACGTTGTCGTCGCTGGGGTTTAGCGTTACATACATTGACGACGACACGTTGTCGTCGCTGGGGTTCAGTGGGTTAAGAAAGTGGAGGATCTGATGGGAGGGGATTGAGAGGTGCTTAGTCGGCTGTTGTCAAAGATACCCAGAGAGAGACTACCTGGCCGGGCTGCTCCACCCAGAGAGGCTACTACCTGGCCGGGCTGCTCCACCTAGAGAGAGACTACCTGGCCGGGCTGCTGCGGCATCGCCGCTGTACGGGTCCCTGTCATGATTTTAACACACATATCTTTAGGCGATCTTCTGCTGTCCAACATGAATTGATGGAATTGGGAGCGATCGGAAATACTTCAATCCGAGAGCTACGACCACCCCAGTCAGACGACTCACCAAAAATAAATTCTGCTATACGACTTGAGTTGGCGGTGAACCTTTTTTCTTCGGGAGGGTCTAAATTTGTGTGTATTGAAAATTTAAAGAAATCGAGTTGTCAATTATTTTTCCACGACATCTTTCACCCACAAAAATTTAGGAGAGAAAAGAAGATGTGTCTGTCTCTCTCTCTCTCTCTCTCTCTAAGTCAAAGATTTTTTAGCTAACGTCTTGCCCATAATCAGCAGCAATGAGCGCGCTCACGCTGTCCTGTTAAAGAAATCGAGTTGTCAATTATTTTGCCACGACATCATTCACCCACAAAAATTTAGGAGAGAACAAATTTAGGAGATAATTTGTTTAGGAGAGACTACCTGGGTGGGCTGCTCCACCCAGAGAGATTTTTGTGGGATTATTTTTTGTGAGTCGTCTGACTGGGGGAACGACACATTATACGAAGCATGCCCTAGGACAGTATACGACGCATTAAACGAAGCATGACCTAGCTATACGACGCATTATACGAAGCGTGACAGCGAGAGGGAGAGTGTGTAACTCTCTCTCTCTCTCACACACTGTATCTGTCTCTCTCTCTCTCTCTCTCTCTGAGTCAAAGATTTTTTAGCTAACGTCTTGCCCATAATCAGCAGAAATGAGCGCGCTCACGCTGTCCTGTTAAAGAAATCGAGTTGTCAATTATTTTTCCACATCTTTCAACCACAAAAATTTAGGAGAGAAGATATTTTTGGTGAGTCGTCTGACTGGGGTACCGTATTCTGTGTGCTTGCTGCGCCGTGTTGCCTGTGTTGGTGCACCTGTGCCAGCCCTACCACATACGAGACCGTATTCGGCCCCTCGATTGGGTTATGAATCGATCTTTCACCCACAAAAATTTAGGAGAGAAGAAATTGTAAAAACTAGGACAAATAAAAGAAATACATGAAAAATTCCATTTTATTTTCCGATTTACATTATACGAAGCATGACCTAACTATACGACGAATTATAAGTAAGAAGCACCACAGTACCAGTTACTCCCATTAATTTTAGGTCACTTGATCCTAAAGTTAAGAAAGTGGAGGATCTGATGGGAGGGGAGTGAGAGGTGCTTAGTCGGCTGTTGTCAAAGATACCCAGAGAGAGACTACCTGGCCGGGCTGCTCTACCCAGAGAGGCGACTACCTGGCCGGGATGCTCCACCTAGAGAGAGACTACCTGGCTGGGCTGCTGCGGCGTCGCCGCTGTACGGGTCCCTGTCGTGATTTTAACACACATATCTTTAGGCGATCTTCTGCTGTCCAACGTGAATTGGTGGAATTGGGAGCGATCGGAAATACTTCGATCCGAGAGCTACTACCACCCCCGTCAGACGACTCACCAAAAATAAATTCTGCTATACGACTTGAGTTGGCGGTGAACCTTTTTTCTTCGGGAGGGTCTAAATTTGTGTGTGAAAAATTTAAAGAAATCGAGTTTTCAATTATTTTTCCACGACATCTTTCACCCACAAAAATTTAGGAGAGAAAAGAAGATGTGTCTGTCTCTCTCTCTCTCTCTCTGAGTCAAAGATTTTTTAGGTAAAGTCTTGCCCATAATCAGCAACAATGAGCGCGCTCACGCTGTCCTGTTAAAGAAATCGAGTTGTCAATTATTTTGCCACGACATCTTTCACCCACAAAAATTTAGGAGAGAACAAATTTAGGAGATAATTTTTTTAGGAGAGACTACCTGGGCTCCACCCAGAGAGATTTTTGAGGGATTATTTTTGGTGAGTCGTCTGACTGGGGGTACGACACATTATACGAAGCATGCCCTAGGACAGTATACGACGCATTAAATGAAGCATCACCTACCTATACGACGCATTATACGAAGCATGACAGCGAGAGGGAGAGTGTGTAACTCTCTCTCTCTCTCACACACTGTGTCTGTCTCTCTCTCTCTCTCTCTCTGAGTCAAAGATTTTTTAGCCAATGTATTGCCCATAATCAGCAGCAATGAGCGCACTCACGCTGTCCTGTTAAAGAAATCGAGTTGTCAATTATTTTTCCACGACATCTTTCACCCACAAAAATTTAGGAGAGAAAAAATTTAGGAGAGAATTTTTTTAGGAGAGATTTTTTTTAGGAGAGACTACCTGGCCGGGCTGCTCCACCCAGAGAGATTTTTGTGGGATTATTTTTGGTGAGTCGTCTGACTGGGGGTACGACACATTATACGAAGCATGACCTAGGACAGTATACAACGCATTAAACGAAGCATGACCTAGCTATACGACGCATTAAACGAAGCATGACCTAGCTATATGACGCATTAAACGAAGCATGACCTAGCTATACGACGCATTAAACGAAGCATGACCTAGCTATACGACGCATTATATGAAGCGTGACAGCGAGAGAGAGAGTGTGTACATCGTCGTCGTCGTCGTTGTCGTCGGAGCACAGCCACCAACAGTATTCGGCCCCTCGATTGGGTTATGAAACGAGATTGACAAATAATCCCACACAAAAATTTAGGAGAGAAGATGTGTGTGTCTCTCTCTCTCTCTCTCTCTCTGAGTCAAAGATTTTTTAGTTAACATCTTGCCCATAATCAGGAGCAATGAGCGCGCTCACGCTGCCCTGTTAACCCTTAAAAAGCGGCTCACCACTTAAGTCGAGTTAAATAAAGCTGGACTATGTGGCGGCGCTCGACATAACTCGAGTGGCAATTTCAGCACGTAATGTGGCTTAGAGAGAGAGACAAGTGGTGGCAGGAGACTAGCGAGCGTATGACTGCTCCAGACCACCGCGGCGAACCTACTGACACAAATCTCAGCTCCCTCCTCCCTCTCTCACTCGCTACATACTCAATTATGTACCGAAAGCACCGAATTACCTGCTTTTTGCACTCGCGTTGCACGGTTATTGGAAGAAAACTATCCATCATACAAGGATCGTTATGGTGTCATTCGAAAGCTCTGTTTATGCCCTTTCAGGGGTAGATACTTGTTTTACGTTCTGGGTCTTATTTAGGCATGAAAATGATCACGTAAACAGCCCTATTTTGGCTAAAAACACCCCGCTGGGCGGTACACATAAATAAACCGCATAGGCCGCTCGTAAGGTGTTAAAGAAATCGAGTTGTCAATTATTTTTCCACGACATCTTTCACCCACAAAAATTTAGGAGAGACAACCTTATCTGGGAAACTGAGGGAGGGCGGGGTCAGGTCGGTGAGGAAGGTGTGTGCAGCTGAAGCAACCGTCAGACAGAAGGAGAACAGCAGCACCAGTGGTAGGGGTCCCAGCACCCCCCTATGACCCCCGCTACACCACACCTCCATTATTATTATTATTATTATTATTATTATTATTATTATATGAGATGCCGAAGTCTCCTACCAGGGTGCAGAAACACCATCAAGATGAATCCACACAAAACACCTGGAGGCACTGGAGAGAGACTACGGCAACTTAGGAAAAAATAAAAACATATACTGTATACTGTACATATACACATATTAAACACAGATAACATATTATGCAGTGGAGGATATCAAGTATAAATATAATACAATAAAATAGAATAAAATAAGTTTAAAAATTCTAATTAATGCTGCAAAAAAGCATTAACACTAGACTTGAAAATGGAGATATGAGCTGAATTGACTAGCTCATTTGGCAACTTATTCCACAAGTCAACCATGGCCGGCACAAAACACCGTGAAAACTGTGTAGTAGAAAAATTAACACGGCTCATGGCAAGATCATTAAGATTGCTTGTGAACCTAGTTGCACGAGCCCGGACATAGGGCCCAGGCAGAACCCCATGTAAGGGATGCTGAGGGTTGTTAAAAACTTTAAATAAAAGACTAAGGGCACCAACTTTACGTCGATGACACAGATCAAGAGACAAATGACGTAGAATAAAGCTGATGGAATTTAGCGACCTGTCAAGCAACTTGAGATGGCAGTCAGCTGCTGACAACCAGACAGGTGAGCAGTACTCGAAATGTGGCAAAATAAAAGCATAAAAAGACTTGATAACTGTGGCGTCACAAGCAAATGTTTTATTAACCTTGCGAATCAGACCAATTTTTTCGGAAATAGAAGAGGAGAAAGAACGAATATGCTTTTCAAAAGTAAGCTTGGGATCAAGAGTAACTCCTAACAAACGCAGAGTATCCACATTCTCAATTTGCTCGCCAGAAACTTGTAGATAAGGATAGGGAGGATCCAAGGTACGAGATCTGCTGATGATAATGGAGTGTCTTTTACTAGCATTAAGTTTCATGCCCCAAAGTTCACACCATGATGTAATTTTGGCTAAATCCCTATTCAGAGCAGTAGCAATTACGTGTCGATCAATTGGTGATGGAATTGACACATATAAAGTTGTATCATCAGCATAGGAGATTAGTTTATTTTCAAGCTCGGAACACAGGTCAGCAGTAAAAATAATAAAAAGCAAAGCCCCAAGGACACTGCCTTGTGGAACACCAGAAACAACTGTAACAGAAGGGGAATGACACCCATCAATGACCACAGACTGAGATCTTTTTGTCAAAAAATCTTCAAAGATCCTGAAAAAATTGCCACCAATACCGATGAGCTGTAACTTATACAGAAGTGCTTTATGGTTGACTAAATCAAAAGCAGAACTAAAGTCAATAGCCACGACACGAGACTCATGTCCCTGGTCCAATGAAGATTGCAAGTCATGGGTGAGTGTCAGAAGCGCATCACATGTACCCAGTCCCTTACGAAAACCAAACTGTGAGTTTGGTATCAAATTATCTGGAGAAGAAACAAAAGGTGTATGTTACCTTTACGCACTTGGAGAAGGCCTATGACAGAGTGGATAGAGAATAGAAGGTTTGTGGAAAGTACTTAGAATATACGGAGTAGATGGCAATTTGCTGAAAGCAGTGAAGTGCATGTATGAGGGTGCAGAGGCGGCAGTACGTGTGGAGAGTGAGCAGAGCAAGTTCTTTGACCTGAATGTTGGTTTGAAACAGGGGTGTGTGATGTCCCCGTGGTTGTTTACTGTATATATGGATGGAGTCATGAAAGAAATACTATCAAGAGCAGTGGATGTTGGTGTATCGCTGAAAAGGGAGGGAATTGAGTGGAAGCTACCTATACTGCTGTTTGCGGATGGTACAGATCTGATGAGTGATAATGAATGGGAGTTGCAGGGTCTGGTAAATTAGTTTTGGAAGAGCAAGGTCCGTGGCCACCCCTTCGGGGATCGCGGCGTCAGGCAATAGATAGATAGAACAAAACTTTACACTGGGAACAGCGACAACCTCCCTCTACCACATCCACGATGGCCGACCTGAGGTTTTGCATCCATCTAATATTTTGAGAGTGAATATTTGTCTTGAGTGTGAAAAAATAATGTATTTTTATTCTGTAATATAATAAAAACAACAAACAATAATTCTCCCTACCAACAATTCCTTTGAGACCTCTGGTGGACGCTTCTGAACTAGCGCCAGAGCTACGACTGTAGACATCACTATACCCAACACCTAGGATATGCACAGTTTATCTCAATTTGTGTGTGATTCTACAAGTTTTTATTATACAGTATATGATATATGATAAGGGAAACTCCATATGCAGCTGATACTGACTACAAACATATAAACTGATTAATTATCATAACAAAATTGGTGGGAAAATACCTGCTGACTTTGTATTGTAAATATACATTATTTATGAATATGGGTGATTTTATAATATATAATACAAATAAAACAAAAGTATGCATAGACCAAAGTATGTGTCAGCTACCGAAATTTCGATTAACTGCATATATTATAGAATTGTTGAAGGAGAGGGAGGGTGGATAGCTCCGCGATGTCGCCCATTTCCCACAAGGCGTCGCGGTAAACCTTGCGTTCAGCGCCTCTATCGGCCACTGTAGGCATTTATTGGTAGGGAGAATTGTAAATTTTTTCCATTTTACCGGCGAGTGGTGCCGGCGATTCTCCCGCCACTGGCGGGATTTTAAGTATTCCGTACTCAGAGTACGATTTTTTGATAGAGCCAATCATAGTTGATTTCCAGTTGTGAAAATTTGAACATGCTCACCGAAGCTATGCTTCGTATATTGCGTCGTTTACCGAGGCGATGCTTCGTATTTTGCGTCGTTCACCGATGCAATGCTTAGATTGCGTCGTTAAATGAGGCCATGCTTTGTATATTACATCGATAAATATTGAAAAATAGCGACAAAATTAGCATTCTTGAAAAAGAATGTGATTTTTCACACAAAATTGTAGGCGATCTTCTGCTGTCCAACGTGAGTTGGTGGGCTTTGGGAGCGATCGGAAATACTTCGATTCGAGAGCTCCGACAACCCCAAGCAGACGACTCACCAAAAATAAATTCTGCTATTCAACTTGAGTCGGCGGTGAACCTTTTTTCCGGAGGGTCTAAATTTGTGTGTGTGAAACATTTCGTCGTGGACAAATTACAAACAATCTTTTTTCGAGAAAAAGCTAAAGTTTTCGAAGAGCGACTCTCCTTCATTTCTCGATGACGGCTGAGGAAATGTTCGAGGGTATTTCACAGGAAAATGTACCTCCCCCAATGCTTCGTAAAGTGTGTTGGTCACCTAATCAATGCTTCGTACAGTACGTCGTTACACCTAGGCCATGCTTCATATAGTACGTCATACACCTAGGTCATACTTCATATAGTAGTCATTTTGCAACTGGCCTGTCAAGAATATTATTATTAGGGAGCATTGTGAATAGAGACTTCAATTATTGGCTTTCCATGTGTGGAAAATGTTATATATAATTTTTAGTTTTCGAGAATGGCAGGGTACCGTCTAGTGCGTCTTCCATTTAGGCACGGTTGTTTCGTTCATATGGACAGGGTACCGTCTAGGTGCTTCGTTCATAAGGGTATTGTCTAGTGCTTCGTTTTTGTGTACAGGTTACCGGCTAGTACTTTGAGCCAATGCTAGTTATTATTAGGGAACATTTCTTGACTCAGGTCAGTCAGTAACTGGCCTTCGGACAGGAAGCATCTACCTAACAACGAGGACACACATTTGAGGTGACCAATCGTCCCCCATGGTGAAATTTCTGCCACCAGCTCCCTCTATTGCGATTACGGCCGTCGAACACAGTTTTGTTGTAAGTATACTGCATATTCGCATTTCGTCGTACTATGTTCGAGTGCATCTCACCGGGAAAATGTACCTCCCCCAATGCTTCGTAAAGTGTGTTGCGTTTGAACCTGCTCATAGGAGTGTTTAAAACTTGAATCCTATCCTATATTTCAAAATACGAAATATGGCTAAACAATAAAAAATGGTGCGTAATTCGAAAAGTACTCGATGGATTTTTATGATTTTTTACACAGTGGTGGACATTAACACTTTGTGGCGTGCCTGGCCTACCCTCTCCGGCCTACATAGGAGGAAGTGAGCCGCGCTCTCCACCTCCCGCCTACCCTGGTAAAACCCAGTATAGTAAAACGCTCGCCCATCCTACTAGGCAGCTTGGGCCAAAAAACCTCTAGCCGCGGCCAATGCAATAATGGTATCGCTCGTTTTTCACCCACATTCACGATATTTCAGAAACTTCTAAATAACATATTTGTATTCTCATACATACTAAATCATAGCTATATTTTAAACTGAACATGATGGCGGTATTTAGAATATTATATCAATAATATTGGATGTTATAGAAATAAACATATAATGATAGTTTTAGCTTTTATATCAGTTGGTTTTCACCCATAATAATTGTTTATTTTATTTTCACCCAGAATAATTGTTTATTTTATTTTATGTTTTTATTTTGCATATTCGCATTTCGTCGTGCTATGCTTTATCTTTCACAAATCTTGCATCATTTTGCGTTTGAACCTGCTAATAGGAGTGTTTAAAACTTGAATTTTATTTTTCAAAATATGAAATATGGCTACAAATTAAAAAATGGTGCGTAATTCGAAAAGTACTCGATGGATTTCTATGATTTTTTGCACAGTGGTGGACATTAACACTTTGTGGCGTGCCTGGCCTACCCTCTCCGGCCTACCTAGGAGGAAGTGAGCCACGCTCTCCACACCACACCTCCTTCTTACTTCCTCATTCGTTTGCCTATCCCTCCATGTAACTCCGCACGCACTTCTTAAGTAATTCATTGCCACTGCTCTCACTCTTGGTCTGAGTCTCTCAACCAACGTCCATGCTTTGCTTCCGTAAGTCAGCGTCGGGATTACGATTCTGTCATGCAAGGACTTCTTCACTTCCATACTGACCACCCTATTTCTTGTTACTGCTTTCAGCATTCCTACAACCCTCTTACCCTGTTGTACCCTCTCCCGCACTTCTTCATCCATAGTCCCATCTTTCCGCAACACACTGCCCAGATACTCAACCCTCCCGCATTTTTACGACGCGATTGCGTGATAACGCCACCCCTCGAAGAGTGGTCGTATGACGCAATCGCGTCATAATGCCACCCATAAGTTAGAAATATTCGTGGTAAATAAGTTTATAACGCGATTATGACGCGTTTTTGGCTGGTAAGTTAGCCCTCAGTAAGTTACAAAATTAAATATCTGGCAACCTCCTAGCGTCCCTGTGAGAGAATTGCGGGCCTTTGTTTCACCAGTTGTGAGCCGGCCGCCAGTCTGTGAGGTAGTACTCCCGGACCTTTAAATCTCGTCTCGCCTCCATTGCCCGCCATGGAACGGGTTTCAGGCGGGCAAATCTGGATTATTTACGTACCAAGTGGCAGTGTATCATCAATTTGTGGCTATGTATTTATAATTTATGTATATAACTCGTGATTTGTGGCTTTGTGCCTCGTTGTTCGCCTCTCCATAGCCAGCCAAGTGGTTTTTAGGCGGCTAGAATGGACCCAGTGGAAGTGTTTTGAACTGTGAATAATAATATTATTTACATCATATTCGTAGGGTTAGTGTAGTAAGAATTCGTAGTCACATTCCTAACTTATGTTAGGTTTGTTATTACTTGTGATTTATGACTTTATGCCTCTTTGTTCGCCTCTCCATAGCCAGCCATGTGGTTTTTAGGCGGCTAGAATGGACCCAGTGGAAGTGTTGTGAACTGTGAATAATAATATTTACATCATATTCGTAGGGTTTGTGTGGTAAGCATTCATAGTCACATTCCTAACTTATGTTAGGTTTGTGATTACGAATGTAAGCTAGGCTATACATGTGTCATATATATATTGCCCTAAAACCTTCATTTTCGCTTGAAAGACCAATATATTTATCAATAAATACTACCTACGAAGTATAATAAAGCTGTAATTACGAAATATAGTTGTGTTTTGCCCTTTTTTTGGCAATTTGTTATGCCCAATTTGGGCAATTTTTGAGTGAATACACAGTTTTATTTGAGTGAAGTAACTGACAGTGAAGTGTGGATAATTATAAACAATTTGTTTATACAAAAATGTCACGGTAAGTACAAATATGTCACGGTAAGTAGCCTGACAAAGAACAGACAAGACTTTTATGCGCCACTCTACGCTACACTACAGCAGTGAACCTTTGGACAGCCACAGATGTCTGGGTAAAGTACCGAAGCTAATCCCATAATTACTTGTCCGCGGCGGGTCCCCACTCCTTGACCTTACCTTTTCCTCAGAGCTGGGATATTTTATATGTTTAGGCATAGGCCTATCTTTATTTTATATATATATATAGCCTATCGTATATATATTCGAGTATTTCTATTGTTATTTTATATATAGGCCTATTTTTATTTATTGGGATTTATTATAGTTTTTATTTATATTATTTATTAATTTTATTTTATTTATAATTTTATTTCATTTATATATATATATATATATATATATATATATTTTTTTTTTTTTTTCCTGTTCCCCAGGGTGTCCATGGGACCACCCCCTAGGTCCACAGCAAGGGCAGGGCCCATAATCGAGTATTTATATAGTTATTTTTTATTTATTGGGATTTATTATAGTTGTTATTTATTTTATGTATTTTATATATATAATTTTATTTTATTTATAATTTTATTTCATTTATATATATATTTTTCTATTGTTCCTCTTACCCAGGGTGTCCATGGGACCAACCCCTAGGTCCACAGCAAGGTCAAAGCCCATAATCGAGTATTTATATAGTTATTTTTTATTTATTGGGATTTATTATAGTTGTTATTTATTTTATTTATTTATATAATTTAATTTTATTTTTAATTTTATTTCATTTATCTATATATTTGTGTATTGTTCCTGTTCCCCAGGGTGTCCATGGGACCACCCCCTAGGTCCACAGCAAGGGCAGGGCCCATAATCGAGTATTTCTATTGTTATTTTATATATATTTTTATTTATTTGATTTTATTTATTTTATATATACAGGTATATACCGTATGTATATACAAACAAAATCTTGTCCCCTTCCCTGTTGTTCCTGTTCCCCTGTTGACTTGTTCCTGTTCCCCAGGGTGTCTCTGGGACCACCCCCTAGGTCCAGAGCAAGGGCAAGGCCCATAATCGAGTATTTCTATTATTTTATATATATTTTTATTTATTTGATTTTATTTATTTTATATATACAGGTATATGCCGTATATATATAAAACAAAAATTCTTGTCCCCTTCCCTGTTGTGTTGTTCCTGTTCCCCAGGGTGTTTGGCCAAAGAGCCCCAAGGTATAAATATATTCTTATAATGCCAAACTATGACTACGTCATGGTGTTCCCCCATTTGAATTACAAAATGCGGAACTATACCGTCATGAATCCATTATACTCCCGTCATCTGGAATCGGATAATGCAAAACTATGACTACGTCATGGTGAACTATACCAACGTCATATGGATCCAGTGATGGTGAACTTGCGTCATGACAACCATCAACGTCAATTACGTTTTTCCTTTATTTCCTTTTCTTGGTTTCAGCATCGTAAGCTAACAACTGACTGCCGCCATACGCCAGGCTGCCGCCATACGCCAGCTGCCATGTCGGACAACAGGGATATCAAGAAACGTTTGCGGGACTCCGAGCTGGAGGATGTAGTAAACGAGGTGCTGGACCTGACGACGGACGAGACGGCGATCGAGAGTGAGTCGGACGAGTGGTCGACTGGAGATGAGGATTGGGCTTGACCTCTGCCCAAACGACTCCGCCTCGACGCCCACGCCTTGGCCGATCCACCAGCAGCCCCAGACGACCCACCACCACCACCACCAGCAGAACCAGCCCCAGTAACGCCAGACGACCCACCACCACCACCACCAGCCCCAGCAATGCCAGACGACCCACCACCACCACCACCAGCTGAACCAGCCCCAGCGGATCCACCACCACCACCACCACCATCCATCCCCTCCCATTACATCCCATCCCATCCCATCTACATCTCATCCCATCCCATCTACATCTCTACCAATCCATAACATCACCGATTACCTCCTACCATCACCCAATTGCCCCCAACTTCCCACGTCACCTCTTCCATCCACCTCGCGTGGCGGTGCCTCATCCTTGCTTCCAGCAGGATCACCAGCCCGCAGCCCACACCTGTTTGCTACGCTACTTGCTGTGGGCACTTTGAATACCCCGCCTTCGCATATCATGGTAACAAGTCACCCCCGCAGTGTCCCCCTTCAGCGACACACCGTTGACCCCCTCGGCATTTGTTCTGCCTGAGCATAGAGCCGCAATGCGTGCTGAGGTTGCTGAAGCCGCAGTGCGTGCTCAGGTTGTTGCTGAGGTGCCACGCACAGCGTTGAATCCTCCAGCAGCAATCGAGGAGCTTCTTCCCAAAAGGCTTCCTTTTCACCGTTCACCAACTGGTACAGCTGCACCAGGTTCACCAGCTCCACACCTTTCACCAGTTGGTGCTGCACCAGGTTCACCGGCTTCTGCATCATCTGATGCAGAAGCCCCCCCCACTCAACCCCTCGACCTACCACCTATGCCACGCCGGAGGCCAGGGCCCCGTAGGGGGGCAGGTGGTAGGCCCAGGGGCCGCAGAGGTGTTCCTCGCGGTGTTCCTCGTGGTGGTCGTGGCCGTGCTCGCGATCCTGCCCCCGATCGTGATGCCGGTTGGACCGACGCCCCCTTTGACCCCCAGCCTGATCTGTTCACAGGGACCCCTGGCATGCAGGTTCCAAAGCCGGTGACTCCTCTCCAGTTCTTCCAGCTCTTCTTCACAAGGGAGATGCTGCAATTCCTGGTATTGGAGACAAATGCTTACGCCAAGTTCGTTGACGGAGCAGCCGCTTTTTGGCACCTGTTTGGTGAGGAGGAAATCGCCAAATTCCTTGGCCTGTACTTCCTCATGGGCATCACCAAGATTCCTTCTCTGAGTCACTACTGGCATTCAACTGTCCTTCACGACTACCCAGTATTTCGGAGAACGATGAGTAGGACTAAGTTTCTAGCCTTGTTGAAGTATTTCCATGCTTTCAACAACAAGGACAGGCTTGTGAAGGTTCGGACGGTGATGGAATACCTACTTGAAGGCTTCAAGCTGGCATATATCCCCGCCGAAAAGCTGTCCCTTGACGAAGGCAGCCTTGGATGGAAGGGTCGCCTTTCATTCAAGGTTTACAACCCAATGAAGCCGACGAAGTTCGGTATCAAGCTGTACATCCTGGCAGAGGCGTTGACTGGCTATGTGTGGGACTTTCGGGTCTACACCGGCCCGGGTACATCTCTCCCGGAGACGGTGGAGGGTATCACGGAGTCATTCAGAGGCCAGGGGTACAGGCTGTACATGGACAACTATTACAACTCAGTTGACCTGTGCCAGCAAATGCTCACACACAACATCTATGTGTGTGGCACCCTGCGCCTTGTACGAGGAGTTTCTAAGCGGTTGTGCGACATTGCTAAAGCAAAAGAGCTTGAACGCGATGCGACAATAGCAATGAACAACGGCTTAACCATGGTCCTACTTTGGCGAGACAAGCGCATCGTCAACATGGTGTCCACCTTCCACAAACAGGAGACCATCCGAAGCTTGTCAGTTTCAAGAAGGACCAACAGGGCAGGTGGCGTCGTGGACAGAGGGAGATCTTCAAACCTGTTTGCGTTGAAGACTACAACTTACACATGGGTGGGGTGGATCATTTCGACCAGATGGTCCAGTACTACCCCATCCAGCGAAGGACGGTCATGTGGACGAAGAAGATCACCTTCTACTTCATCCAAATGGCCCTCTTCAACGCCCATGTCCTGTACAGGAAGTGCTACCCAAGGAAAAAGATGACCTTGCTCGACTTCCAGGAGCACATCTGTATTTCCTTGCTGCAATTCAACCCTGCAGAGTGGCCTATGTCGGGGAGGCCAGTCCACCGAGCACAAGATCTGCCGCCTGACCAGCGTGAGCCACAGAGGCATGCACGCAGGCAACGGCAACCCGGTGGACCATCTGGGTCGTCCAACGACGACCATCCAGACTCCCCAGCCCCTGCTGCTCCTGACAACACTCCACCCTCTCCTGTTGCTGCTCCTGGTGGAGGCGTTGAGAGGGCACCACATCTCGATGTCCCCTCCCCATGATTGGTGTAACTGGCAAAAAAGGCCCTTGTTCATCCATAAGAGTCGTTGCCTCACTAATGGACCCCTGGAGAACTGCAGACCTTGATCCACAGACCGAAACTGACAAGGTTGATTCATACCTGAGGAGTAAAAAACAATATATATACTGTATATACAGTATATATATAGTTGCCCAGTATATGCTATAATAGTAATTATTATTATTATTATTACTCATAGTTAGAGTTACGTAGTAGAGTTACTCGTAGAGACAGATTGAGGAATGAAGAGATACGTAGGAGAGTGGGGCAGCAGGAACATTTGTCAGCCAGAGTGGACAGAAGGGTGCTGAGCTGGTATGGTCATGTTGAACGAATGGGAGATGAAAGGCTTACAAAGAGAATATGTGAGTCAGGTACAAGGGGAGATAGAAGGGCAAGAAGACCCCCATTGAGATGGAGAGACTGTGTAAGAAAGGCTTTGGATGATAGAGGAATGACTATAGATCAGGCAGGGGAAGTGGTGGTGGACAGGAGTGAATGGAGAATGCTTGTGAATAGTTGAGTGACCACGTGGTCATTTGGAGTAAGGGGTCGGGCGCAAGTTCGACTAGATAATAGTCCATCAGGCGCCTGGCCCGGGGGGACGATTAATATGAAGGGTGTGCCTGGAAGTGTGGTGGGAGGGCTTGTGGCTTTGGCTCCGCTGCATGTCTGCCTCCCGAGATCGGAACCTCTCCGGGTGGTCAGGGGCCGGGGGAGTGCTGGAGCGACCTTGGTAACCCTGGTCTCTGGGTCTTCTCCTTGGTGACCTGGATGTGTGTGAGTTTGTGTTTTTTATCTGTTTATTTTTTGTTTTATGTTGTTTTTGTGTTTTCCCTGTTTTTGCTCTGTCTTGAGTCGGCTACCCCCAAAATGGGGATTGGGCCTGAGCATATAGATAGATAGATAGATAGATATATAGATTATTATTATTATTATTATTATTTATTATTATTATTATTATTATTATTAGTCTTAGTATTATTATTATTATTATTATAATTATTAGTATTAGTCTTATTATTATTATTATTATTATTAGTATTAGTCTTATTATCAACTCTGCGTAAGCAGAGTTTGGTATCGCCCCCCGTATAGTGGGTACCACACAAACAAAATGTCTGTCGTCGTCGTCGTCCGTCTGTCTCGGAACTCCTCCTAGACCGTTGGACGGATTTTCACCAAATTTCACACGAACATTTGTTTCGTGAATGCAAAAGTCAGTCAAACAAGATTTTTTTGAATTTATGCAATAGTTATGATTTTAGGTCCAAAATATGGTTTTGCCCCCCCCCAGCAATGATGGCGTTCTGGGAGCGAAAACATCTCGCTATGCATTTGCTAGGTTAAGTTAGTTTAGTTGGCATTAGAAGTGATGGTAGTAATATTTGAATTTATGGTGATAGTAGTGATAATGGTGATAATTGTAGTGATGATGGTTGTAGTTGTATTGATGATGATGACAGTAGTGATGATGATGACAGTAGTAGATATGATGGTGACAGTAGTAGTAATGATGGTCATAATAGTAGTGATGATGGTGACAAGTAATGATGATAGTTGTAGTGATAATTGTCCATACTTAGTGTACTCAAACTAGTATGAACAGTCTCGATGTTACGTAATCGGGGTTGATGTAGCGTTACGTATCATTCTGTAGTCTTAAGTTGAACGCTTCCATAACCTTGGTCGAACGTTCCATGATTGGGTAGAATATATTATTCTAAAGTAGTATATGGGAAAGTATTGTAGGATTATAATTCCCATATATATATATATTTGTATTATTTAAGATTGTTTATAAGTATCTCATTGTAAAGAAGATGGGATACATTTTCCATATGTTATGCGCGTGCGCGGTATGTCACGACAGAGACGAACATAACGCGCTCGCCACTCTCCAACCAACCTCCGTCCCAGCTACACACGCTAAGCCTTCTTTCTCCTAGTTACTCCACCAAGTGTTTTCGCTTCACTTTCATCTCATATTCCATATAGTCACTACATCATCATCTTTGTTAATTAGCACAAACTTAACGTAAATATCTAGCCTATCCTAGCCTATTGTAGCCTCTTTTCATACTCTGTTTACTATACTAACCACTTCCAGTCATCTAGCCTAATTTCCGCCATCCTCCAATCACCAGCTGAGTTCATCTAAGGGTAAATATTTCTATATGGTTAATACTTCTTCATTATCAATAATATACAGTCCACTTATCTAAATTAACCATATAATTGGTCCTTAAACCTTTCACTAGTTTGCCCCCCCCCCCCCTTTTTGTGGTTGGTGGTGGCCTAGCCTACGTGGTTAATTTTTTTTGTGCTTTATTTCGTCTGTCCCTCATGGCCCAGGGCTTTTGGCGTCATGGTGCCGCGGGTGGTGGGGTAGGGGAAGTTTATCCTGCGGTGGTTGATAGGCCTGAGTACCCAGGCCCGATTAGGAAGGTGGCAATTTTGGGCCACTCCTACGTCAGGGATTTGTACGTGGACCAAGCCTTCCACAGGCCTTTCTTTTTCGTGACTCCTCTGGCCGCCCCAGGTGCCCGCGTCAGCACCTTGAGGTCAACAGAAGCCTGGGGTCAGTTTTTAGAGCTGAAGCCCGACTTGACCTTGGTGATAGGAGGAAACGAGATAAGGAGCGGGGTCAGTCCGAGAGGGATAGCGGAGGGGATCGAGGTCCTAGCTGAGGAGGTGGTGCGGCTCTCGGGGGGGAGAAGTCCGTGTGATTGGGGTAGAGAAAGGCAGGCTCCACGAGGGGTCTCTACGGACGAGTTTAACCGCATTAGAAATGCGGTTAACCGATGGCTAAAGCGCCATATCCCATTCACCCGAGAGTGCTATCAGTCCATGAATACCTCTGAGGCTGACTTCTCTCCTGACAGGGTACACCTCACGCACGAGGCATCAAAGCGTCTCTATTCGGAGATCCTGGCCACCTGTCGTCGGTGCTTTAGGCAAGACGAATATGCCATGGTCGCCAGGTCATACGAGGAGATGTTTGCCCAACATGACGTTTAGAGTTGATCAACAAAATCAGTATAGCCTAGATTAATAATCCTTCAAATTGGTACAGTATATTAATTAAATTTTGATTATAAACCCTTTAGGCCCAAATTATATAACTATTGATTGGCACTAAGATTAAAATCATCCATACTGTACTGTATAATAATTTCAAAAGTTAAGGTTATTCATTCTATATCAAATTTATACTGTCCAATAACTTCTTTATTGATTCACATGTCTTTCTAAATTCTTCTCTCGTCGTGTGCCCTGAAGGCGGGGTATTATGATAGCTGATAGGCTGAGTGTGTGTTAATCCAACTCAAAACTTTTTTCCTTGTGACTTCTTGAGATGAACTTTTCTTGTGTACAATTTTCACATTTATTAAATTTAATAATATAAAATTAGCGGTACCCATTGAGTTTAGCCTGTTTAAATTACCCTATAGGCTCTCTCTCTCTTAAAATTCTTGAATTGATTATAACTTTAAACGGTACCTCTCTTTTTGACATCTGGAGACTTTTGGCCTATACTGTATTGTACTAAATTTCCCTCCCGGCTTTTCTTAACTTATGGTGTAATGATTCTATAATTACATAACTATTATGTAAGGAGTTAAATTGAAAAGCTCCAGATTGCTAGTCTACATTGCGCACAATTCTTATTCCGCTTTTCGTGAGGGTGTTTTATTTTCGGCTCGCGATTTATTTGATTTCTCGGAGTACTGTATTGTTGGCCGTAAGTTATTCAGTCTGGCATTTATAGTTTGATTTAACGTCAATAGATTTCCTTCCCGTATAATCATGGCTAAAAGTGTACAAAAGCGTCGGGCTGGACTTAAGGGCTCTTTGACGGTCTTAACCTCTGATATTGACGGATTCCTTGATTCGGCGTCTAGAGTGGAGGTGGAGGCCAGGTTGCTCAGTATTCAAAAGCAACTTGACAAGTATGAGGTCACACAGGAGGACCTGGCCGACACTTGCGAGGACGCCGAGTATATCGAGGTGATCAGAGAGGATACCCTATATATGGAGGGCATACAAGTAATCGTTGCCACACTGAAGGGGATCCTGATTACAGAGGTCAAGAAGGACGTCAGGAAAGAGCCAAAGAAATCCGCAGTCAAATTACCACATCTTACTCTCTCAAAATTTGAAGGTGATGCCACCATGTGGTCGGGATTTTGGGAGATGTTCAAGTGTACCATCCATGACAATCCCGACCTCACAGATATACAACGCTTCACCTATCTAAAGGGTCAGCTTCTGGGTGATGCACATAAGCTAGTCGAAGGATTCATAATCGAAAGTGCAAGCTATGCCCCAGCAATTGAGCTCCTGCAAGAGACATATGGGCATCCAGATCGAATCAAGGCAGCTTATGTTACCAAATTCAATCAATTAGTGTCACCCAAACACCAAACAGCTGACCTGAAGGACTTCTATGCCAATACAGAGAGTGTGATGAGGTCAATCATTAGCCATGGTATTTGTTTGGAGGAATTTTGTGTGGTGACTCTTGTCAATAAGTTACCATCACCACTAAAAGAAACCATCAAACGGGAAATGGGAGACTCGAGCCTGGATTAAAAGAAATTCACTCATTGCCTCCAGGCTGAAATGTACAATATGGCGGGTCAAGACAGAGTAGGGGGTACACCCATGGCTACGGCAACATTTACCGCCCAGAGTGAGTACAGGAAATTCAACTGTGTTCTGTGTAGTGGCACCAATCATTTATGGTACAAGTGTATGAAGTATAAGCCTCTTAAAGTTAAAAGAGCCCGTCAACTACGTCTCTGCAATGGGTGCTTGTCAAAAGACCATGGCCATTCGGGTTGTACTAATCCTAACATAAGAAGCTGCAAGTTTTGTAAGGGCACACACTTTCATTCCCTGTGTACACAAAAACAAGGGAAAGAAAGTAGACCAGCGGAGGATAACACCAAGAGAGAGCATACTGCTGCTACTTCAACTACAATGTCCGTTGCCACAGGTAAAAATACAGTAATCTTGCCCACCGTACAGCTGCCGGTAAAGGGTAAGGATAATAATTGTGTTAAAATTAGATCGCTACTTGACCAATGTTCTCAGAGGACCTTTGTGAAGTCTTCTGTTCTATCCTCCCTTTCCTACATTTCTAAAGGAACTGAGGAGTTATGTCTTCACGGATTTACCGGGAAACAGGCCTCTCGGGAATATAATGTTGTGGCACTGCAATACAAACACAGAGGTAAATTTCATCATCTAGACGCAATAGTGGTTGATGAATTGCCAGAACATAAAGGTGAACTTAACCTAAAGTCTAAACTGGTTAGTTTACTAAGTAAAGGCATAAAATTAGCCGATCCTCACGCAACGGACACAGATCAGCTGGAGCTGCTCATCGGTGCGGATCACTACTACGATATAGTGCGACCTGGGTATAAAAGGTCAGGTAGTCTAATTCTGCTTCCTACCAAGTACGGGTACGCCATCAGTGGTTCATATGTGACACAGCCTACAAGCTCCAGCACAGAAGTAATTACTGTATTGAAAGTAGCAGTAACACCAATGGACGAATACATGTCCACTGGTAATATTCCACCATGCAAAAATGACTTAAAGGTTTTGTGGGAATTATATCATATCGGGAATACTCACTGGTTGAGCGTCAAGCACTATCGTCGTACGAGGATACCGTTACCTACGATCCCGACAGCCAACAGTATAAAGTGAGACTGCCCTGGAACAATTCCAAGGATCAGCTGCCATCTAACAAGGGTTTGGCCATAGGCCGTCTTCGGGGACTTCAGAAAAGATTCCTGAAGGAGCCTGACTTTTGCGAGGAATACTCAAAAGTCATAAAGGAACAGGTGTCCCGGGGTTTTATAGAAGAGGTGCCTTTTGATACATCAGATACCGGGCATTACTTGGCTCATCATGGTGTAATCAAGGAGAGCAAAACTACACCAGTGCGTATTGTCTTCGACTGTTCCGCCAAGATGAGTGAACGTCATCCTAGTCTTAATGACTGCCTGTATACTGGACCCTCACTGGTGCCAGATTTAGCGCAGGTTTTGCTTCGGTTTCGACTCTGTAAGTATGCCTGGGTGTCTGATATTGAGAAGGCATTTCTAATGTTAAGACTCCATGAAGACGACCAGGACTATACGCGATTTATGTGGCCCAAGTATCCGAGGCAACTGGATTCCCCCCTAATTTGTTACCGGTTCCGGGCAGTTTTATTTGGAGCGACTTGTTCCCAATTCCTTTTAAACGCCACCATTTTGAAACATTTGTCTTATGTCAGTGCAGATCCGCAGATTATTCATCAGATTCGGTCAGGGTTGTACATAGACAATTTACTGGGTACAGGAAATGAAGAAGATTTCCTGGTTGATACCTACGCTGTAGTCCGAAAGATTATGATTGACGCCCATCTACATTTGCGTGAATGGGCGACTAATAATTCTGTTTTGCGGACTGTACTGCAACGGGATGGTGTGGCGGCTGTACAGCAGGAACATGTTAGAGTGCTAGGGTTGTTTTGGAAAACGGACACCGATACCCTCTCATTCGGCGTTCAGTACGCGCAATATTCGCAGATTACAAAACAAATTTGCTTGAGTATGACAGCTAAACTTTTTGACCCCTTGGGGATAGTTCTACCGGTGTCGATCAAATCGAGATTATTCCTTCAGCAATTATGGAGGATAAAATTAGGTTGGGATGAGGTTTTGACTGGCGATCTGGTTCAGGAGTGGGAAGACATTATTTCGGATCTTCGTCTCTGTAAGGGTTTTAATTTTCCTCGGAGAGTTGTCATGGACCATCCTGTTTCCATTCATGCCTTCTCAGACGCTAGCAAGGTCGCGTACGGCACCGCCATATACTTGTTGACACAAGTGGCAGCCGTCTAGTCATGGCGAAGGCGAAAGTCGCCCCGATCAAATCCCTTTCCATCCCAAAATTAGAGCTGACTGCAGTTCTGTTGGCTGCTAGACTCGTTCACTTTGTAGAGGAAACTTTTAAAAATTTGCTAAATATCTCGGAGACAGTTATATGGAGTGACAGCCAAATTACGCTCTACTGGTTACATAGCCGTAAGAAGCTACCAGTGTATGTCACCAACCGTGTCGACGAAATTCGTACCCTGCTCCCAACCGCACAGTTCCGGTATGTGTCTACCAAAGAGAATCCAAGTGACTGCATTACTCGTGGTGTCTCTGCTAAATTTCTCAAATCTTCTGCGTTGTGGTGGAATGGCCCATGCTGGCTTAATGATACCAACGAATGGCCAGAGAATATAGATTTGAGCGAGCAACACACTGCTATTGTGGCACCGGTAATTGACTCGGTGCCTGTCGGAAGACACACGGTTATTGGACTGGGATAGATTCAGCAGCTATGAGAAATTACAACGTGTTACAGCATGGGCGATACAATTTGTAGGAAATGTAAATGCAAAAATTAAAGGCACACCGCCCACAGGTAGTGCTTACCTCAACGTGAAGGAGATCAGAATTGCAGATCAATTATTACATAAGCTCTGTCAACAAGAAATATATACACAGGAATATAAATTACTGGTTAAGGGAACAAAGTCTAGGAATAACCTGATCAACCAGTTGGGCTTACACTTGAAGGGGGACTTGATACATTGCGGAGGCAGATTACGATTGGCAGCCCTCTCTGAGGCAAGTAAGTATCCAATACTACTGCCCCCCAATCATCCCTTCACCCATCTTATCATCGATAGGTGTCACCGACTCTGTTGTCATTATGGGGTTGGTCATATAGTCACCTATGTAAGACAACGATGGTCCTGATGTGGCGGCGTCTACGCCGTGGGGCCACCTCCCGAGGCTGCCAACCGCGGATGGCTGCCGACCCTCCACAGCCGAAGACAAAATCAACGACCAGTGGAGGAAAACCGGATGCTGGCCGCGGGGAGCAGTTTCGGGAGCCAAACCGTCACAACCATCCCCTGCCCCCTCCCTGGGGGCACGGGTCCTTGGAGCGGCTTCGGTCACGCCGGGAATTTCCACACCTCTCACACCACACACACATCACACAGTTTTTCCTACACCGAGAAATGACTCTCCGGCTGTCATTTCTCGAAGACTTCTTCTAGCCGGAGACATTGAGAGCAACCCAGGACCCACGTTCACATACATATGTCCAACTTGCTCAAAACCCATCACTTCGAGTCGCCATACTAAGGGTTCAGTTCTCTGCAATTCATGAGGGAACTGGACCCACTTCACCTGCACAACACTTGCCTCCAAGAAACACTACACAAACACCTGGACCTGTTCCTCATGCCCCTCCCTCTCCCAGTCAAATCCCTCACCTAAAACCCGTCCACCTCTCCTCCCCAACCCACCTAACCTTCCCATATCATCCACTCCCCCCCCTAAAACCCGTCCACCTCTCCTCCCTAACCCACCTAACCTTCCCATACCATCCACATCCTCAACTCAACACACCACACCCCATCCTAATCCATTCCAACCCCCATCTCCTGCTCCCCAATCCCCACCCCCTCCTCACCCATCCCAACACCCAGCCCCGCCCTCACCCTCACCCCCACCCCCCCATCACCCCCACCCCATCCTCGTGCAGCAGCACCCAACATACATCGTGCACATAACATTAACATTCTTCAACTGAACATAGATGGCATCAACACAAAGAAACACGAACTCTCACACTTCATCAAACAACACAACATACACATTGCCATCTTACAAGAAACAAAACTCCGCACAACACAAAAAACACCCACATTTCATAATTTCACCACCATCAGACAAGACCGGGCTGTCGGCGGGGGCGGTGGACTCATCACCCTGGTACACAAAGAAATATCATACATAGTAACCAGTGTACAAACCAAATCACTCCTCCCCCCAAATGATAACACAACAGAAATACAGTCAATTAAAATACGCACTGGCAACAACTCCAACATAACCATCATAAACACATACATCCCTCCCCAAACATCCCCTACAGTACCAAATGAATACAGACCACACTTACAACACATCACAAACACCCCACACATCCCACACATCATCCTGGGTGGTGATTTCAACGCCAAGACGTCGGCCTGGTTTGTCGACAACCCCGACACAGACAGAGGGCTGGTACTACAAAACCAAACCGATAACCTCATCATCCTTAACGACATCCATCAACATACCCATATTCCTCACCAAGCCCTCTATAACCCATCATCTCCAGACATCACCTTTTGCTCCCCAGAACTCGCCCCCACAACATCCTGGAGGGTGGTCAGAACCTTAGGCTCTGACCACCTCCCGATCATTATCACCACCAAAACCAGACTCACCCCAGCTAGCCACAAACACACATACACCAATTATAAAAGAGCTAACTGGGAAGCATTCACAAATGAGACTGAACAACACTTCACAACTCTAAACAGTACACCCATCACTAACATCAACAATGCTGTACACATACTCAATAAAACTATCCAAAACGCTGACAAGAAACACATTCCAAGAGGTAACAGAAAAAGACACAACCCCAACTTCACACCCGAAATTCAAAACCTCATCAGACAACGCGACATACTGAAACACTCCCCAGCACCCCACACACAAGACATCACACAACAAATTCAAGCACTCAACACCCAAACTAACAACAAAATACAAGAACAACAAAAACTAAATTGGAATAACTTCCTACAAACACTTGATCACAAAACAAACCCCAAAAAACTATTCAAAACACTAAACAGCATTACACTTTCCAACAGCAACACAACACAATCACATGCTGCAATCACAACAACAGACTCTACTCCTTCATGTAAACAACAAGCAAACACTCTCATCAATCACTTTTCACATGTCAGCCACCTAAAACCTCACAAAGACGACCGACGTGTCATCCGACGTAAGAGACAATTCCCCACAGACCCTGACTATACACCCTTCACCAATCACCAGACAAAGCATATCATCAACAATCTCAAGCACTCACCCGCCTGTGGCCTAGACAACATAAGCAACATACACCTCAGACACCTGGGACCACAAGGCATACAAGCACTCACTAACATATCAAACTACAGCTATTCACACAACACAATACCAGACATTTGGAAGCATGGTATCATCATCACATTCCCCAAACCCAGCAAAGACCCCACGCTACCCTCCTCGCACCGCCCCATCACACTCCTTTGCTCCCCCTCCAAAGTCATGGAACGCCTAGTATTACAACTAATTACATCTGACCTACCCCTAGCTCCAACACAACATGGCTTTAGGCCACTGCACTCCACAAACACTCTTCTCACAGACCTTACACAAAGAGCTTTCGACGGCATCAATTCAGCTAGACCACCACACAGATCACTATTAGCCACACTCGACATTAGTAAAGCCTTCGATGCCATCCCCCGCCACAACCTAACAAACAAAATCTACAACACAAACATGCACAACAACACAAAACGGTGGCTGGCCAACTTCCTAGCAGGCAGATGTGCACACGTATCTTTTGTCGGTCAGTCATCTAAAATCAGAAACTTTCCAAACTGAGTCCCACAAGGATCCGTCCTATCGCCCGCACTCTTCAATCTGTACATCCACGATATAACTACACCCAATACGCCCCAAATAAACTTAGCCTCCTATGCAGATACAAAATTTGGACACAACAAAGAAACTACCACCACAGTATATAAACAATACATAAGATCAGTGATGGAATACGCAAGCCCAGCCTGGGCTTCTAACCTAGCTGAAACACATCATAAGACCTTACAGACTATTCAAAACAAAGCCCTGAAGATCATTACAGGCTGCACAGCTACTGCACCCACAGATCACCTACATCAAGAAACCAAAATCCTCAAAGTCAAAGACCATCTGGACATGAGAGGCACTCAATTCCTGGCAGCAGCCTCCACGAACCAAGACCACCCACTAAACTACATGGCAACACCCACAGACACCAGAAATATCAAAACAACACCCAGCACATGGTATCACACAATTATTGTCCTCTCTCCCTCCCTGCCCACCCCGAACGAACTTCCAGAAGCACATCCATACTCATATCTCTCACCGATCCATCCACTCACTCACAGACAACACGCAGCTGCATGCACGACCTCCCGAAATCCATCCTTCCGAATCCTCCCTTCCTCGCGAGGACAGAGTCCACCTGGCCAGGCTGAGATGCGGACACCATCCAGCTCTCCTGAGCTATCAGAAGAGACTGGATGACTCCGTTGTCGACGCCTGCCCGGGATGTAACACAGCACCCCATACCATTAAACACATCATAGAAGACTGCATTTCACACAACCACTTACGCCAACAACACAATCTACACTCAATGAGAGCTCTGTGGGAAAGCCCGATCGTGGCCATGGCCTTTCTCAGGGACTCGGGGCTGTTCGGCCAGGCAGCTTAGGGAACAACAACAACAAAAACAACAACGATGGTGGGTGCCTAGAATATGGCAGATGGCCAAGAAAGTCCTTCGCAAATGCTTAAAGTGTAGAAGAGTACAGGGAACACACTATGATCCCGTCGGAATTCCTCCCTTACCAAACCTGCGAACCACCCCAGGTGACCCTTACAAAGTTACCGGGGTTGACTACAGTGGACCAATCCCTGTGAAAGATTCACCCAATCTTAAGGTGTATATGATACTTTTCACTTGTGCTATTACCAGGGCAATTCACCTGGAACTGGTCACCAACCTCACTTGTGATAGCTTCCTACATGCCTTCCGAAGATTCTGCATTAGACAGGGATATCCGCGTATCATGCTGAGTGACAATGCAAAGACTTTCATAGGGGCATCTACATATCTCAAAGAAGTGAGCAACAATCCTAAGATTCAGACCTGCCTAGCGGATGTAAAATGCGAATGGCGTTTGATTCCCGCCAGAGCGCCTTGGTTTGGCGCCATATGGGAGAGAGCCATAGGCATCGTGAAGGCGGGTCTGAAGAAGGTGTTGGGTAGAGCTCTCATCTCGATTGAGGAACTCAACACCATACTCTTGGAGATTGAAGGCACCGTAAATGATCGCCCTCTATACTATGCTTCTGGTGATTTGGAAGACCTTACCCCAATCACACCCTCAGTACTGGTACGTGGATACAGACTGCGGGATCTTCCTGAAGAGCATGACGAGGATACTATGGAGGATCCAGACTACATAAGTAAGGAAGTGATATCGGCCCGCTACAAATACATTCGTAAATTATCGCGAGATATTTGGCATCGCTGGTCAACAGAATATCTGGTGACTTTAAGGGAAGCACAAAAGAATAAACTAACACCATTAAAAGGTCATTGGCCTAGGGTAGGGGACGTGGTAACCATCCATGAGGAGGGCCCGCGCGCATTTTGGAAATTGGGTCGGATAGAGGAGTTATTACCAGGTCGTGATGGTGAGGTTCGGGTAGCAAAGGTTCGCACCAGGACTGGAGTAATCACACGGCCAACAGTCCGACTATATCCTCTTGAGGGTGACCTCGATTGCAAGGACACCCCCTCGGATCAGTTATCCATTGAAGTCCCCTCTCTGGCTTCTACTTCGGCGCAGCCTGTTGACGCGTCTGGCGAACGCCCACGTCGACAAGCAGCCCAGATATCCTCCCAAGCTTGGCGGGATAAGATTGCCTCCGGGCAAATCTAGTCATGTAAATTTTGTATATTTTCTGTTGGTGGGAATATGTCCATACTTAGTGTACTCAAACTATTATGAGCAGTCTTGATGTTACGTAATCTGGGTTGATGTAGCGTTACGTATCATTCCGTAGTCTTAAGTTGAACGCTTCCATAACCTTGGTCGAACGTTCCATGATTGGGTAGAATATATTATTCTATAGTAGTATATGGGAAAGTATTGTAGGATTATAATTCCCATATATATATATATATATTTGTATTATTTAAGATTGTTTATAAGTATCTCATTCTAAAGAAGATGGGATACATTTTCCATATGTTATGCGCGTGCGCGGTATGTCACGACAGAGACGAACATAACGCGCTCGCCACTCTCCAACCAACCTCCGTCCAAGCTATACACGCTAAGCCTTCTTTCTCCTAGTTACTTCACCAAGTGTTTTCGCTTCACTTTCATCTCATATTCCATATAGTCACTACATCATCATCTTTGTTAATTAGCACAAACTTAACGTAAATATCTATCCTATCCTAGCCTATTGTAGCCTCTTTTCATACTCTGTTTACTATACTAACCACTTCCAGTCATCTAGCCTATTTTCCGCCATTCTTCAATCACCAGCTGAGTTCATCTAAGGGTAAATATTTCTATATGGTTAATACTTCTTCATTATCAATAATATACAGTCCACTTATCTAAATTAACCATAATAATAATGACTAGGGATGATGGTAGTGACGATGGTGTGAGTATTAGTGATGATGGTGAGAAGTAGTGAGGATGGTGAAATTTGTAGTGATGATGATAGTTGTGGTGATGAAGTTCATAGTAATGGTGATGATGGCAGTAGTAGTTATTATGGTGACAGTAGAATATATTATGGTAATATTTGTGACAGTAGTAATGATGATGGTTATAGTAGTAGTGATGATGTTAACAGTAGTAATGATGATTGTAAGATGGTGGTGATGATATTAGTAATGATGGTTGATAGTTGTAGTATCAATGATGATAGTAGTGATTAAGATGCTAGTGACAATCGACAGTGATTATGGTGAGAGTATTAGTGATAATTGTAATTGTAGTAGTGATGATGATCATAGTAATGGTGATGATGACAGTACTTGTGATGATTGTGGCAGTTGTAGTGATGATGGCAGTTGTAGTGATGATGGCATTAGTAGTAATTATGTTGATTGTGATTGATGATGGTATTAGTAGTGATGATGGTAACCCATCGCAGAGTTGGGTATGCCGTTTTGATTTTGGGCAAAACGGCACGTCTACTTTATTATTATTATTATTATTATTATTATTATTATTATTTTTATTAGTATTATTATTTCCATATATTAATCACACTATAATAATACAGTATTTAACCCTTAATTAGCGGCTCACCACATAAGTCGAGTTAAATAAAGCTGGACTATGTGGCGGCGCTCGACATAGGTCGAGTGGCAATTTCAGCACGTAATGTTGCTGAGAGAGAGAGACAAGTGGTGGCAGGAGACTAGCGAGCGTATGACTGCTCCAGACCACCGCGGCGAACCTACTGACACGAATCTCAGCTCCCTCCTCCCTCTCTCACTCGCTACATACTGAATTATATGGGGAAAGTCCCGAATTACATGCTTTTTGCACTCGCGTTGCACGGTTATTGCAAGAAAACTAGCCATCATAAAAGGATCGTTATGGTGTCATTCGAAAGCTCTGTTTATGCCCTTTCAGGGATAGGTACTTGTTTTACGTTCTGGGTCTTATTTAGGCATGAAAATGATCACGTAAACAGCCCTATTTTGGCTAAAAACACCCCGCTGTGCGGTACATATAAATAAACCGCATAGGCCGCTCGTAAGGTGTTAATAATAGTATTGCAATTATATAGATTTCAATTAAATGTAAGTAAAGTAATATAACTTACACATTGTCCTCCTGAAGTGGTGTCACCTCGCTAACGGATCCGTGCAGTACTGCAGACCGAGATCCACAGCCTGGATCTGAAGATCTGTGTTTTGATGCAGATGACGTACGGTACTCCTGAATTGTAGTCACCTCGCTACCGGATCCTTGTAGCACTGCGGACAGAGAGACACAGTCAGGAACTTACCGAGTCCCATCATCCAAGGGTACATTACTTAACTGTAGCCTGAAAAGTGTGGGGCAAAAATATATACATAAGTTGTTATAATGCAAATATAAAGTTAATTGTAGCATGATTTATTAGTATACAATAATTCCTTAAATACACGAAAAACTAGGATTTTGTTTTCAAATGTTGTGTACTTACCTGGGTGGAACGTATTCTGAAGGACCGGCAAGAGGACAGGCCGCACTTACATACTGTGAAGGCTTTGAAGGGCGTGACATTCTAGCGTCCTCCCCCAGCTCCATTAATGGCAAGCCATGCTTTTTCCTGAAAGAAGATAGAAATGCCTACAGTTAGTATTCTCACTATATTTCTCCTGAAACAAATTTAACCCTTTATCTGGCAAATGACCTTACAGGGATATGTGAGGTAAGGTAGGATTTTTAATGCAATAACCCCCTGGCACGTGGATTAACTGGCAAAATTATATTACCTTGTGTCTCTCACCTCTCAGACCCCAATTCGAGTAATTATTTGTACATTTTGCTAAATAAAAATAATACAAATGTAAAGTTTCTGTATCAAAGTATTATTCAAACTGCAATAATATTTAATAATATTATTGTAATTACATATATTTCAATTAAATGTAAGTAATAAACTAACACATTGTCCTCCGGAAGTGTTTTCACATCGCTAAAGGATCCTTGCAGCACTGCGGACCGAGATCCACAGGCTAGAACTGAAGATCCGTATTTTGATGCAGATGGTGTATGGTCCTCCTGAATTGTAGTCTCCTCCTGAATTGTAATCACCTCACTAATGGATCCTATCAGCACTGCGGACAGAGATCCACAGTCTGGAACTGACAGAGTCCCATCATCCAAGGGTACATTAGTTGACTGTCGCCTGAAAAGTGTGGGGCAAAAAATATACATAAGTTGTTTTAGGGCAAATATAGAGTTAATTGTAGCATGATTTATTAGTATACGATAATTCCCTAAATACACGAAATACTTTGATTTTTTTGTCTTCAAATTGTGTGCACTTACCTGGGTGGAACGTATCCTGAAGGAGCAGGAAGAGGACAGGCCGCACTTACATCCTGTGAGAGCTTTGAAGGGCGTGACTTTCTGGCATCCTCTCCCAGTTCCATTAATGGCAAGCCATGCTGTTTCCTGAAAGATTATAAAAATGCCGGCTGTTAGTATTCTCACTATATTTCCTCTGAAACAAATTTAATCCTTTAGCGGGCAAATGACCTTTAAGGAAGGTTGGAATTTGAATGCAATATCCCTCTGGCATGTTTATCAACTGGCAAAATTATATTACCGTGTGTCTCTCACCTCTCGGACCCCATTTTAATGAAGCATTTGTACATTTTGCCAAATAAAAATAATAAAATTGTAACTTTTATGTAAGCCTCATTAACACCTACCCTGATGCTGCATCACAATGTAGATCCTTCAGACTGTTTACAACTCTGTTTCCAGTAGTCCTGCGATTTGTGAAGTCGTAGTAATTTCTGCATGTTATCATGCTGTGGCAGGCCAAGGTTGCAAGGGCTTGTCTGTTGGCAAGCGTATCTTCATTTTTGAGGGCAGCTGTGATCTGTGCATGTCGTAGCTTCCGGCTGCCCACTCTCCCAACAATACCTGCCCTCAGTCCCATCTTGGCAAAGATTTTCCCTACATATTCTATTGAGAGTTGAGAGCAACATTGGCCATCGGTGTTGTTGCCTTGCCGATTCACAAAAATCTTACATTTTGGCCTTACACATGTGGCAACTATTTGGCGATAATATTTCATGTATGCCTCAAGAGCATCTGCCTCTGTATTGCCTAAGTATAAGATGCAGGGGTCTTTGGACCCAGTTTTGTGTCGTGCTACCTGTATGCAAGTTACATTTCTGCCATCTTCGACTTCTGTTGATCTTCCCTCATATTCGCCGATTGTAAATTCAGTAAACTCCTGATTTCTTCGTAGGCATCGAACGGACAGTCTCACAATCAGTGCATCTCGCAAGCTGACAAAATCTTGTTTTATAAGTGGCTTTGCTGGTGCACGTTCATCGTGGATTAATGATGCCGCATTGTTTATGGGAATTTCAACAGCATCATTAGTTTTCAGGAGATGTACATCTTCCATTGCCAAAATCGCGGCCTCATTTTGCTGTTTACGGTGTTCTTTCTGTCCTACCTCTTCCGTGCCAAAGTATTCTGTGGAAGGAAATAGGACATAACACAATAAATAGTTGTACAACTCGTGGAATCACATTTACAAATATATAAAACGAAAATATGAAACATTCAAATAATTACTCGATAACATTATTAACATTATATATACTTACTTTTTGCTTTGGCGACAGCTCGCCTGACGGGGCCTAGGAGAGTTTCTGTTACTTGGAATTGTTGATTCTCTGTTTCTTTGAGAAAATTGAGAGCATGCAGACAGGAGTCTGTCATCATTCTAACTGTGCTCGCGGAGAGGGTTTCAGAGCGTGCCATTATTGATCCTCCGGTCATGACAGCTTCCCGGGTGAGCTGAATTATCTTAAGCCCCCCAAAGGGATTTCTCGCAAAGTCCTCCTCTGTTCTGCGTTGCCCAAAGAGTGCATCTCTTAGAAGACGGCTTTTTTTCTTGACTGTCACTGTTTTCATCAGTTGGGTGTCCTCTAGGTAATCCTCGTACTCATTAAAGAACATTTTGACGTGGTCATTCTCGGTGATAGCTATGCTGCCAGCTACTATGGGTACATCCTCAACTTCGGCAGGTGACGTTGCTTTTTTTTTCTGCAAAATAGTTCAATGTTCATGTGAAATATGTCTAATTAATTAATGATTCAAAATATATACAATAAAAGTTGTACTGTTTTAGTTGGCATATCATTATTTACAAATGCATTACAATGTTTCTTTACTTTAAAGTGAATTGCTTTTATTGCTTTAATGTTTGGCCTATTATTAAGAAAATAATTGAATTATGGAAAGCAAACCTTACGTACATGTCTGAGGAGTTCCTGGTATTCCATGGAGTCTTTTATTTTTGTGTGAACATTTCTTAAGAGCATATCGATCCGTTTAACTGATTTGGAGCAGAAGGGACAATCATATAGTTTTTTTTTTTTGCATTTCTTGGTGGCAGGGACCTTTTCCTAGAGAACCTACTCGCTGCAGCTAAAACATTCTCTCTATCGTCGTTAGTTAGGTACGAGTGGCAAATGCCCATGTGCTTCCGTAGGTTGACTGATTCGCTGTAGCAACCGGCGTCTGGGCATGGTCTGCCAGGTGTCTTTGTTGTCTTGCAGATCACTCTGGGATATTTACGATTTCGGCCTTTGTTTGCATTTAGAAGCTTTCTTGTACACTGCCACTGCAGGAGTGTAGTATTTTTTCTCGGTCTTTCTTTTTCTTCAGTTCATCTAGTTCAGTTGTTTTCTTTTCTATTTCGTGGTCGTATAAACGGTTAATAGTCCGTAAAGTCTTAGTTTTGCGGACACGATCGATCTCCTTGTTCAGTTGTCGTCTATGCTGTAGAGAGAGGTGCTTCGTCGCATTTATTCGGTCATGTAGACTTTGAAATACCAGCCTTTTTAATTCATCAATCCTCTCTGTTAGTTCTGTGTAGGAAAGGAAAATTCTTTGAAATACTAGATTACTGTACAATTATTAGGAACATAAACATATAACACATCGCAAGTATTACACATGGAAGGAATGTGTAAGAGAGTATGGGTCTGTGGGTTCAAGGATTGTGTGGGTGAGAATGAAAGTAGGAATACAAACGTGGGTGATTGTGTGTGTGTGTATGCCCCCGACAGAGGATCAACTTGAAAGCAAGAAAGAGGAGTTCTGGATGAATGCGGAGGCACGCCTGGAGAAGTTTGACAAGAACGAAAGAATATTTCTGATTGGGGATATGAATGGTAAGGTGGGTGATAGGAAAGTTGAGGGAGTGGTGGGAGGTTGGGGGGTACCATTAGAAGTGAATGGGAATGATAGTGCACTTGTGGACGTATGTGTGGGGAGGAGGCTGTGGATAGCCAACACCTTCTTTCGACACAGAATGATCCAAAGGTACCCGTGGAAACGGGTGATCATGAAGGATAAGACAGTGGTGGAAAGAAAGTCATTGATTGATTATGTATGTATCGATGAACGAATGAAGAAATCTGTGATGGATGCTAGGGCGTATAGGGGTATTGGAGGGGATCTGTCGGATCATTATATACTAGTAGCTAAGGTTAGGATACAAAAGAAGTGGGTGAGGAAAGATGGAGGGAGGCGATAGGAAGGTGGAATGGTGAGGAAGGTGGAGAGGTTGCAGGAGGAGGAAATCAGGGAAGAGTACAGGAGAGCAGTAGAAAGACGACTAGGTGGGTTCGACCTGGAAGTTATGGATGAAGTGGAAGAGATGAGCAAGGTGTTTAGGGATGAGATCTGTGCAGCATGTGAGGAGGGGTGTGGAGTGAGGAGAAGAGGGAGGGGAGGGAAAGGTACAGCATGGTGGACAGAAGAAGTAAAGATAGCTGTGGAAGAAAAGAAGAAAGCATATAGAGAGTGGTTGGGTAGTAGAGGGAATGAAGATTTCGAGAGACAGAAACGAGCCAGGTACGTGGAGAGTAAAAGGGTGGTGAAGAGAATAGTGAAGGAAAATACAAGCAGAGTAGATGAGGAATTTGGTAGGAATCTGAGTGTAAAATGGAGGGAGAGTAAGAAACTGTTCTGGAAAGAAGTCAAGAAAGTTAGGGAAGGTAGCAAGGGAAACAGTAAGGGTGTGAAAGATAAGAACAAGAGAATGCTAACCGAGAAGCAAGAGATCGAGTCGAAAGATGGAGGCAATACTTCAATGAGTTGCTAAATGTAAGAAAGAAGAGACAGCAAACATAGTTGGATATGGTATGGGAGGGAGAAGAGAAGTAGTGGAGGAGGAGGTGGGGATCAGGAGGTCAGAAGTGTGGGAAGCCATGAAAAGAGTGAAGTTGGGGAAAGCACCAGGAACAGATGGAGTGTGTGGGGAAATGTTGAGATACGGTGGTGAGATAGTGATCTAACGGGTATGGAAAATGTGCAAACTAGCATGGAAGAAGGGGAGTGTACCCTATGACTGGAAGACTGGCATAATAGTCACCCTATATGAGGACAAAGGGGAAAGAGGAGTGTGTGGTAACCACCGAGGAATATCTCTTCTAAGCATAGTAGGGTAGGTATACAGTAGGGTAGTGATTGAGAGAGTGAGAGTGAGAACGGAGAAATGGATAGGTGACGAGCAGGGAGGTTTTCGGAAGGGAAGAGGATGTGTAGATCAGAGTTTTACCCTGAAGTGTGTGGTGGAGAAATATCTGGAGAAGAAACAAAAGGTGTATGTTGCCTTTACGGACTTGGAGAAGGCCTATGACAGAGTGGATAGAGAAGGTTTGTGGAAAGTACTTAGAATATACGTAGTAGATAGCAAGTGGCTGAAAGCAGTGAAGAGCATGTATGAGGGTGCAAAGGCGGCAGTACATGTGGAGAGTGAGCAGAGCGAGTTCTTTGACCTAAATGTTGGTTTGAAACAGGGGTGTGTGATGTCCCCGTGGATGGTTACTGTATATATGGATGGAGTCATGAAAGAAATACTATCAAGAGCAGTGGATGTTGGTGTATCGCTGAAAAGGGAGGGAATTGAGTGGAAGCTACCTATACTGCTGTTTGCAGATGATACAGTTCTGATGAGTGATAATGAATGAGAGTTGCAGGGTCTGGTAAATGAGTTTGGAGCAGTGTGTGAAAAACGGAATTTGAAGGTAAATGCGGGGAAGAGCAAGGTTATAGTCTTCGAAAGGGGTGAAGTCACAGAGTGTGAGGTGAAGCTGAACGTTCAGGCTATGGATATCGTCAACTCTTTTAAGTATCTGGGCAGTGTGTTGAGTAAAGATGGGACTATGGATGAAGAAGTGCGAGAGAGGGTACAACAGGGGAAGAGGGTTGTAGGAACGCTGAAAGCAGTAACAAAAAATAGGGTGGTCAGTATGGAAGTGAAAAAGTCCATGCATGACAGTGTCGTAATCCCGACGCTGACTTACGGAAGCGTAGCATGGACGTTGGTTGAGAGACTCAGAGCAAGAGTGAGAGCAGTGGAAATGAATTACTTAAGAAGTGCGTGCGGAGTTACATGGAGGGATAGACAGACGAATGAGGAAGTAAGAAGGAGGTGTGGTGTGGAGGTAGATGTGCTGGAAAGTGTGAAAAGGAACAACTTGAGACGGTTCGGTCATATGGAATGTATGGAAAGCGAGAGAATGACTAAGAGGGTGTACAAGAGCGAGGTGGAGGGACAGAGAAGGAGAGGTAGACCGAAAGAGAGGTGGAAGGATGGAGTGAGGAAGCATATGGATGAAGGTGGTGCTGGTTGGGAAGTGGGGCGTCGACTGACTGGGGACAGTGGTGCGTGAGGGCGGTTCGTTCGTGACCACACCTTCGGGGATCGCAGCGTCAGGCAATAGATAGCTAGATAGAAGTATTACACAAGGGGAACATTTTAAGAAAAAAATAAAGGTGCCAGCTCACCAGTTGTTTCAAGTAGCACGTCATCTGCTAGTGGGTCGTCTTCTTGTTCCTCTCGATCATGAAATATCGGAGATACCGAGAGCTCCTCATGACCATGAGACAACGGGGTGTCGGAAATATCTTTTCTTTTTTCCCAGCGTAGTTGGATGTGTTCCGTCTCATTTATACCGCTATACATCGCTGCTAGATCTTGTTCTTCTTTGCGGGCCAGCATTTCGTTGATGGTCGTGTCTAATAATTGGAAAATGTTTTCATTAGGTGAAATACTATTGAGCAATATTGTCATTGAGGTAATCTTTGTATGAGCAAATGTAATACATGATACTTACAATTAATGTTGGAGCTGTTTTTTTTTTCGTTTCACTTGCATCATCTTCCGTGTTTCCTCTGTCGTGGCAAGTAGGTTCTCTTCTTCTGAAGACAAGTCATCCTTCCGTTTTCGTTGCATTGCTTCCGCAACAATATCAAATTGCGGATCTGCCCAGCTACCATTGCTACTAACATCTTCTTGGTCTGATGCCATTTCGCTTTAGCCTGTAGAACAGGGAAATTACATTATTTAGAAATTTTCTTATAATTGAATATTGATATGATGTACATAATGCAATTTTTTGTTCTTAATTTTGTTTCGCACAATATATAACGCAAACAAAAGAGAGAGAGGTTCTGGAAGTGCTAGTGAATGGCAGGCTGGATGTATGTGGAATGACAGAGACCAAATGGAAAGGTTCAGATGTGAGAGAGTGGGAGTGTGGAATGGGTGTGTGTGCTGGAGTCAGTGAAGGAACAGCGAGAGAAGGTCCGTGTTTGTTTGTAAGTAACAAATGGAAGGAATGTGTAAGATAGTATGGGTCTGTAGGTTCAAGGATTGTGTGGGTGAGAATGAAAGTAGGAATACAAACGTGGGTGATTGTGTGTGTGTGTGTATGCCCTGACAGAGGATCAACTTGAAAGCAAGAAATAGGAGTTCTGGATGAATGTGGAGGCGTGCCTGGAGAATTTTGACAAGAACGAAAAAATATTTCTGATTGGGGATATGAATGGTAAGGTGGGTGATAGGAAAGTTGAGGGAGTGGTGGGAGGGTGGGGGGTACCATCAGAGGTGAATGGGAATGGTAGTTCACTTGTGGATGTATGTGTGGGGAGGAGGCTGTGGATAGCCAACACCTTCTTCCGACACATAATGATCCACAGGTAAATGTGGAAATGGGTGTGGACAATGAAGGGTAAGGATAAGACAGTGGTGGAACGAAAGTCATTGATTGATTAAGTATGTGTCGATGAACGAATGAAGAAATCTGTGATGGATGCTAGGGCGTATAGGGGTATTGGAGGGGGTCTGTCGGATCATGATGTAGTAGTAGCTAAGGTTAGGATACAAAAGAAGTGGGTGAGGAGAGCTGGGGGGAGGGAGGGTGCAAGAGGAAGGTTGAATGGTGAGGAGGGTGGAGAGGTTACACGAGGAGGAAATCAGGGAAGAGTACAGGAGAGCAGTAGAAAGACGACTAGGTGGGTTTAACCTGGAAGTTATGGAGGAAGTGGAGGAGATGAGCAAGGTGTTTAAGGATGAGATCTGTGCAGCATGTGAGGAGGTGTGTAGAGTGAGGGGAAGAGGGAGGGGAGTGAAAGGTACAGCATGGTGGACAGAAGAAGATAAAGATAGCTGTGGAAGAAAAGAAGAAAGCATATAGAGAGTGGTTGGGTAGTAGTGGGAATGAAGATTTTGAGAGACAGAAACGAGCGAGGTACGTGGAAAGTAAGAGGGTGGTGAAGAGAGTAGTGAAGGAAAGTAAGAGGAGAGTAGATGAGGAATATTGAAGGTACCGTAGTGTAAAATGGAGGGAGAGTAAGAAACTGTTCAGGAAAGAAGTCAAGAAAGTTAGGGAAGGTAGCAAGGGAAACAGTAAGGGTGTGAAACATAAGAACGGGAGAATGCTAGCCGAGAAGCAAGAGAGAGTCGAAAGATGGAGGGAGTACTTCAATGAGTTGCTAAATGTAAGGAATGAAGAGCCAGCAAACATAGTTGGATATGGTATGGGAGGGAGAAGAAGAGAAGTAGTGGAGGAGGAGGTGGGGATCAGGAGGTCAGAAGTGTGGGAAGCCATGACAAGAGTGAAGTTGGGGAAAGCACCAGGAACAGATGGAGTGTGTGGGGAAATGTTGAGATATGGTGGTGAGTTAGTGATCGAAGCGGTATGGAAAATGTGCAAACTAGCATGGGAGAAGGGGAGTGCACCCGATGACTGGAAGACTGGCATAATAGTCCCCCTATATAAGGGCAAAGGGGAAAGAGGAGTGTGTGGTAACCACCGAGGAATATGTCTTCTAAGCGTAGTAGGGAAGGTATACAGTAGGGTAGTGATTGAGAGAGTGAGAGTGAGAACGGAGAAATGGATAGGCGACGAGCAGGTAGGTTTTCAGAAGGGAAGAGGATTAGTAGATCAGATTTTTACCCTGAATTGTGTTGTGGAGAAATATCTGGAGAAGAAACCAAAGGTGTATGTTGCCTTTATGGACTTGGAGAAGGCCTATGACAGAGTGGATAGAGAAGGTTTGTGGAAAGTACTTAGAATATACGGAGTAGATGGCAAGTGGCTGAACGCAGTGCAGGGCATGTATGAGGGTGCAAAGGCGGCATTACGTGTGGAGAGTGAGCAGAGCGAGTTCTTTGACCTGAATGTTGGTTTGAAACAGGGGTGTGTGATGTCCCCGTGGTTGTTTACTGTATATATGGATGGAATCATGAAAAAAATACTATCAAGAGCAGTGGATGTTGGTGTATCGCTGAAAAGGGAGGGAATTGAGTGGAAGCTACCTATACTGCAGTTTGTGGATGATACAGTTCTGATGAGTGATAATGAATGGGAGTTGCAGGGTCTGGTAAATGAGTTTGGAGCAGTGTGTGAAAAACGGAATTTGAAGGTAAATGCGGGGAAGAGCAAGGTTATGGTCTTCGAAAGGGGTGAAGTCACAGAGTGTAAGGTGAAGCTGAACGGTCAGGGTATGGATATCGTCAACTCTTTTAACACTCGCATCCGGTAACTTAAATATCTAACTTATGGTAAGACCTCTAATTTGACATGAAATACCAGGCTGGGCGAGTTTTCGAAGCCTTGTGTTTTTCTGTATTTTCATCCACCAGAATGTTGTTTATTGTGATGTATCATATGTCAATGGAAAGACGAATATTTATAGTACATGATAAAACAAAACAAAATGTAAATAAATGGAAATATGAAAGTGTATAAGTGTCCGGAATAAATTATTTCCCATGCAATTGTCTTCACACCGTTCAATCTCTAAATTGTGAGTGACGACCATATATTTATTTTTGCTCAAATAATAATATTTTTTCTCCTCTTTCCAAATCTGAAAACAGAAATTGTCTATCTTCAATAGTTCTCAAGCAGTGACCGAAAACAAAAAAAGTATGACTTTGCATGATATGGTTTATAACATTTAACATTTATAACGTTGTTACGATGTCTATGGTTCTCAATTTAGGCTGTATGAATATGGCATATAATGCTGAAGAGAATAAAAAAAACTAGAAGTTCCTACAACAAATACATTTTGCCCTATGAATATTTGAAATGAAGAGCCAAAATGCGAATATTTACGCTTCACTCGTCCCCGTTCCGCCGACGCTAGCCGGGTTCCGAGCTGTTCCCCACCTCGGCGTTGCTTTATTTGCTCGGATACGTATAAAACTGTTTATATCACCATAATCGGAAAATTATGCTCTTTCTAATGGTGAAAACCAAAATAATATAGCCTAATTGGTTCGCGAGCTATGTGCAATTGTTTCCATGCACTGTTATTGTTATGTAAATATATGAGAATGTTTATACAGTTGTTTATCTTTGCCACAATATACAACACTTTTATATAATTTTCCTTGCCAATAATTGTATAATGTTCATAGAACACATGTCAGTCATGAAGGTTGTTAATTTTACTTACCTGATAGGGCCACAACCCTTTCCAACGAGAAGGGAAATGGCTCCTGGGTTGACATTGAAAAAAAAAAACAAGAAAGCCAGGTTATCTTCAAGTAATAAATTCAGAAATAATTCTATTGTACACACAAATAAAGTAATATATAAATATACAAATATATATATATATATATATATATATATATATATATATATATATATATATATATATATATATATATATATATATATATATATATATATATATATATATATTCTTTCAGGCAGGTGAGATTAAAATAATAGGCACAGTTTGCATTATTGAGTTTTTTATTGATACTCTCAATTTTTCGTATAGTTTTTCTGGTATTTTCAGGAAGTTGGTAAAGGAGGTTTGCAAATGGTTCCGACGTTTCAATGGGCGCAGCCATCATTATCAAGGAGAAGTGAAGTTAGAAGGTGATAAGTCGAGTTTATATAGGCGATACAAGATCAAGAAAGGGATTATTGTGTGCTAGCTGCTCGCTGGTTGGCTAACCTAAACCTAGCTCTGGTAGGCTGGCCGGACGCAGGAGTGGGCGGGGCCTCTGCATCGTTCATCTGCGTGTGTGGAGGGGGCATTCCTGGGGGCATCATGGGGGGCCTCGCTGTGGAAGGGCGTGCCGAGGGTAGGATCTGGCTGTATTCCGCTTGTGTGTTTAAAGTAGGTTGGTATGTTTGTATATATATAGCTTCAAGAATGAATAGGCGGCGTGAGTCTATTTCTTTATCAAGAATAGAGGTGTGTTTATCTAAGTCGGGTCTGGTGAGTTCCTGATGGTGTGGGGATGTGTGGTAGTGGTCCTTGATAGCTCCGGCTTGAAGGTGGAAGGTAAGGCGACGTGACAGACGAGTCCTTGTCAAACCGACATAAGTGTGAGGTCCACAGTCCTCACTGTTACAGGTGTGTCGGTATATGACATGGTCCTCTTGTGACGGTTTCTTAGCGGTAGCCGGGCTGTTGCGAATGACTAGTTGTGATGTTTTCCTCGATTTGTAGTATATGGTGAGTTTAAGGTGTTGGTCAGGGTTCGTAGTTTTAACGTTGTTGCTGATAATGTCTCTCATTATGTTTTCGTCTGTTTTGTGATCTGAGGACATGTGGTTTTTATAGTAAATTTTTATGTATTCAGTGTTTGTATTAGTAGGCATGTCGTTTTTGTACCATGTTTAAAGGTGTTTGTTGATGGTGTGGGCGATGTCCGAGTTACTGTACCCATTGTTTACAAGCACCTGGGTGAGCCTCTCGAGTTCCTTGTGAGTGTCTCGCCAGGAGGTGCAGTGTGATAGGGCTCTCCTGACGTAGGCGGCGATGGTGGATCGTAAATATCGCTGGGGGCATTCACTTTCGCCGTTGAGACATAATCCGTTGTTGGTGGGTTTGGTGTAGACAGTGGTGGTAAAGCCTGAGGTGTTGTTGTTGTTTACGAGGACATCAAGGAAGGGGAGATGACCGTTAGAGGACTCCTCGAAGGTGAAGTTTAGACTGGAAGAGGCGATGAATCGTTGTTGAAGGTCACGTAGCTCCTGTGGGTCCTTCACACGCACGAAGATGTCGTCCACATATCTGCAGTAGACGGAGGGGCGGTTGGTAGTCAGGAGCTCTTCTTCGATGGTGCCCATGTAAAAATTGGCAAAGAGGACTCCTAGGGGACTGCCCATTGCCACACCATCAATCTGCTGATACATGTCACCTCGCGGGCAGGTGAAGGGCGCCTCTTTGGTGCATATTTCCAGCAACGTCTTCAGGGCTGTTTCTGGGAGGTCTAAGGGAGTGTTGTCTGGGCAGTGGTAGACTCGATGTAGGATGAGCTCAATGGTGTGGTCCACAGGCACGTTGGTAAAGAGACTTTCTACATCTAGGGAGGCGATGATATGGTCGTCAGTAGAGGAGGCATCTCTTAAAATCTCCAGGAAGTCAGCTGACGAGGAAAGACTGTACTGGCTGGGGGTGTAGGGGGTTAGAAGTTTGTTCAAAGTCTTGGCAATTTGGTAGGTATATATATACCAGGTATATATATACCAGGTATATATATATATATATATATATATATATATATATATATATTTATAATATATATATATATATATATACAACGTGTCAAACAAAATATAATGAATGGTAACAAAAATGTGTGTATGTGTGTGTGGGTATATACTATATATATATATATATATATATATATATACAAGGTGTCATAAATATATATACAAGGTGTCGAACCACAAAAATATGCAGATTTCCAAGCCACCCTAGGTGGTACTGCATTTGACTCGTTATTTTTTTAGAGTGGTTTCCCCAGGAGGCCTATATCCAGTTTGATGATGAAGGTGGGTGAATGTAGGTGGATGAATTGTCGGTGGGTGAATGTCGGTGGGTGAACGAGGGTGGGTGAATGAAGGTGGGCGAATGAAGGTGGGTGAATGAAGCTGGGTGAATGAAGAAGAGAAATGGAGAAGAGAAATGAATGAATCAATGAATGAATCAATGAATCAATGATTGCACATGGCTCCTGACTATAGGACACCTGCATTGTGGCTATGGAAAAGGTTGAAGCAGTTGTTGACGTCAATGCAGAGGGCAACCGTGCAAGTCGTGCAGCGGAAGCTTGTGTCCTTGCGAATGCCGTTCATTACTTTGCAGTAATAGCAACGGAGTCGCTTCTTGGTCGGAATCCTCTGCCGAGTATGGTCCAAGGCCTTGTTCAACCGGACATTGGTTCAGAACAATAGGACGGGGCCTTGGGACCACTCCAAGTCGAGGTCTCCGGACTCGCACCGCTCGTGCTGCTTCCAGTACTGGTGGTGGTTGGTTGGCAGCTTCCCCATCATCACCAGCAGCAGCTGCATCAGGTGCTATTACCACGGGGGGTTGAACCAGGACATAGTTTCCCCCCGGGGCAGCAGCATCAGCAGCAGCATCATCTGGTTCCGGTGGTGGGGAGGGGACATCGAGACGTGGTGCCCTCTCAACGCCTCCTCCAGGAGCAGCAACAGGAGAGGGTGGAGTGTTGTCAGGAGCAGCAGGGGCTGGGGAGTCTGGATGGTCGTCGTCGGACGACCCAGATGGTCCACCGGGTTGCCGTTGCCTGCGTGCATGCCTCTGTGGCTCACGCTGGTCAGGCGGCAGATCTTGTGCTTGGTGGACTGGCCTCCCCGATATAGGCCACTCTGCAGGGTTGAATTGCAGCAAGGAAGAACAGATGTGCTCCTGGAAGTCGAGCAAGGTCATCTTCTTCCTTGGGTAGCACTTCCTGTACAGGACATGGGCGTTGAAGAGGGCCATTTGGACGCAGTAGAAGGTGATCTTCTTCGTCCACTTGACCGTCCTTCGCTGGATGGGGTAGTACCGGACCATCTGGTCGAAGTGGTCCACCCCACCCATGTGTAAGTTGTAGTCTTCAATGCAAACAGGTTTGAAGATCTCCCTCTGTCCACGACGCCACCTGCCCTGTTGGTCCTTCTCTTTGAAACTGACAAGCTTCGGGATGGTCTCCTGTTTGTGGAAGGTGGACACCATTTTGATGATGCGCTTGTCTCGCCAAAGTAGGACCATGGTTAAGCCGTTGTTCATTGCTATTGTCGCATCGCTTTCAAGCTCTTTTGCTTTAGCAATGTCGCACAACCGCATAGAAGCTCCTCGTACAAGGCGCAGGGTTCCACACACATAGATGTTGTGTGTGAGCATTTGCTGACACAGGTCAACTGAGTTGTAATAGTTGTCTATGTACAGCCTGTACCCCTGGCCTCTGAAGGACTCCTTGAGACCCTCCACCGTCTCCTGGAGAGATGTACCCGGACCGGTGTAGACCCAAAAGTCCCACACATAGCCAGTCAACGCCTCTGCCAGGATGTACAGCTTGATACCGTACTTCGTCGGCTTCATTGGGTTGTAAACCTTGAATGAAAGGCGACCCTTCCATCCAAGGCTGCCTTCGTCAAGGGACAGCTTTTCGGCAGGGATGTATGCCAGCTTGAAGCCTTCAAGTAGGTATTCCATCACCGTCCGAACATTCACAAGCCTGTCCTTGTTCTGCCTGCAGACTGCCTTGTTGTTGAAAGCATGGAAATACTCCAACAAGGCTAGAAACTTAGTCCTACTCATCGTTCTCCGAAATACTGGGTAGTCGTGAAGGACAGTTGAACGCCAGTAGTGACTCAGAGAAGGAATCTTGGTGATGCCCATGAGGAAGTACAGGCCAAGGAATTTGGCCATTTCCTCCTCACCAAACAGGTGCCAAAAAGCGGCTGCTCCGTCAACGAACTTGGCGTATGCATTTGTCTCCAATATCAGGAATTGCAGCATCTCCCTTGTGAAGAAGAGCTGGAAGAACTGGAGAGGAGTCACCGGCTTTGGAACCTGCATGCCAGGGGACCCTGTGAACAGATCAGGCTGGGGGTCGAAGGGGGCGTTGGTCCAACCGGCATCACGATCGGGGGCAGGATCGCGAGCACGGCCACGACCACCGCGAGGACCACCGCGAGGAACACCTCTGCGGCCCCTGGGCCTACCACCTGCCCCCCTACGGGGCCCTGGCCTCTGGCGTGGCATAGGTGGTAGGTCAAGGGGTTAAGAGGGGGGGGCTTCTGCATCAGATGATGCAGAAGCCGGTGAACCTGGTGCAGCACCAAGTGGTGAAAGGTGTGGAGCTGGTGAAGCTGGTGCTGCTGCACCAGCTGGTGAAAGGTGTGGAGCTGGTGAACCTGGTGCAGCAGTACCAGTTGGTGAACGGTGAAGAGGAAGCCTTTGGGGAAGAAGCTCCTCGATTGCTGCTGGAGGATTCAACGCTGTGCGTGGCACCTCAGCAACAACCTGAGCACGCACTGCGGCTTCAGCAACCTCAGCACGCATTGCGGCTCGATGCTCAGGCAGAACAAATGCCGAGGGAGTCAACGGTGTGTCGCTGAACGGGGACACTGCGGGGGTGTCCGTTCCCATGAAATGCGAAGGCGGGGTATTCAAAGTGCCCACAGCAAGTAGCGTAGCAAACAGGTGTGGGCTGCGGGCTGGTGATCCTGCTGGAAGCAAGGATGAGGCACCGCCACACGAGGTGGATGGAAGAGGTGACGTGGGAAGTTGGGGGAAGTTGGGTGATGGTAGGAGGTAATCGGTGATGTTATGGATTGGTAGAGATGTAGATGGGATGGGATGAGATGTCGATGGGATGGGATGAGATGTAGATGGGATGTGGATGGGATGGATGGTGGTGGTGGTGGTGGTGGATCCGCTGGGGCTGGTTCAGCTGGTGGTGGTGGTGGTGGGTCGTCTGGCGTTGCTGGGGCTGGTTCTGCTGGTGGTGGTGGTGGGTTGTCTGGGGCTGATGGTGGATCGGCCAAGGCGTGGGCGTTGAGGCGGAGTCGTTTGGGTGGAGGTGAAGCCCAATCCTCATCTCCAGTCGACCACTCGTCCGACCCACTCTCGCTCGCCGTCTCGTCCGTCGTCACGTCCAGCACCTCGTTTACTACATCCTCCAGCTCGGAGTCCCGCAAACGTTTCTTGGTATCCCTGTTGTCCGACATGGCAGCTGGCGTATGGCGGCAGGCTGGCGTATGGCGGCAGTTAGTTGTTAGCTTACGATGCTGAAACCAAGAAAAGGAAATAAAGGAAAAACGTAATTGACGTTGATGGTTGTCGTGACGCAAGTTCGCCATCACTGGATCCATATGACGTTGGTATAGTTCACCATGACGTAGTCATAGTTTTGCATTATCCGATTCCAGATGACGGGAGTATAATGGATTCATGACGGTATAGTTCCGCATTTTGTAATTCAAATGGGGGAACACCATGACGTAGTCATAGTTTGGCATTATAAGAATATATTTATACCTTGGGGCTCTTTGGCCAAACACCCTGGGGAACAGGAACAACACAACAGGGAAGGGGACAAGAATTTTTGTTTTATATAATTATATACGGCATATACCTGTATATATAAAATCAAATAAATAAAAATATATATAAAATAACAATAGAAATACTCGATTATGGGCCTTGCCCTTGCTCTGGACCTAGAGGGTGGTCCCAGAGACACCCTGGGGAACAGGAACAACACAACAGGGGAACAGGAACAACAGGGAAGGGGACAAGATTTTTTTTTTTTTGTATATATATATATTATTTATATATATTTTATTTATATATTTTGTATATATAAAATAAATAAAATCAAATAAATAAAAATATATATAAAATAACAATATAAATACTCTATTATGGGCCCTGCCCTTGCTTTGGACCTAGGGGGTGGTCCCATGGACACCCTGGGGAGCAGGAACAATACCAAAAAAAAATATATAAATGAAATAAAATTATAAATAAAATAAAATTATATAAATAAAATAAATACAATAAATAACAACTATAATAAATCACAATAAATAAAAAATAACTATATAAATACTCGATTATGGGCCCTGCCCTTGCTGTGGACCTAGGGGGTGGTCCCAGAGACACCCTCGGGAACAGGAACAACAGGGAAGGGGACAAGATTTTGTTTGTATTTATATACGGTATACAGTATACCTGTATATATAAAATAAATAAAATCAAATAAATAAAAATATATATAAAATAACAATATAAATACTCGATTATGGGCCCTGCCCTTGCTTTGGACCTAGGGGGTGGTCCCATGGACACCCTGGGGAACAGGAAAACAAATAAAACAATATATATGAATGAAATAAAATTATAAAAAAAATAAAATGAATAAATGAAATAAATAAAATAAATAAAAACTATAATAAATCCCAATAAATAAAAATAGGCCTATATATAAAATAACAATAGAAATACTCGAATATATAATTATATATGTATATATATATATATATATATATATATATATATATATATATATTGTTACGTATCTTGATCCACAAGTGGTTAACTTGATGAATCTAGATAGCACAGAGATAGTAGAGTCATTTTCAGAGCTTCCGTGACCGTGTTTAGGATACCAAAGTTTCTCAGTGAATTTAACAAGGGCAATTGATGCTAAAAAAAATAAGCCCCCATACACCTCACCAAAATGACGGGAAAGTTGTTATTTTAGACGTTTTTCAAAATGGCCGCCTCCGTCATCTTAAAAAATTGATAAAGTTCTATTTCTTGAAGTGAATGGCCAAAAATGACAATTTTGGTGTCTATTCCCACTAATTTTGGTGTCAGAAAACAAATGGGATGGCATAATTAAAAAATAATTAATAACTAATTACCAAATAATTAAGAAAATAAGAAAATATTTAAGAAAATCAATGGGATGGCATAATTCATGATTTAGAGTCCCATTAACCTCAACATCTAAGACAAATATGATGTTGTTAAATCCACTGAGAAACTTTGGTATCCTAAACACGGTCACGGATCCTCTGAAACTTACTCAAATAATATAATATATAATTTAAAATGTAAACCAAGAATGTTGACTGATCAATTCCTTCTTTTTCAGGTTTGTTGCATCGAATTTGGCGTGAAGAATCATAAGCATGGAACGTAGAGGAGTTAGTGATGTGCCTGACCCAGGACCTGGATTAAAATGCATATTATGTCAACATCCCTGTATAGCTGATGATAGTACGGACAAGACATCTGATACAAAGTGGGAGAATCTAAGGAGCAAGTGTTTTCGGTGGAAGGAACTTGATAAATTTCAGCATGCCTATGCAGCAGTGGAGTGGGACAAGGGGCCTAAAGGCCTGTACATGCATAGTAAATGTTACACCCAGATCAGTAGTAATCGCTATATTCAGCAAGCACAGAATCGTAAACGGAAATCTGAACAGGAAGAAGTTCAAGCATCAACTTCAAGTCAACAACTCCCAGGAAATGTGCCTAAAAAGCTTCGTTCTAGTACTGGAGTGGTTCATGATAAGAATCTCTGTGTGTGGTGTATGAAAGGACCACAAAAAACCAGTAATCCTGGCAAGTCCAAACTTTTGCTGCTGTCAACAGTAGACGCATGGAACCGTTTCAAGTTGCATACAGTTTGTCTGTCAGATGAGCCTATAAGAGAAAGATTGAATACCCTACTTGCATCTATCCCAGACAGTCGAACGGCGTTTGGATTGGAAATTCGTTACCATTGTGAATGTTGGCGCAATTATGTCAGCAACCCTCTGAAGGAGTCTTTTCCTGATGAAAAAACAGAGCATCTGCAACATGTTAATCTTCGAGAGGCCCAAAATATCTTCTTTCATCATGTCCGTCAAGTTATCTTTGAAGATCATGAAATCCGTACACTGCAAGGTCTTGTAAAGGATTACAAAGGCATTACTTCAAATTATGGTTACTATTCCACAGCAAAGTCCAGTTTCGTGAAGGAAATTCTGATCAAGGAATTTGGAGATGACATAGCATTTCATGAACGAGGTCAGAAGAATGTGAGTAAACTGGTATATGATGCAAGAGCTGCAGGTTCATATCTTGAGGCTGCAATATCCTCTCTAGGTGTAAGTGACGATCAGCTGGTGAAGAATGTAGCTGGGCGACTCAGAGATCAGATCATCAAAACAAAAACTGTTCCTTGGCCTCCATACATACATGAGCTAGAAGAATATGAAGACCTGAATGATCTCCTCTTGAAGCTCGTCACTTGGTTAAAGCACCCCACAAAGTCTGAAGTCGATGACAAGCCCCAAGTCAGATCAATTGCATCTATTTTGACCAGCTACATCACTGGAAGACGTACTGCATTTGAGACAAACCTCGGTGTACTTCTACATGGTATGACAAAGAGCAGAGAAATGGTAGACATATTACATAAGGATGGCCTGGGAATCAGTTACAATGATGTGCTTTTGCTTAGAGATTTCTGGGCAGTTACTGACCTGAAGCATTCAACTGAGTGTCCTTTTGAACTTTCTGAAGGAACACCGGCAATATGTATAGTCGACAACGATGACTTCAAAAGTGACACTTTGACTGGAAGTGGCCAATCACATCGTACAAATGTCATGTTTGTTCAGCCAGACCTACCTAAGCTAAATCTACCTACCCTAGATGATGATAGACCAGTTGCAAATAGCACCTTGCCTTCGTACCTCTCTGATAGCCTCAAAGAACTTGGGAGCCAGATGCAAAGAATTGAACCATACAAAACAGTCAAGCGTGGTGAACCACCCATCAGACCAAGGATAACGGATGAACAACATCTGGACACAGTTCCTGAATAGACATTCGAATGCAGAATGTGTTATCTTGGTTAATGACTCGTACGAGCAAGACTTCTCCATCAAAGATAGTGAACGACAACACCGTCAAAAAAATCAGTCCATTTGCAATGTGTTTATGAAGTCAGAGGACAAATTTCCTTCTAATAGCGACTTTCATGCTCTTCTTGGTAAGCCAGAGAATAAAGTTCGCCTTCAAGCATTTATCAAGGCTGCTTTCAAAAGAAAGGCATCTACAACCACTATTCAGCTCATACACTGTGTTGTTGGCAAACCAGCAAGGAATCTCACCACAGATGAAGTTTTGCAGAATCTCACATACGCCCATGCAGAAGCAGACACAGCTCTGTTCACTCTTTATGGTAAGCTGCGGTCAGAAGGGTATACAGAAGCAGTTTCATAGACACTGAAGATACTGATAACTTCGTTCAGGCAGCCTATGTGGCTCGGCAAATATCAGGACTCTTGTGCTTGAAACGCAAATCTCAGCTGATAAATGCTCGGTGTTTGTGTAGTGAGGCAATGGCAGAGTCTTTGATCCCACTTTATGTTCTTACCGGATGCGACCATAACTCCGGCTTTTATGGAATAGGCAAGAAAACTATTGTTGACCGTGTAGAAAAATCATCAGAAGCTCGCAACCTCCTTAAAAGTTGTGGCACAATCATCCCAGTCACACAGGAAATCATCAATGACTTACAGAAATTTGTTATCCGGTACATCTATTGTGACACCAAACACAAGACCCTAGCAGAGGTGAGAGCAGCAAAGTGGTCAGTACTCAAGAAAAAGAAGATCATCAGACTGGTACCTTATTCTGACAGTCTACGACCACACTTAGAGCGCACCAATTACCTCACATATCTGCAGAAGAATTTCCAGCTTCAGAATCATCCATCACCAATTGGCCATGGATGGCACCTTGTAAATGGCTTATGCCTCCCAGTACGCTATACCCAACCTGCACTTCCATCATTCCTGGATCTTCTAAAAACTCCAAGTCATCCACAAATGGAGAGCAGCGATGATGACAGCGGAAGTGATTCTGACAGTTGTGCATCATATTTGTCCTGCAGTGATAGTGCATCTTAATGCAGTAGGTCTCATGTTTTATTAATTTAGGATACCAAAGTTTCTCAGTGGATTTAACATTATATTTGTCTTAGATGTTGAGGTTAATGGGACTCTAAATCATGAATTATGCCATCCCATTGATTTTCTTAATTATTTTCTTATTTACTTAATTATTTGGTAATTATTTATTAATTATTTTTAATTGTGCCAAGCCATTGATCTTCTGACACCAAAATTAGTGGGAATAGACACCAAAATTTGTCATTTTTGGCCATTCACTTCAAGAAATAGAACTTTATCAATTTTTTAAGATGACGGTGGTGGCCATTTTGAAAAACGTCTAAAATAACAACTTTCCCGTCATTTTGGTGAGGTGTATGGGGGCTTATTTTTTTTAGTATCAGTTGCCCTTGTTAAATTCACTGAGAAACTTTGGTATCCTAAACACGGTCACGGAAGCTCTGAAAATGACTCTACTAATATATATTAAGGTATCAGTCAGCTGAAGGCAAAACAAAAGTAAAATATAATAAAATTATTTCCTGTTGTTGCTTCATTTCCTTTTGGATCTTAGGACTTGGTATCCTTTATTGACTGATACTCTTTAATTATGAAAAAATACTGAAACTAATTAAAGTCGTGTAGTATTTATAAAGAATTATTATTTAACCGAAGCTTAGTAGGCTATGGTTATGAACCGAATAAGTTATATCTAAAGAAGGACTATTAATTCTATAAAAAGTCTTGAAAGATAAATATTAAAGTAAGAATATTTCTGTCTCTTACCATTTTTGAAATGAATAGATAGTTTTCTTATATGTCCTTTTATTTATATTTAATGTAGTTATTATTCTTGGTTCTTGTCTTACGTTAATAGTATTATATTATTATTATCATCAGGATTAATATCAAAGTCACATAAAAAGTTAGATATATATTTAATAATTAGTTAAATGTATTTCTTAACCACGTAACATTGAGGTTTGATTATGAGTAAATTAAGTTACAGGATCGCTTCATAGATTCGATTCAGGTCTCACTCAAATAATATGAAAAGCAAAAATAATATTTTGAAGCTAAAATAATTTTCTTCAGCTAAGGAAATCACTAGAAGTAACATTAAAACAGCCATGTTAGTCTAAGGCGATATTACTAATAAGAGACAATAGCATCACCGTACTAAGCACCGTTAAGCAATGTAAGCTTAATTAAAAGAAAATGAAAGAACTCGTAAGTATTAATATAAAACAATAGTATTACTTTCATCATAACCCAATTACTTAAAGAGTTGCTTTAGTCTACAAGTCAGTCAACTAAAATAGTTAAGTACATAATAGTAGCGTTAACGTTAATTCCCAATCAAATAGTTAAGTACATAATAGTAGCGTTAACGTTAATTCCCAATCACATAGTTAAGTACATAATAGTAGCGTTAACGTTAATTCCCAATCAAATAGTTAAGTACATAATAGTAGCGTTAACGTTAATTCCCAATCAAATAGTTAAGTACATAATAGTAGCGTTAACGTTAATTCCCAATCACATAGTTAAGTACATAATAGTAGCGTTAACGTTAATTCCCAATCAAATAGTTAAGTACATAATAGTAGCGTTAACGTTAATTCCCAATCAAATAGTTAAGTACATAATAGTAGCATTAACGTTAATTCCCAATCACATAGTTAAGTACATAATAGTAGCGTTAACGTTAATTCCCAATCAAATAGTTAAGTACATAATAGTAGCGTTAACGTCCCAATCACATATCTCACTAACCAACATAACGTAAGTGTTTACACCGAACACACTTAACACACACTTATATAATCTGACTGACAGTCACAAACCCATTATAATACTTCACCCCGTCTTCCTCCAGCTGCAAGTTCACCTTCCCCAACTCCAAATGAGACTGATTTGAATGCCCACTACTCGGGTCTTATATACTAAACAATGATGGTGTAGGAACAAATCAGGAGGCGAGGGATAGTGCGCGCCCCAATCACAGCTCCTCGAGTTGCGTAGCAGGTGCGTGGTCCAATGGAGTCTCCTGGCGTCGATCATACGTCATAGCGTAGGGTCATCGAAGTAGTTTGCAGGGTCCCCTATGACGCACGCCGGTGTGAAGGCTTGTTTGCTGGTATGCGGACGAGCTGGTTTCCCCCTCGCTGGTTCGCTCGCTGGTCTGCTTCGCCGCCTGGGTAGTTTGGCACTCCTTCAACTCTAATTCTAACTCCTAAATTAACATACAGGGCTCCGTATGTCAGACCACCCCCCTAGAAAAGAGTTTAAGGAGTATAGTACATAATATTAAACATAATACATGAATAGATTCACCACCAGATTGGCAACAGCAAGATTATAATGAGGATATAATAAGGATATCACCCAAAGTAGGCAACGTCTCCAGGTACCACATCAGAACATAGCCGGAACGTAGCTGGAGCGCTATTCGAACTGCAAGGCATCTCACAGCTGAAGGCTTGAAAGCGCACTACTAAAGCATGATATTTACCTCGCTACAATGGAGAGCTAATTGCCAAAATCCTCTCATTAAGTTACACTTACTGCTGTATGAGGCCAACCTGGTAAATGTAATCTTTGATTCGTGGCAGTGGGTAGGTATCGTTCTTTGTGACAGCATTAACTTGCCTATAGTCCATACATAACCTATGGCTCCCGTCTGGCTTTGGCACAAGTATGACCGGACTACTCCACTGGCTTAAGGCCCTTGTGATCATCTCGTTTGATAACATGAAATCAAGCTCGACCTGCAGTATACTCCTGCGTTGTGGTGAGACACGGTAGGGGGATAGTTTAATGGGAGTTGCATCCCCTACGTCGATGTCGTGCAAGGCCAAAGAAGTGAGCCCTGGAGTATCACGGAACACACTGGGAGACTGAGATAAAACAGAGATTAGTTGGTTCGCTTGATCAGAGGGAAGATGACATAGTTTAGATGGTAATTCCCCCCAAGCTACTGAATTATATTGAAAGTTGGATAGGCTACATGACAAGTCAAAGTCTGCATGGATACCTTCAGACTCTGGAACAGTCTGTTGCGGGTCAGTAAGAGAACTGAAGACTTCGTCTGCACCAGGCTGTCCACAGGTCCTGACATTCACTGCCACAGTGGGAGAATCTGGAGGAGAGGAATCAGGGGACCTATGGTAGGGTTTCAACATATTTATATGGAATACTTGCGTGGGCTTCCTCCTGTCGGGGGTAGTTACTAGATAATCGGTAATGCTCACCCTCTGAATGATCTTATATGGACCCCTGAACTTGGCAGATAAAGGTTGGCCAAAAAGGGGGAGCAGGACCAAAACCTCATCACCGGGCTGAAACTCCCTCTCACAGGCTTTTCTGTCATACCATTTCTTCATGGAGCTTTTAGCCACTGTCAAGTTTTGAGCGGCAAACTCACATGAGGATCTCAGCCGGGTTTTGAAATCTGAAACATACTTGAGGAGGTTTTGGTTCCCCTCCTGGCCAACTAGGCTATCCTGCAATAGTTGCAAAGGACCTCTTACCTGGTGACCGAAAACTAGCTCATTAGGGGAAAAACCCAGGGATTCAGTTGGAACCTCACGAGTAGCAAATAAAAGAAAAGGTACCCCCTTATCCCACTCAACTCCGGTCTCTGTACAATACTTACGTAACATTCCTTTCAATGTCTGATGATATCGTTCGAGAACCCCTTGACTCTCTGGGTGGTAGGTGCTAGACTTAACATACTCGATACTCAACTCCTTCAGGGACTGCTGAAATTTTTTAGAGGTAAAATTAGTTCCTTGATCACTTTGCACCTCATGGGGGAAACCCATTCTGGTGAAGAATTTGAGCAGTTCCTTGATGACAGTTGGAGCAGAGGTAGTCCTTAAGGGTATAGCCTCTGGGTAGCGAGTTGCCATGTCCATAATAGTTAATAAAAAATTGTTACCTTGGGAAGTCTTAGGCAATGGGCCTACAATGTCCACTACCACCCGAGTAAAAGGATTCTCGAAGACGGGCAAGGGCACCAGAGGATGTACAGGCACCTTCTGATTGGGTTTTCCTGTCATCTGGCAAGTGTGACACACTCTACAAAACTCCACTACATCTGCACGCATTCCTGGCCAGTGAAAGTGGGCTCTGATTCTGTCTAGAGTTTTTCTCACACCTAGGTGTCCTGCCAATGGTATACAATGTGCCATTTCCAAGATATCTCTACGACAAGGTTTGGGGACTACTACTTGATGGACATCCCAGGCCCCGTCATCGATTGGTCTGTGTGGCGGTCTCCATCTACGCCACAATACTCCTCCTTTGAGGTAGAAACATTCACCACCCTCCTTCTCACATTCCTCTTCACTCACGGCCCTGGCAGCTAACTCCTTGCATTCACTATCATCTCTCTGTAGCTCTACCAGGCCACTAGTACAATTAGGAGGGGTTTCATGGTTAGGGTCAAGATGAGCCATAAAGGTGTCAGATAAATCCACCTCAGTCACATCATCAGGCACAGTTGGAGCGTCATTCACACTCTCATCATCCCTTTCATCAACTCTTACATTCGGTACATTTCTGTCTGAGGGAACTGCTACTTGAGACATTGAACGTGTGACAGCACACACAGGGAACACTGTTGGCATCTCCTTTTCGAGCTCACCAGTTAGTGGCTCGTTAACAGGGGAAAGTGACAAAATGTGGTCTGGTCGGACCTTCTCACCTGCTACATCATTCCCCAAAAGGAGTGTTACCCCAGGCACAGGGATATCTTGGGACCTACACAAAGCTATGGTGGCCTCACCCTGTAGTAACTCACATTCAATTTCGCCTTTTACAAAGTATGCATAAAAGTGGCCTCCAGCACCTCTCATTACAACTGGTTCGCCAGGTGGGCACTCAGTGTAAGGATTCACCATGAGGGTGCTAGTAGAACCTGTGTCTCTCAGAATTTTTACCTCATGCATGCAACCATTTAATCTCACGTTGCCAGATGAAATAAAGGGACGGTAACTGTCCTGCACTGATGGTGAAATTATTATTGGCTTAACCCTAGTGGGTTGCACCACGCATGCTACTACACTCCTGTCTAGATGATTTACATTAGCTGCTAGGTACTCCTTCTGTCGGAAGTCCTGCATTAAAGGCACTTTTGGTGCTAGGTACTCCTTCTGTCGGGAGTCCTGCATTAAAGGAACATATGGAGTTTGAGATACGGCGGCAACTGTCTGCCCCAATCTCTCGGTTCTCTCCTTGGCCCAGCACTGATAAGCTAGGTGGCCTCTCTTGCCACAAAAAGTACATACTTTAGGGGATACGGGAACGTTCCCTCTTTGAGCATTACTATTACTTTGGGGCCCACCTCTGTTATCATTGCCCTGAGTCGCATTTTTAGTTGGGGGAACAATTCTATTTTGGCTAGCTGGGGAAGACGTTACAGGCTTGTGACTGGGTCTGTCAGATTTGTGATTGGGATACTTAAAATTAGAACTAGAATTATCGTAGGGCTTCTTTCCACGAAATTTGTTGTTGAGCACGTATGTGTCAGCCATGTCAGCGGCGTCGGCAAGACAATCTACCTTTTTCCGCTTTAAATGATAGGATAGAGAAGAATCAATTTTCCATAGGAAATTTTCTAACAGGACCAACTCCTTCAGCTCGTTGTAGCTTGTGACTTTCTTACTCTTGACCCAATGATTGACAGTTTTAGTCATGGTCCTGGCAAATACCTTATGGGTTTCTTCTACTTTTTTCTGTTTTTTACGGAAAGATTGCCTGTAAGCCTCAGGCTTCAATTGATAGGTTTTTAGGATAGCTTCTTTGAGATTGTCATAATCCTGCCTAACTTCTGCTACTTCTGACAAATACGTGGCTCGACCCTGCCCTGTCAAAACTGTTTGTAACATAAAAGGCCATTGATCTCTTGTCCACTTTATACCTCCAGCAACTTCCTCAAACAAAACAAAGAAATCCTGCACATTATCCTCAGTGAATGGTGGAATGACACTAGTCATAGTCAATCCCAGAGGGGGAGCAATTAAGGGAGCATTTGTGTTGACATTTAGTTGAGCCGTACGATATTGAGATTCATATTGTTCGGTCATTGCTCTGGCTTTTATTCTGGCTAGTTCTTGTTCGAATATTTGATCACCGGTCAAACCAGGTGGCAATTGTTCATCAAGTTGGCTAGGTTTACTAGGGATCCCACCAACTGCTCCGTCACCCTCCCCGCCTTCTACAGGGAACAGGTGGGTTTTTATGGTCTGAGCCACCTCTACTTTGGACATGTTTGAGACAGTTAACTGGAGATGCGAGGCAAGCACTTTCAGTTCGGATTTTGACAGACGGTCAATATCAGGGGCTGTGGGTTCTGATTCTATGAAAACTTGAGCATCTTCGTCACTAATTAGATCAGGCATGATTAATATTTGATTTTTAAGTAGTGAAACGTTAATGAAACTGAGTGAAACTGTATGAAACGAATCCTGGCGAGGTCGCCACTCTTCTGTTACGTATCTTGATCCTCAAGTGGTTAACTTGATGAATCTAGATAGCACAGAGATATATATTAAGGTATCAGTCAGCTGAAGGCAAAACAAAAGTAAAATCTAATAACATTATTTCCTCTTGTTGCTTCCTTTCCTTTTGGATCTTAGGACTTGGTGTCCTTTATTTACTGATACTCTTTAATTATGCAAAAATACCGAAACTAATTAAATTCGTGTAGTATTTATAAAGAATTATTATTTAACCGAAGCTTAGTAGGCTATGGTTATGAACCGAATAAGTTATATCTAAAGAAGGACTATTAATTCTATAAAAAGTCTTGAAAGATAAATATTAAAGTAAGAATATTTCTGTCTCTTACCCTTTTTGAAATGAATAGATAGTTTTCTTATATGTCCTTTTATTTATATTTAATGTAGTTATTCTTGGTTCTTGTCTTACGTTAATAGTATTATATTATTATTATCATCAGGATTAATATCAAAGTCACATAAACAGTTAGATATATATTTAATAATTAGTTAAATGTATTTCTTAACCACGTATCATTGAGGCTTGATTATGAGTAAATTAAGTTACAGGATCGCTTCATAGATTCGATTCAGGTCTCACTCAAATAATATGAAAAGCAAAAATAATATTTTGAAGCTAAAAGAATTTTCTTCAGCTTAGGAAATCACTAGAAGTAACATTAAAACAGCCATGTTAGTCTAAGGCGATATTACAAATAAGAGACAATAGCATCACCGTACTAAGCACCGTTAAGCAATGTAAGCTTAATTAAAAGAAAATGAAAGAACTCGTAAGTATTAATATAAAACAATAGTATTACTTTCATCATAACCCAATTACTTAAAGAGTTGCTTTAGTCCACAAGTCAGTCAATTAAAATAGTTAAGTACATAATAGTAGCGTTAACGTTAATTCCCAATCAAATAGTTAAGTACATAATAGTAGCGTTAACGTTAATTCCCAATCACATAGTTAAGTACATAATAGTAGCGTTAACGTTAATTCCCAATCAAATAGTTAAGTACATAATAGTAGCGTTAACGTCCCAATCACATATCTCACTAACCAACATAACGTAACTGTTTACACCGAACACACTTAACACACACTTATATAATCTGACTGACTGTCACAAACCCATTATAATACTTCACCCCATCTTCCTCCAGCTGCAAGTTCACCTTCCCCAACTCCAAATGAGACTGATTTGAATGCCCACTACTCGGGTCTTATATACTAAACAATGATGGTGTAGGAACGAATCAGGAGGCGGCGGGTAGTGCGCGTCCCAATCACAGCTCCTCGAGTTGCGTAGCAGGTGTGTGGTCCAATGGAGTCTCCTGGCGTCGATCATACGTCATAGCGTCGGGTCATCGAAGTAGTTTGCAGGGTCCCCTATGATGCACGCAGGTGTGAAGGCTTGTTTGCTGGTATGCGGACGAGCTGGTTTCCCCCTCGCTGGTTCGCTCGCTGGTCCGCTTCGCCGCCTGGGTAGTTTGGCACTCCTTCAACTCAAATACTAACTCTTAAATAAACATACAGGGCTCCGTATGTCAGAATATATATATATATATATATACGATAGGCTATATATATATAAAATAAAGATAGGCCCATGCCTAAACATATAAAATATCCCAGCTCTAAGGAAAAGGTAAGGTCAAGGAGTGGGGACCCGCCACAGGCAAGTAATTATGGGATTAGCTTAGGTACTTTACCCAGACATCTGTGGCTGTCAAAGGTTCACTGCTGTAGTGTAGTGTAGAGTGGCGCATAAAAGTCTTGTCTGTTCTTTGTCAGGCTACTTACCGTTACATATTTGTACTTACCTACCGTGACATTTTTGTATAAATATTTTTTTTATAATTATCCACACTTCACTGTCAGTTACTTCACTCAAATAAAACTGTATTCACTCAAAAATTGCCCAAATTGGGCATAAAAAATTGTCAAAAATTAGCAAAACACAACTATATTTCGTAATTACAGCTTTATTATACTTCGTAGGTAGTATTTATTTATAAATATATTGGTCTTTCAAGCGAAAATGAAGGTTTTAGGGCAATATATATATACAACACATGTATAGCCTAGCTTACATTCGTAATCACAAACCTAACATAAGGTAGGAATGTGACTACGAATGCTTACTACACTAACCCTACGAATATGATATAAATAATATTATTATTCACAGTTCACAACACTTCCACTGGGTCCATTCTAGCCGCCTAAAAACCACATGGCTGGCTATGGAGAGGCGAACAACGAGGCACAAAGTCACAAATCACGAGTTATATACATAAATTATAAATACATAGCCACAAATTGATGATACACTGCCACTTGGTACATAAATAATCCAGATTTGCCCGCCTGAAACCCGCTCCATGGCGGGCAATGGAGGCGAGACGAGATTTAAAGGTCTGGGAGTACTACCTCACAGACTGGCGGCCGGCTTACAACTGGTGAAACAAAGGCCCGCACTCCTCTCACAGGGACGCTAGGGGGTTGCCAGATATTTTATTTTGTAACTTACTGAGGGCTAACTTACCAGCCAAAAATGCGTCATAATCGCGTTATAAACTTATTTACCTTGAATATTTCTATCTTACAGGTGGCATTATGACGCGATTGCATCATACGACCACTCTTCGAGGGGTGGCGTTATGACGCGATCGCGTCGTAAAAATGCGGGAGGGTTAAGTATCTGGGCAGTGTGTTGAGGAAAGATGGGACTATGGATGAAGAAGTGCGGGAGAGGGTACAACAGGGGAAGAGGGTTGTAGGAATGCTGAAAGCAGTAACAAGAAATAGGGTGGTCAGTATGGAAGTGAAGAAGTCCTTGCATGACAGTATCGTAATCCCGACGCTGACTTACGGAAGCAAAGCATGGACGTTGGTTGAGAGACTCAGACCAAGAGTGAGAGCAGTGGCAATGAATTACTTAAGAAGTGCGTGCGGAGTTACATGGAGGGATAGGCAGACGAATGAGGAAGTAAGAAGGAGGTGTGGTGTGGAGAGCGTGGCTCACTTCCTCCTAGGTAGGCCGGAGAGGGTAGGCCAGGCACGCCACAAAGTGTTAATGTCCACCACTGTGCAAAAAATCATAGAAATCCATCGAGTACTTTTCGAATTACGCACCATTTTTAAATTTGTAGCCATATTTCATATTTTGAAAAATAAAATTCAAGTTTTAAACACTCCTATGAGCAGGTTCAAACGCAAAATGATGCAAGATTTGTGCAAGATAAAGCATAGCACGACGAAATGCGAATATGCATAGTAAAAACATAAAATTAAATAAAAAATTATTCTGGGTGAAAATAAAATAAACAATTATTATGGGTGAAAACCAACTGATATAAAAGCTAAAACTATCATTATACGTTTATTTCTATAACATCCAATATTATTGATATAATATTCTAAATACCGCCATCATGTTCAGTGGAAAATATAGCTATGATTTAGTATGTATGAGAATACAAATATGTTATTTAGCAAGTTTCTGAAATATCGTGAATGTGGGTGAAAGCCGAGCGATACCATTATTGCGTTGGCCCCAGCTAGAGGCTTTTTGGCCCAAGCTGCCTAGTAGGATGGGCGAGCATTTTACTATACTGGGTTTTAACAGGGTAGGCGGGAGGTGGAGAGCGCGGCTCACTTCCTCCAATGTAGGCCGGAGAGGGTAGGCCAGGCATGCCACAAAGTGTTAATGTCCACCACTGTGTAAAAAATCATAAAAATGCATCGAGTACTTTTCGAATTATGCACCATTTTTCATTGTTTAGCCATATTTCATATTATGAAATATAGGATAGGATTCAAGTTTTAAACACTCCTATGAGCAGGTTCAAACGCAACACACATTACGAAGCATTGGGGGAGGTACATTTTCCCGGTGAGATGCACTCGAACATAGTACGACGAAATGCGAATATGCAGTATACTTACAACAAAACTGTGTTCGACGGCCGTAATCGCAATAGAGGGAGCTGGTGGCAGAAATTTCACCATGGGGGACGATTGGAACACCTCGAAGGTGTGTCCTCGTTGTTAGGTAGATGCTTCCTGTCCGAAGGCCAGTTACTGACTGACCTGAGTCAAGAAATGTTCCCTAATAATAGCTAGCATTGGCTCAAAGCACTAGCCGGTAACCTGTACACATAAACGAAGCACTAGACAATACCCTTATGAACGAAGCACCTAGACGGTACCCTGTCCAGATGAACGAAACAACCGTGCCCAAATGGAAGCCGCACTAGACGGTACCTCTGCCATTCTTGAAAACAAATAATTATATATAACATTTTCCACACATGGAGAGCCAATAATTGAAGTCTCTATTCACAATGGTCCCTAATATTAATATTCCTGACAGGCCAGTTGCAAAATGACTACTATACGAAGCATGACCTAGGTGTATGACGTACTATATGAAGCATGGCCTAGGTGTAACGACGTACTGTACGAAGCATTGATTAGGTGACCAACACACTTTACGAAGCATTGGGGGAGGTACATTTTCTTGTGAAATGCCCTCGAACATTTCCTCAGCCGTCATCGAGAAATGATGGAGAGTTGCTCTTCGAAAAATTTAGCTTTTTCTCGAAAAAAGATTGTTTGTAATTCGTTCACGACGAAATGTTTCACAAACACAAATTTAGACCCTCCGGAAAAAAGGTTTACCGCCGACTCAAGTTGAATAGCAGAATTTATTTTTGGTGAGTCGTCTGCCTGGGCTTGTCGGAGCTCTCGAATCAAAGTATTTCCGATCGCTCCCAAAGCCCACCAACTCACGTTGGACAGCAGAAGATCGCCTACATTTTTGTGTGAAAAATCACATGCTTTTTCAAGAACGCTAATTTTGTCGCTATTTTTCAACATTTATCGATGTAATATACGAAGCATGGCCTCGTTTAACGACGCAATCTAAGCATCGCAGCGGTGAACGACACAAAATACGAAGCATCGCCTCGGTAAACGACGCAATATACGAAGCATAGCCTCGGTGAGCATTTTCAAAATTTCACAACTGGAAATCAACTATGATTGCCTCTGTAAAAAAATCGTAGTCTGAGTACGGAATACTTAAAATCCCGCCAGTGGCGGGAGAATCGCCGGCACCACTCGCCGGTAAAATGGACAAAAAATACAATTCTCCCTACCAATAAATGCCTGCAGTGGCCGATAGAGGCGCTGAACGCAAGGTTTACCGCGACGCCTTGTGGGAAATGGGCGACATTGCGGAGCTATCCACCCTCCCTCTCCTTCAACAATTCTATAATATATGCAGTTAATCGAAATTTCTGTAGCTGACACATACTTTGGTCTATGCATACTTTTGTTTTATTTGTATTATATATTATAAAATTACCCATATTCATAAATAATGTATATTTACAATACAAAGTCAGCAGGTATTTTCCCACCAATTTTGTTATGATAATTAATCAGCTTATATGTGTTGTAGTCAGTATCAGCTGCATATGGACTTTCCCTTATCATATATCATATACTGTATAATAAAAACTTGTAGAATCACACACAAATTGAGATAAACTGTGCATATCCTAGGTGTTGGTATAGTGATGTCTACAGTCGTAGCTCTGGCGCTAGTTCAGAAGCGTCCACCAGAGGTCTCAAAGGAATTGTTGGTAGGGAGAATTATTGTTTGTTGTTTTTATTATATTACAGAATAAAAATACATTATTTTTTCACACACAAGAAAAATATTCACACTCAAAATATTAAATGGATGCAAAACCTCAGGTCGGCCATCGTGGATGTGGTAGAGGGATGTTGTCGCTGTTCCCAGTGTAAAGTTTTGTTCTATCTATCTATTGCCTGACGCCGCGATCCCCGAAGGGGTGGCCAAGGACCTTGCTCTTCCCCGCATTTACCTTCAAATTCCGTTTTTTACACACTGTTCCAAACTAATTTACCAGACCTTGCAACTCCCATTCATTATCACTCATCAGAACTGTATCATCCGCAAACCGCAGTATAGGTAGCTTCCACTCGCTTCCCTCCCTTTTCAGCGATACACCAACATCCACTGCTCTTGATAGTATTTCTTTCATGACTCCATCCATATATACAGTAAACAACCACAGGGACATCACACACCCCTGTTTCAAACCAACATTCTGGTCAAAGAACTCGCTCTGCTCAATCTCCACACGTACTGCCGCCTTTGCACCCTCATACATGCTCTTCACTGCTTTCAGCAACTTGCCATCCACTCTGGATATTCTAAGTTCTTTCCACAAACCTTCTCTATCCACTCTGTCATAGGCCTTCTCCAAGTCCGTAAAGGCAACATACACCTTTTGTTTCTTCTCCAGATAATTTGATACCAAACTCACAGTTTGGTTTTCGTAAGGGACTGGGTACATGTGATGCGCTTCTGACACTCACCCATGACTTGCAATCTTCATTGGACCAGGGACATGAGTCTCATGTCATGGCTATTGACTTTAGTTCTGATTTTGATTTAGTCAACCATAAACAACTTCTGTATAAGTTACAGCTCATCGGTATTGGTGGCAATTTTTTCAGGATCTTTGAACAAAATTTGACGAAAAGATCTCAGTCTGTGGTCATTGATGGGTGTCATTCCCCTTCTGTTACTTTTGTTTCTGGTGTTCCACAAGGCAGTGTCCTTGGGGCTTTGCTTTTTATTATTTTTACTGCTGACCTGTTTTCCGAGCTTGAAAATAAACTAATCTCCTATGCTGATGATACAACTTTATATGCGTCAATTCCATCACCAATAGATCGACACGTAATTGCTACTGCTCTGAATAGGAATTTTGACAAAATTATATCATGGTGTGAACTTTGTGGCATGAAACTTAATGCTAATAAAACACACTCCATTATCATCAGCAGATCTCGTACCTTGGATCCTCCCCATCCTTATCTACAAGTTTCTGGCGAGCAAATTGAGAATGTGGATATTCTGCATTTGTTAGGAGTTACTCTTGATCCCAAGCTTACTTTTGAAAAGCATATTCGTTCTTTCTCCTCTTCCATTTCCCAAAAAATTGGTCTGCTTCGCAAGGTTTATAAAACATTTGCTTGTGACGCCACAGTTATCAAGTCTTTTTATGCTTTTATTTTGCCACATTTCGAGTACTGCTCACCTGTCTGGTTGTCAGCAGCTGACTGCCATCTCAAGTTGCTTGACAGGTCGCTAAATTCCATCAGTTTTATTCTACCTCATTTGTCTCTTGATCTGTGTCACCGACGTAAAGTTGGTGCCCTTAGTCTTTTATTTAAAGTTTTTAACAACCCTCAGCATCCCTTACATGGGGTTCTGCCTGGGCCCTATGTCCGGGCTCGTGCAACTAGGTTCACAAGCAATCTTAATGATCTTGCCATGAGCCGTGTTAATTTTTCTACTACACAGTTTTCACAGTGTTTTGTGCCGGCCATGGTTGACTTGTGGAATAAGTTGCCAAATGAGCTAGTCAATTCAGCATTTTTAAGTCTAGTGTTAATGCTTTTTTGCAGCATTAATTAGAATTTTTAAACTTATTATATTCTATTTTATTGTATTATATTTATACTTGATATCCTCCACTGCATAATATGTTATCTGTGTTTAATATGTGTATATGTACAGTACAGTATACAGCATATGTTTTTATTTTTTCCTAAGTTGCCGTAGTCTCTCTCCAGTGCCTCCGGGTGTTTTGTGTGGATTCATCTTGATGGTGTTTCTGCACCCTGGTTGGAGACTTCGGCATCTCATATAATAATAATAATAATAATAATAATAATGGAGGTGTGCTGTTCTCCTTCTGTCTGACGGTTGCTTCAGCTGCACACACCTTCCTCACCGACCTGACCCCGCCCTCCCTCAGTTTCCCAGATGAGGTTGTCTCTCCTAAATTTTTGTGGGTGAAAGATGTCGTGGACAAATAATTGACAACTCGATTTCTTTAACAGGACAGCGTGAGTGCGCTCATTGCTGCTGATTATGGGTGTTACGTCCTGGGATATATAAACACTGGGCTCTTTCTATTGGACTAGGTATGCGGCAACAAGCAACAACGGAAAACGCTAGATCCAACCCTTATCTATAAACCCAGGCAACAAACCACCCTAAACCGTCAAGAGTCCTGCCTGGACAACAAGGTATCCTATGACTCGGTTACAGGGTGCACGCACTATAGACTGCTGATAGTCAAGCAGGCTATATAAAAGATCACACAATTAAGTTGACTTTAAGCTTCAAGGAAAAGATAGATGACGGAATTAAATTGCAGAAACAATTTAACAACAAACTAGAAGAAAGTAAATTTAACGTTACGTTAATTAATACAACTAATCACCCCTGCGTGAAAGAAGGTGAAAGCAAACAGTCCTCAAAACATCGTACAGGTAGACAAGATGCAGGTTTCTAAACTGCATGCGGCTACTGTAGGATCTGATGCTTAGCAAAGAAAGTAAGTTACGGATTTAGAGAACTCTTAACTCATAAGCAGGAATAAATACTAGTGATAGGCCATACAGTGTATAATGGCATAGGTATAATTAAATAAAGGCAGCAACTCGCAACATAACCACATACAGGTGTGCTTCTCACTCTTAGTCAGGCAAGCCTGCTCGGACAGAGTCTCTAAGCCACACCCTGACTCACAAAGCTCACAAAGACGGTAAACTGTGGCACAATAACAAGCATGCAGAAATAATAAACCCCTACCTGTTAATCTGCCAGGTGGCAGAGGTCTAGCCGGAAGGATATAGGCTTTGGATACCCGGGCTGAGCCACCTGCCTAGGGACGTTCCCAAGTCTGTGCGCCAAATTACTCTAATTGAAAGGGTGCTCTCTTGAGAGACTCAGATCCCAAGTATCTGACTCTCTCCTGGCGACCCTAAAACAAACGCAACACGTGCTAGCGCAGTGCTGAGTGGACTAGGCAAGGGCCCTCACACAACACAACACTAGACACACAGGCACACAGACAAGAAAATGCCCCCAGACTCCCACGGGTATCCTAGTAAAGTCGTGCAGGTCCACAGGACTCGCACCAGCAGACTTTACTTAAAGGATCGCAAAAAGCCTCCCCTCCGGTCTAGCCCCTGCTCACCTGCCACAAGAACACACTAGCAAGCATGAAACCACCAAATATGAGACAACAAAAAAGCTTCCTAGGTCTCATTAACAATTACATCTCTGCATAAGGCCCAAAATCCTATCTAGTTATCTGAGAGCTCGTCGTTAATACAATAATAGATATAAGGTCTATCAAGGGGATGAGATAATTAAATAGATTGGTGAAGTAGTGGAAAGAAGGTATACAAAGTAAGAGATAAAGTTTCTAAGTGGGGTTGAGAGGGATAGATATCAAGGGGGTCCGAAGGGTACGACAGTGAGGTGAGCTCTGAGTCTTGAATCTGTCTGGACCCCACCCTAGGCATGCGAAAAACATCCCATGCTTGGCAACACTCAACACCGTTGCCGGGTCAAAATCATCTACCCCTTGCGTGAGTCGAAACTAAGCCTAACGTTGCGATCATATTGGCAACATCAGGCTCGTCCCAAGCTAGACTCTCCGCGCCCGCGCAAAGCAACATCCCCCAGCCGGTCTCTCTCTCCCGCTCGTCTCCTCCCACTCTCACTAGACTTACATCTTATATATTATAATGAAACAATCAACTATCGAGAATAAAATATACTAAGATGCGTTGGTTAAGAATAAGGGCAGCTTCAAGCTGTGAAACAACATAAGAATATCCCAGACATTAGTTACATTGTCGTAGGATATATACTAAGGAAAAGCCGGCCGGCCGGAAGCCGACACTCGCGCATGCCCGCACGTGGCTACTATGCAGGAGCGTCACACCTCCCCCAAGATATAAGACACTTGACTAAGTTCTTCATATCTAACAGAAAGCTTCTCATAGTACCACACACTGTTGCGACACAAGGCACTATATATAAAAAAAATAAAGGCTGTTGCACTCCACCGAGCAAGTTCAACTAACTTAGCGACAATAAGCGAAAACATTCAACTTAGATACTGCTACAACATCTTATACAAAATTCTACACGTTATAAAAATCAAGAGTTTTTATAAGGTTTTTGCTTTTTTATTTTTTTTTCTCCGGCTGAACTACAGTGACAGCCTATTTTCCTCCACTCTCAACACACACTGACTGAACGGCGAGGGTTCTCCTGCAACCAAACCCTCCCGTGACAAACAATCAGCCAAAACATTATCAGTGCCCTTAGCATGCCACACATCCAACTTGTGTCCCGGCAGCAAAACAACACCTAGCACTGATAAACTGCCCAGTTCATCACAAGACTGGCATTTCTCTTCGCTCTTTCCGGCAACGGGGCCTGCCAATAACCTTTCACTAGTTCTACCTTCGTGATAGGCGATGCAGCCCCGAGGCGGTCTATGGTGTCGTCAACTCTCGATAAGGTATAGGCGTCTGTCAGGGATAATGCACACACACTCTCCCAATCAACACACTCACTGATCTTGCCACTTAACACAGGTTGCAAAGTTACAGGCAACGACCACTCACGACATTCCTTATCCCTCAGACCCTTCGTCAACACGTAATCCAGCTCTGCTTGCACCACAGGCTGTCGAGCAGGATTTATACGGTAGGGAATTAAACTGAGCCTTGCACTATCTCCAGCCTGCATGTCGGATTCTACCCCGTACATCAGGCCTGGAGAAGCAACAAACATGCGGATGCACTGCCACAGCCTAGTAAACAACTTATCTCGCAGAATAACAATCCTAGTGCCCTTCCACAACCCAGCCGAGGCGGCAGCTTCTAACCTGTAGTCTCCCTCCTTCTCCACTTTCGTCCCTAGAACAGCCAGGTCATGAGAGGGACAATCCGTACCACCTGTGCAGTCACTCCCATAGTTCATTATTGCTAATGCTTCCCCGCCGATACCGTACATGCACACCCCCGCATTCCTTACGACTACATCTGCCTGCGCAGCATCACCGCTTTTAGCGACATGGCCAGATACAGTCGGTCTATGGTAGGGCTGTTGCAATTGACTAGAGCAGTATTGGGAGGCTATGCGACGACTGGGCACTTCTATGCCACAGCCAACCTCACCAATCTGCTCAAAGTCCTCCTTTTGACCACCACCCTTGGCAGCCATGGGCCGACCCTGACCTGGCAACCATGCCAAAGCCTCGTCGCCCACCTTGAACCACCGAAACAACGAGGCAAACGGTCTTTCAACATCCACGTGACCTGCCCGCGGAACATCTTGCACCGCCCGAGTTGTGAGCCTCAGGGGCTCGGCACGACCAGTGGGGTATGAACCGAGTTGGTGCTGGAGCGCTGCACACTGCTGCTCAGGCAGGTGCTCTAGCGCTTCCACAGCCACCAGAATCGTGTCGCCCGCCCACTGCTCCGCCGAGACATGACAATCCCTACTCTCCTCCACCTGTGCCCTACTGCCCCCCTCTCCTTCTCCACCTTGGCCGCTGCAGACCAACGCAGGGACAGTAGGCTGCTCAGGTGGTTGCCTCACAAACTCCTCCAACAGGTTCACATGACATGTTTCCCCGTCCTCGTGTTTGATTTCGACAGCACCATTACCACACTTCTGAACTTCCGGATCCTCCAACTGCAGTTTACAAATATCTGAGGGAACCAACCTGTCTAGATGCTTCCGAAGCAACCCAAGTCCTCCCCCAATATCAAACTGAGCAACCCTTTTTTCTCTCCGTGTGTAACGTTGCTGCCTCGGAGTCTCTTCCTGCCCTACCTCCTCACTAGCTGTGACAGGTCCTGGGGCCTCTCCAGACTCCAACATAGGTGCCAATAATGAGTCACCAAGAAACACTGCCGGCTCAAAACTCTCCAATTGACCAACACTTCCCGTTTTCTTGTGACCTTTCCTCCGCGGTTTGATAGACTGAGGTGGTGGCTGCAAGGCTCCGGATGTCTGAGAACGCGTCACAACACACGCCATGGTTTGTACGCTTCACTTCTCAACCCACTCCTGTTCCTCCCTACTAACGTCGGCCGCCTTCTCGGCAACGACCAAGGGTGAAACCTTAGAAGCAGGCACCGCAAAGTCGTTGCCGAGGAGGAGGTCGACGCCCCCAACAGGCAAGTTCTCTACAATTCCGACATCCAGCTCCTTCGCCACACCACCCACCTCCAGCTCTATCCGCACCAGCGGGTAGGACTTCGTAGCATTGATCCCCTGAACTACCACCACCCGAGCAGCGTTAATCAGTCTACCAGTAAAGTTCCTTAACAAGGTCTGAGAAGCCCCAGTATCACGCAATAGCTTAATTCCTCGCCTTTCGCCAGCCCACCTCACAAAACCATGCCCTCTATGACCCCCAAAGACATCGCGGACAGGGTTCGAGCCTTCCGGACTCTTGAACACAGGCTGTGTCCCAACCTCTGACGAACTACCCTTGGCAAACTCAGAAGATATAGGCGACACCCCTATGCTGCGGGCCAATGACACAACCTTGTTTGGTGGCTTGTTCGGACAAGCATTTGCAAATTGACCCTCCTTGTGACATGCAAAGCACTCTTTACTCTTTGGTTTCCCTTGGGAGTGGGAGGTACCATTAGACTTCTTATATGGGACGGTATTTGGTTTATGTTCAGTTTTATTGTCAGTGCTACATGGTTTTGTGAATTTATGTGTATCAAAATTCTTGACTCCCGACTCACTCCTAGCTGCTGCTTCGCACCCTCGAATTAATGACAGTCGGAGGTCAGCCATTTCTGCTGCCTCCTGGAGAGTTCTAGGATTTTTTTCCTTTATATTTAATGTTAAGTCCCCGCCTGTGCACTTAAAGAACTGCTCCAAGAGAACCAGCTCACTCAACTCCTCAAAAGTAGCTGCCCTCTCAGAACGCAGCCAATGTCGTAGTGCATCAGACAAGTCCTGGGCGTGTTCTAGGAAGGTACTATCCTTACCCTTAGTAACACCCCGAAACTTCAAGCGGTAAGTTTCTGGTTGTAACTCATAGGCCCGTAGCACAGCCTTCTTTAGTTCATCATAAACTACACAGGACTCTAAAGGTAGTGCATCATACGCTTTTAGCCCCTTTCCTAGGAGTCTTGATGAAACTAATGCTGCCCACTTTTCCTGAGGCCACTGGTGTTCCTGACACTTCTTCTAAAATCGCATAAAAAACTCAGTTATACATGATTCATCGAACACAGGAACCAGTTTAAGCAGGTCCCGATGTCTGTTACCTCCCCCAATATTTCGCCCTGTTACCTCCACACGAGATCTCTCCAGCTCCCTGTCAGCCCGATACCTAGTAGACTCTGCCTGCAGTTCAGCCTCTCGTATAGCTGTTCTCTCTGCGGCCTCAGCCTGCACACTAGCCTGTCTCTCGGCAGCCTCAGCCTAAGCTCTAGCCTGTCTTTCGGCGGCCTTAACCTTGGCCATCTCAAGCCGAAACAACAAATCTGGAGTCAACCCTTGATGAGGGGAAGGTGCATTTAATGGAGAGGGTCCCTGTGATTGAATTCCACGCTGCCATTGACCATCAACTTGGGGGTATGTACTAAACTCAGGCACCCTGACGTTTGATATGGGGGTAGAGTGGAGGGGGGGCTGGGGACCGGGGCCCCCAGTCGCCTCTCCACCCAGGTCTCTCCCTTCTAAACCCAATATCAAAGTCCTCAGCTGATCTTTCCTCATGCCACTTAAACCCTGGTGACCCTGAAGACCTGCCACACACTTTAAGCCATACTTATTCAGCTTCAACACCCTGGCAGCGGTAAGGGGCACCTCTAAAAATCTTTTAGCACCCTCCTCGCTATCGACTAGCCACTCCACAGGTCTTTCTCCCTCCGAGCCCGTATCGTGACCTGACCCATCACTGTGTTCTGATGTAATAGACATGTTTGTGTACTGCAGTAATTATCACGGTTATAGAATGTGCCTTATCTCCTATGCAAGTATGTATATACTAATGTTATTTAAAGTCTTTAATGTGTTATATTGGTTGCTCCAAAAAAAAAAACTCTATGTCCACTGTATTCCTCTAATCATAAGGAATCTCAAAACAAATGACCACTATATTCCTCTGTTCAGTAAATCCTATGCAAGGTCGCCATTTGTTACGTCCTGGGATATATAAACACTGGGCTCTTTCTATTGGACTAGGTATGCGGCAACAAGCAACAACGGAAAACGCTAGATCCAACCCTTATCTATAAACCCAGGCAACAAACCACCCTAAACCGTCAAGAGTCCTGCCTGGACAACAAGGTATCCTATGACTCGGTTACAGGGTGCACGCACTATAGACTGCTGATAGTCAAGCAGGCTATATATAAGATCACACAATTAAGTTGACTTAAAGCTTCAAGGAAAAGATAGATGACGGAATTAAATTGCAGAAACAATTTAATAACAAACTAGAAGAAAGTACATTTAACGTTACGTTAATTAATACAACTAATCACCCCTGCGTGAAAGAAGGTGAAAGCAAACAGTCCTCAAAACATCGTACAGGTAGACAAGATGCAGGTTTCTAAACTGCATGCGGCTACTGTAGGATCTGATGCTTAGCAAAGAAAGTAAGTTACGGATTTAGAGAACTCTTAACTCATAAGCAGGAATAAATACTAGTGATAGGCCATACAGTGTATAATGGCATAGGTATAATTAAATAAAGGCAGCAACTCGCAACATAACCACATACAGGTGTGCTTCTCACTCTTAGTCAGGCAAGCCTGCTCGGACAGAGTCTCTAAGCCACACCCTGACTCACAAAGCTCACAACAATGGTAAACTGTGGCACAATAAGAAGCATGCAGAAATAATAAACCCCTAGCTGTTAATCTGCCAGGTGGCAGAGGTCTAGCCGGAAAGATATAGGCTTCGGATACCCTGGCTGAGCCACCTGCCTAGGGACGTTCCCAAGTCTGTGCGCCAAATTACTCTAATTGAAAGGGTGCTCTCTTGAGAGACTCAGATCCCAAGTATCTGACTCTCTCCTGGCGACCCTAAAACAAACGCAAGACGTGCTAGCGCAGTGCTGAGTGGACTAGGCAAGGGCCCTCACACAACACAACACTAGACACACAGGGACACAGACAAGAAAATGCCCCCAGACTCCCACGGGTATCCTAGTAAAGTCGTGCAGGTCCACAGGACTCGCACCAGCAGACTTTACTTAAAGGATCGCAAAAAGCCTCCCCTCCGGTCTAGCCCCTGCTCACCTGCCACAAGAACACACTAGCAAGCATGAAACCACCAAATATGAGACAACAAAAAAGCTTCCTAGGTCTCATTAACAATTACATCTCTGCATAAGGCCCAAAATCCTATCTAGTTATCTGAGAGTTCGTCGTTAATAAAATAATAGATATAAGGTCTATCAAGGGGATGGGATAATTAAATAGATTGGTGAAGTAGTGGAAAGAAGGTATACAAAGTAAGAGAGAAAGTTTCTAAGTGGGGTTGAGAGGGATAGATATCAAGGGGGTCCGAAGGGTACGACAGTGAGGTGAGCTCTGAGTCTTGAATCTGTCTGGACCCCATCCTAGGCATGCGAAATACATCCCATGCTTGGCAACACTCAACACCGTTGCCGGGTCAAAATCATCTACCCCTTGCGTGAGTCGAAACTAAGCCTAACGTTGCGATCAAATTGGCAACATCAGGCTCGTCCCTAGCTAGACTCTCCGCGCCCGCGCGAACCAACGTCCCCCACCCGGTCTCTCTCTCCCGCTCGTCTCCTCCCACTCTCACTAGACTTACATCTTATATATTATAATGAAACAATCAACTATCGAGAATAAAATATACTAAGATGCGTTGGTTAAGAATAAGGGCAGCTTCAAGCTGTGAAACAACATAAGAATATCCCAGACATTAGGTACATTGTCGTAGGATATATACTAAGGAAAAGCCGGCCGGCCGGCTGCCGCCAGCCGGTTTCTAAACGGCTGGGCAGCCAACACTCGCGCATGCCCGCACGTGGCTACTATGCAAGAGCGTCACATGGGCAAGACGTTAGCTAAAAAATCTTTGACTCAGAGAGAGAGAGACAGACACATCTTCTCTGCTAAATTTTTGTGTGGGATTATTTGTCAATCTCGTTTCATAACCCAATCGAGGGGCCGAATACTGTCGGTGGCTTTGCTCCGACGACGATGACGACGACGACGATGTACACACTCTCTCTCTCTCGCTTTCACGCTTCGTATAATGCGTCGTATAGCTAGGTCATGCTTCGTTTAATGCGTCGTATAGCTAGGTCATGCTTCGTTTAATGCGTCGTATACTGTCCTAGGTCATGCTTGTTATAATGTGTCGTACCCCCAGTCAGACGACTCACCAAAAATAATCCCACAAAAATCTCTCCGGGTGGAGCAGCCCGGCCAGGTAGTTTCTCCTACAAAAATTATCTCCTAAAAATGTTCTCTCTTAAATTTTTTCTCTCCTAAATTTTTATGAGTGAAAGATGTCGTGGAAAAATATTTGACAACTCGATTTCTTTAACAGGACAGCGTGAGCGCGCTCATTGCTGCTGATTATAGGCAATACGCTAGCTAAAAAATCTTTGACTCAGAGAGAGAGAAAGACAGAGACAGACACAGTGTGTGAGAGAGAGAGAGAGTTACACACTCTCCCTCTCGCTGTCATGCTTCGTATAATGCGTCGTATAGCTAGGTCATGCTTCATTTAATGCGTCGTATACTGTCCTAGGGCATGCTTCGTATAATGTGTCGTTACCCCAGTCAGACGACTCACAAAAAATAATCCCACAAAAATCTCTCTGGGTGGAGCAACCCGCCCAGGTAGTCTCTCCTAAAAAAAATCTCTCCTAAAAATTTTCTCTCCTAAATTTTTGTGGGTGAAAGATGTCGTGGCAAAATAATTGACAACTCGATTTCTTTAACAGGACAGCGTGAGCGCGCTCCTTGCTGTTGATTATGGGCAAGACGTTAGCTAAAAAATCTTTGACTCAGAGAGAGAGAGAGTCAGACACATCTTCTTTTCTCTCCTAAATGTTTGTGGGTGAAAGATGTCGTGGACAAATAATTGACAACTCGATTTCTTTGAATTTTTCACACACACAAATTTAGACACTCCCGAAAAAAAAGGTTCACCGCCAACTCAAGTCGTATAGCAGAATTTATTTTTGGTGAGTCGTCTGACTGGGGTGGTCGTAGCTCTCGGATCGAAGTATTTCCGATCGCTCCAAATTCCACCAATTCACGTTGGACAGCAGGAGATCGCCTAAAGACATGCGTGTTAAAATCATGACAGGGACCCGTACAGCGGCGATGCCGCAGTAGCCCGACCAGTTAGTCTCTCTCTAGGTTGAGCAGCCCGGCCAGGTAGTCGCTTCTCTAGGTGGAGCAGCCCGGCCAGGTAGTCTCTCTCTGGGTATCTTTGACAACAGCCGACTAAGCACCTCTCAATCCCCTCCCATCAGATCCTCCACTTTCTTAACTTTAGGATCAAGTGACCTAAAATTAATGGGAGTAACTGGTACTGTGGTGCTTCGAACTTATAATTCGTCATATAGCTAGGTCATGCTTCGTATAATGTAAATCGGTAAATAAAATGGAATTTTTCATGTTTTTATTTTATTTGTCCTAGTTTTTACAATTTCTTCTCTCCTAAATTTTTGTGGGTGAAATATCGTTTCATAACCCAATCGAGGGGCAAAATACGGTCTCGTATGTGGTAGCGCTGGCACAGGTGCACCAACACAGGCAACATGGTGCAGCAAGCACACAGAATAAAGTACCCCAGTCAGGCGACTCGCCAAAAATATCTTCTCTCCAAAATTTTTGTGGGTGAAATATGTGGAAAAATTATTGACAACTCGATTTCTTTAACAGGACAGCGTGAGCGTGCTCATTGCTGCTGATTATGGGCAAGACGTTAGATAAAAAATCTTTGACTCAGAGAGAGAGAGAGAGAGAGAGAGACAGACACAGTGTGTGAGAGAGAGAGAGGGTTACACACCCTCCCTCTCGCTGTCACGCTTCGTATAATGCATCGTATAGCTAGGTCATGCTTCGTTTAATGCGTCATATACTGTCCTAGGGCATGCTTCGTATAATGTGTCGTTCCCACAGTCAGACGACTCACAAACAAAAATTCCACAAAAATCTCTCTGGGTGGAGCAGCCCGCCCATGTAGTCTCTCCTAAAAAAAATCTCTCCTAAAATTTTTCTCTCCTAAATTTTTGTGGGTGAAAGATGTCGTGGCAAAATAATTGACAACTCGATTTCTTTAACAGGACAGCGTGAGCGCGCTCATTGCTGCTGATTATGGGCAAGACGTTAGCTAAATTTGTTTTGGCTCAGAGAGAGAGAGAGAGAGACAGACACATCTTATTTTCTCTCCTAAATTTTTGTGGGTGAAAGATGTCGTGGAAAAATAATTGACAACTCGATTTCTTTATATTTTTCACACACACAAATTTAGACCCTCCCGAAGAAAAAAGGTTCACCGCCAACTAAAGTCGTATAGCAGAATTTATCTTTGGTGAGTCGTCTGACTGGTGTGGTCGTAGGTCTCGGATCAAAGTATTTCCGATCACTCCCAATTCCACCAATTCACGTTGGACAGCAGAAGATCGCCTAAAGATATGTGTGTTAAAATCACGACAGGGACCTGTACAGCGGCGATGCCGCAGCAGCCCGGCCAGGTAGCCTCTCTCTAGGTGGAGCAGCCAGGCCATGTAGTCGCCTCTCTGGGTGGAGCAGCCCGGCCAGGTAGTCTCTCTCTGGGTATCTTTGACAACAGCCGACTAAGCACCTCTCAATCCCCTCCCATCAGATCCTCCACTTTCTTAACCCACTGAACCCCAGCGACGACAATGTGTCGTCGTCAATGTATGTACCGGTAACGCTAAACCCCAGCGACGACAACGTGTCGACACAGGTACTCCGGTCCCAATTACTCCGGTCGTATGGCACCTAGAAGGCTCAGATTTGTATGGGAACTGTGTAAGTATCCCTCACAACCATGCTGATGGTTGAACCTCTCAAAGTCCAACCGCGTGCGCGTGAGCACGCAAAAACCAGTATTTTGGGTGTATTTGTCTTCAATTTTTTATTCTTGTAAAATCGACTTTCGGGGCTCCGTAGGACCAATTTTTGACCTTTTTGATCGTTTTTTGTGGTTATTCCTTCATTCCTAACCCATTCGCTATTGTTTCTGGAAAAAAAAAAAAAATCAAATCCTGCCGGTCCCTGGTGGTACATTTATTTATAACTAGCTGGGGCTCAGTGGGTTAACTTTAGGATCAAGTGACCTAATATTAATGGGAGTAACTGGTACTGTGGTCCTTCGTACTTATAATTCGTCGTATAGCTAGGTCATGCTTCGTATAATGTAAATCGGAAAATAAAATGGAATTTTTCATGTTATTCTTTTAATTGTCCTAGTTTTTTTCAATTTCTTCTCTCCAAAATTTTTGTGGGTGAAAGATCGTTTCATAACCCAATCGAGGGGCCGAATACGGTCTCGTATGTGGTAGCGCTGGCACAGGTGCACCAACACAGGCAACACGGCGCAGCAAGCACACAGAATACGGTACCCCAGTCAGGCGACTCACCAAAAATATATTCTCTCCTAAATTTTTGTGGGTGAAAGATGTGAAAAATAATTGACAACTCGATTTCTTTAACAGGACAGCGAGAGCGTGCTCATTGCTGCTGATTATGGGCAAGACATTAGCTAAAAAATCTTTGACTCAGAGAGAGAGAGAGAGACAGACAGACACAGTGTGTGAGACAGAGAGAGAGTTACACACTCTCCCTCTCGCTGTCGTGCTTTGACTCAGAGAGAGAGAGAGAGAGAGAGACAGACACATCTTCTTTTCTCTCCTAAATTTTTGTGGGTGAAAGATGTCGTGGAAAAATAATTGACAACTCTATTTCTTTAAATTTTTCACACACACAAATTTAGACCCTCCCGAAAAAAAAATTTCACTGCCAACTCAAGTCGTATAGCAGAATTTATTTTTGGTGAGTCGTCTGACTGGGGTGGTCGTAGCTCTCGGATTGAAGTATTTCCGATCGCTCCAAGTTCCACCAATTCACGTTGGACAGCAGAAGATGGCCTAAAGACATGTGTGTTAAAATCACGACAGGGACCCGTACAGCGGCGATGCCGCAGTAGCCCGACCAGTTAGTCTCTCTCTAGGTGGAGCAGCCCGGCCAGGTAGTCGCTTCTCTAGGTGGAGCAGCCCGGCCAGGTAGTCTCTCTCTGTGTATCTTTGACAACAGCCGACTAAGCACCTCTCAATCCCCTCCCATCAGATCCTCCACTTTCTTAACTTTAGGATCAAGTGACCTAAAATTAATGGGAGTAACTGGTACTGTGGTGCTTCGAACTTATAATTCGTCATATAGCTAGGTCATGCTTTGTATAATGTAATTCGGAAAATAAAATGGAATTTTTCATGTTTTTCTTTTATTTGTCCTAGTTTTTACAATTTCTTCTCTCCTAAATTTTTGTGGGTGAAATATCGTTTCATAACCCAATCGAGGGCCCGAATACGGTAGCGCTGGCACAGGTGCACCAACACAGGCAACACGGCGCAGCAAGCACACAGAATACGGTACCCAGTCAGGCAACTCACCAAAAATATCTTCTCTCCAAAATTTTTGTGGGTGAAATATGTGGAAAAATAATTGACAACTCGATTTCTTTAACAGGACAGCGTGAGCGTGCTCATTGCTGCTGATTATGGGCAAGACGTTAGCAAAAAATCTTTGACTCAGCGAGAGAGAGAGAGAGAGAGAGAGAGACAGACACAGTGTGTGAAAGAGAGAGAGAGTTACACACTCTCCCTCTCGCTGTCACGCTTCGTATAATGCGTCGTATAGCTAGGTCATGCTTCGTTTAATGCGTCGTATACTGTCCTAGGGCATGCTTCGTATAATGTGTCGTTCCCCCAGTCAGACGACTCACAAAAAATAATCCCACAAAAATCTCTCTGGGTGGAGCAGCCCGCCCAGGTAGTCTCTCCTAAAAAAATTATCTCCTAAATTTTTTCTCTCCTAAATTTTTGTGGGTGAAAGATGTCGTGGCAAAATAATTGACAACTCGATTTCTTTAACAGGACAGCGTGAGCGCGCTCCTTGCTGCTGATTATGGGCAAGACGTTAGCTAAAAAATCTTTGACTCAGAGAGAGAGAGAGAGAGAGAGAGAGAGACAGACACATCTTCTTTTCTCTCCTAAATTTTTGTGGGTGAAAGATGTCGTGGAAAAATTATTGACAACTCGATTTCTTTAGATTTTTCACACACACAAATTTAGACCCTCCCGAAGAAAAAAGGTTAACCGCCAACTCAAGTCGTATAGCAGAATTTATTTTAGGTGAGTCGTCTGACTGGGGTGGTCGTAGCTCTCGGATCGAAGTATTTCCGATTGCTCCCAATTCCACCAATTCACGTTGAACAGCAGAAGATCGCCTAAAGATATGTGTGTTAAAATCACGACAGGGACCCGTACAGCGGTGATGCCGCAGCAGCCCGGCCAGGTAGTCTCTCTCTAGGTGGAGCAGCCCGGCCAGGTAGTCGCCTCTCTGGGTGGAGCAGCCCGGCCAGGTAGTCTCTCTCTGGGTATCTTTGACAACAGCCGACTAAGCACCTCTCAATCCCCTCCCATCAGATCCTCCACTTTCTTAACCCACTGAACCCCAGCGACGACAACGTGTCGTCGTCAATGTATGTACCGGTAACGCTAAACCCCAGCGACGACGTGTCGACACAGGTACACCGGTCCCAATTACTCCGGTCCTATGGCACCTAGAAGGCTCAGATTTGTATGGGAACTGTGTAAGTATCCCACGCAACCATGCCGATGGTTGAACCTCTCAAAGTCCAACCGTGTGCGCGTGAGCACGCAAAAACCGGTATTTTGGGTGAATTTGCCTTCAATTTTTTACTCTTGTAAAATCGACTTACAGGGCTCCGTAGGACCAATTTTTGACCTTTTTGATCGTTTTTTGTGGTTATTCCTTCATTCCTAACCCATTCGCTATTGTTTCTGGGAAAACAAAAAAATCAAATCCTGCCGGTCCCTGGTGGTACATTTATTTATAACTAGCTGGGGCTCAGTGGGTTAACTTTAGGATCAAGTGTCCTAATATTAATGGGAGTAACTGGTACTGTGGTCCTTCGTACTTATAATTCGTCGTATAGCTAGGTCATGCTTCGTATAATGTAAATCGGAAAATAAAATGGAATTTTTCATGTTATTCTTTTAATTGTCCTAGTTTTTTTCAATTTCTTCTCTCCTAAATTTTTGTGGGTGAAAGACCGTTTCATAACCCAATCGAGGGGCCTAATACGGTCTCGTATGTGGTAGCGCTGGCACAGGTGCACCAACACAGGCAACACGGCGCAGCAAGCACACAGAATACGGTACCCCAGTCAGGCGACTCACCAAAAATATCTTCTCTCCTAAATTTTTGTAGGTGAAAGATGTGAAAAATAATTGACAACTCGATTTCCTTAACAGGACAGCGAGAGCGTGCTCATTGCTGCTGATTATGGGCAAGACATTAGCTAAAAATTTTTTGACTCAGAGAGAGAGAGAGAGAGAGAGACAGACAGACACAGTGTGTGAGAGAGAGAGAGAGTTACACACTCTCCCTCTCGCTGTCGCGCTTCGTTTAATGCGTCGTATACTGTCCTAGGGCATGCTTCGTATAATGTGTCGTTCCCCCAGTCAGACGACTCACAAACAATAATCCCACAAAAATCTCTCTGGGTGGAGCAGCCCGCCCAGGTAGTCTCTCCTAAAAAAAATCTCTCCTAAATTTTTTCTCTCCTAAATTTTTGTGTGTGAAAGATGTGGCAAAATAATTGACAACTCGATTTCTTTAACAGGACAGCGTGAGCGCGCTCCTTGCTGCTGATTATGGGCAAGACGTTAGCTAAAAAATCTTTGACTCAGAGAGAGAGAGAGAGAGAGACAGACACATCTTCTTTTCTCTCCTAAATTTTTGTGGGTGAAAGATGTCGTGGAAAAATAATTGACAACTCGATTTCTTTAAATTTTTCACACACACAAATTTAGACCGTCCCGAAAAAAAAGGTTCACCGCCAATTCAAGTCGTATAGCAGAATTTATTTTTGGTGAGTCGTCTGACTGGGGTGGTCATAGCTCTCGGATCGAAGTATTTCCGATCGCTCCCAATTCCACCAATTCACGATGGACAGCAGAAGATCGCCTAAAGATATGTGTGCTAAAATCACGACAGGGACCCGTACAGCGGCGATGCCGCAGCAGCCCGACCAGGTAGTCTCTCTCTAGGTGGAGCAGCCCGGCCAGGTAGTCGCTTCTCTAGGTGGAGCAGCCCGGCCAGGTAGTCTCTCTCTGTGTATCTTTGACAACAGCCGACTAAGCACCTCTCAATCCCCTTCCATCAGATCCTCCACTTTCTTAACCCCCTGAACCCCAGCGACGACAACGTGTCGTCGTCAATGTATGTACCGGTAACGCTAAACCCCAGCGACGACATGTCGACACAGGTACTCCGGTCCCAATTACTCCGGTCCTATGGCACCTAGAAGGCTCAGATTTATATGGGAACTGTGTAAGTATCCCACGCAACCATGCCGATGGTTGAACCTCTCAAAGTCCAACCGCGTGCGCGTGAGCACGCAAAAACCGGTATTTTGGGTGTATTTGCCTTCAATTTTTTACTCCTGTATAATCGACTTTCGGGGGCTCCGTAGGACCAATTTTTGACCTTTTTGATCGTTTTTTTGTGGTTATTCCTTCATTCCTAACCAATTCGCTATTGTTTCTGGAAAAAAAAAAAAATCAAATCCTGCCGGTCCCTGGTGGTACATTTATTTATAACTAGCTGGGGCTCAGTGGGTTAACTTTAGGATCAAGTGACCTAATATTAACTCCTTCAGGCGTATTATGTTCCAGTAAGTCCACAGAGGCGGGTGCCCGGTATCATTGCCACTGCACCACACAACTGTCAAAACCACACTGCTGGCCGTTAGAATTGTCGGAGGAACCTGGGGTTGCCACCAACCGACAGATCTTCATCTAACTTACCGGACTTACTGAGCTCATATGACGCTCAATCGCGTCATAAGCTTATTGGAGAGGCATGTAGATAAGTCCATATGACACGATTGCATCATATGAGTTTTTGGTCATAAGTTCCATATGACGCTATCGCGTCATATATGTCGCAAGGAGTTAATGGGAGTAACTGGTACTGTGGTCCTTCGTATTTATAATTTGTCGTATAGCTAGGTCATGCTTCGTATAATGTAAATTGGAAAATAAAATGGAATTTTTCATGTTTTTCTTTTAATTGTCCTAGTTTTTTCAATTTCTTCTCTCCTAAATTTTTGTGGATGAAAGATCGTTTCATAACCCAATCGAGGGGCCAAATACGGTCTCGTATGTGGTAGCGCTGGCACAGGTGCACCAACACAGGTAACACGGCGCAGCAAGCACACAGAATACGGTACCCCAGTCAGGCTACTCACCAAAAATATCTTCTCTCCTAAATTTTTGTGGGCGAAAGATGTGAAAAAAATAATTGACAACTCAATTTCTTTAACAGGCCAGCGTGAGTGTGCTCATTGCTGCTGATTATGGGCAAGACGTTAGCTAAAAAATCTTTGACTCAGAGAGAGAGAGAGAGAGACAGCCAGACACAGTGTGTGAGAGAGAGAGAGAGTTACAAACTCTCCCTCTCGCTGTCACGCTTCGTTTAATGCGTCGTATACTGTCCTAGGGCATGCTTTGTATAATGTGTCGTTCCCCCAGTCAGACGACTCACAAAAAATAATCCCACAAAAATCTCTCTGGGTGGAGCAGCCCGCCCAGGTAGTCTCTCCTAAAAAAAATATCTCCTAAATTTTTTCTCTCCTAAATTTTTGTGGGTGAAAGATGTCGTGGCAAAATAATTGACAACTCAATTTCTTTCAAGGACAGCGTGAGCGCGCTCCTTGCTGCTGATTATGGGCAAGTCGTTAGCTAAAAAGTCTTTGACACAGAGAGAGAGAGAGAGAGAGAGACAGACACATCTTCTTTTCTCTCCTAAATTTTTGTGGGTGAAAGATGTCGTGGAAAAATAATTGACAACTCGATTTCTTTAAATTTTTCACACACACAAATTTAGACCCTCCCGAAGAAAAAAGGTTCACCGCCAACTCAAGTCGTATTGCAGAATTTATTTTTGGTGAGTCGTCTGACTGGGGTGGTCGTAGCTCTCGGATCGAAGTATTTCCGATCGTTCCCAATTCCACCAATTCACGTTGGACAGCAGAAGATCACCTAAAGATATGTGTGTTAAAATTACGACAGGGACCCGTACAGCGGCGATGCCGCAGCAGCCCGACCAGGTAGTCTCTCTCTAGGTGGAGCAGCCCGGCCAGGTAGTCGCTTCTCTGGGTGGAGTAGCCCGGCCAGGTAGTCTCTCTCTGGGTATCTTTGACAACAGCCGACTAAACACCTCTCAATCCCCTCCCATCAGATCCTCCACTTTCTTAACTTTAGGATCAAGTGACCTAAAATTAATGGGAGTAACTGGTACTGTGGTGCTTCGTACTTATAATTCGTCATATAGCTAGGTCATGCTTCGTATAATGTAAATCGGAAAATAAAATGGAATTTTTCATGTTTTTCTTTTATTTGTCCTAGTTTTTACAATTTCTTCTCTCCTAAATTTTTGTGGGTGAAATATCGTTGCATAACCCAATTGAGGGACCGAATACGGTTTCGTATGTGGTAGCGCTGGCACAGGTGCACCAACACAGGCAACACGGCGCAGCAAGCACACAGAATACGGTACCCCAGTCAGGCGACTCACCAAAAATATCTTCTCTCCAAAATTTTTGTGGGCGAAAGATGTGGAAAATAATTGACAACTAGATTTCTTTAACAGGACAGCGTGAGCGTGCTCATTGCTGCTGATTTTGGGCAAGACGTTAGCTAAAAAATCTTTGACTCAGAGAGAGAGAGAGAGACAGACACAGTGTGTGAGAGAGAGAGAGAGTTACACACTCTCCCTCTCGCTGTCACGCTTCGTATAATGCGTCGTATAGCTAGGTCATGCTTCGTTTAATGCGTCGTATACTGTCCTAGGGCATGCTTCGTGTAATGTGTCGTTCCCCCAGTCAGGCAACTCACAAAAAATAATCCCACAAAAATCTCTCTGGGTGGAGCAGCCCGCCCAGGTAGTCTCACCTAAAAAAATTATCTCCTAAATTTTTTCTCTCCTAAATTGTTGTGGGTGAAAGATGTCGTGGCAAAATAATTGACAACTCGATTTCTTTAACAGGACAGCGTGAGCGCGCTCATTGCTGCTGATTATGGGCAAGACGTTAGCTAAAAAATCTTTGACTCAGAGAGAGAGAGAGAGAGAGATAGACACATCTTCTTTTCTCTCCTAAATTTTTGTGGGTGAAAGATGTCGTTGAAAAATAATTGACAACTCGATTTCTTTAAATTTTTCACACACACAAATTTAGACCTTCCCGAAGAAAAAAGGTTCACCGCCAACTCAAGTCGTATTGCAGAATTTATTTTTGGTGAGACGTCTGACTGGGGTGGTCGTATCTCTCAGATCGAAGTATTTCCGATCGCTCCCAATTCCACCAACTCACGTTGGACAGCAGAAGATCACCTAAAGATATGTGTGTTAAAATTACGACAGGGACCCGTACAGCGGCGATGCCGCAGCAGCCCGGCCAGGTAGTCTCTCTCTAGGTGGAGCAGCCCGGCCAGGTAGTCGCCTCTCTGGGTCGAGCAGCCCGGCCAGGTAGTCTCTCTCTCTGGGTATCTTTGACAACAGCCGACTAAGCACCTCTCAATCCCCTCCCATCAGATCCTCCACTTTCTTAACTTTAGGATCAAGTGACCTATAATTAATGGGAGTAACTGGTACTGTGGTGCTTCGTACTTATAATTCGTCGTATAGCTAGGTCATGCTTTGTATAATGTAAATCGGAAAATAAAATGGAATTTTTCATGTTTTTCTTTTATTTGTCCTAGTTTTTACAATTTCTTCTCTCCTAAATTTTTGTGGGTGAAAGATCGTTTCATAACCCAATCGAGGGGCCGAATACGTTCTCGTATGTGGTACCGCTGGCACATGTGCACCAACACAGCCAACACGGCGCAGCAAGCACACAGAATACGGCAGCGGTGGCGGTGCTCCGACGACGTACACACTCTCTCTCTCGCTGTCACGCTTCGTATAATGCGTTGTATAGCTAGGTCATGCTTCGTTTAATGCATCGTATACTGTCCTAGGTCATGCTTCGTATAATGTATCGTACCCCAGTCAGACAACTCACCAAATATATCTCCTCTCCTAAATTTTTGTGGGTGAAAGATGTCGTGGAAAAATAATTGACAACTCGATTTCTTTAACAGGACAGCGTGAGCACGCTCATTGCTGCTGATTATGGGCAAGACGTTAGCTAAAAAATCTTTGACTCAGAGAGAGAGAGAGAGAGAGAGACAGATACAGTGTGTGAGAAAGAGAGTTACACACTCTCCCTCTCGCTGTCACGCTTCGTATAATGCGTCGTATAGCTAGATCATGCTTAGTTTAATGCGTCGTATACTGTCCTAGGGCATGCTTCGTATAATGTGTCGTACCCCCAATCAGACGACTAACCAAAAATAATCCCACAAAAATCTCTCTGGGTGGAGCAGCCCGGCCAGGTAGCATCTCCTAAAAAAATGATCTCCTAAATTTTTTCTCTCATAAATTTTTGTGGGTGAAAGATGTCGTGGCAAAATAATTGACAACTCGATTTCTTTAACAGGACAGCGTGAGCGCGCTCATTGCTGCTGATTATGGGCAAGACGCTTGTAAAAAATCTTTGACTCAGAGAGAGAGAGAGAGAGAGATAGACACATCTTCTTTTCTCTCCTAAATTTTTGTGGGTGAAAGATGTCGTGGACAAATAATTGACAACTCAATTTCTTTAAATTTTTCACACACACAAATATAGACGTTCCCGAAGAAAAAATGTTCACCGCCAACCCAAGTCGTATAGCAGAATTTATTTTTGGTGAGTAGTCTGACTGGGGTGGTCGTAGCTCTCAGATCGAAGTATTTCCGATCGCTCCCAATTCCACCAACTCACGTTGGACAGCAGAAGATCGCCTAAAGATATGTGTGTTAAAATCACGACAGAGACCCGTACAGCGGCGACACCGCAGTAGCCCGGCCAGGTAGTCTCTCTCTAGGTGGAGCAGCCCGGCCAGGTAGTCGCCTCTCTGGGTGGAGCAGCCCGGCCAGGTAGTCTCTCGCTGGGTATCTTTGACAACAGCCGACTAAGCACCTCTCAATCCCCTCTGTTACATCCTGGGATGTATAAACACTGGGCTCTTTCTATTGGACTAGGTATGCGGCAACAAGCAACAACGGAAAACGCTAGATCAAACCCTTATCTATAAACCCAGGCAACAAACCACCCTAAACCGTCAAGAGTCCTGCCTGGACAACGAGGTATCCTATGACTCGGTTACAGGGTGCACGCACTATAGACTGCTGATAGTCAAGCAGGCTATATAAAAGATCACACAATTAAGTTGACTTAAAGCTTCAAGGAAAAGATAGATAACGGAATTAAATGGCAGAAACAATTTAATAACAAACTAGAAGAAAGTACATTTAACGTTACGTTAATTAATACAACTAATCACCCCTGCGTGAAAGAAGGTGAAAGCAAACAGTCCTCAAAACATCGTACAGGTAGACAAGATGTCAGGTTTCTAAACTGCATGCGGCTACTGTAGGATCTGATGCTTAGCAAAGAAAGTAAGTTACGGATTTAGAGAACTCTTATCTCATAAGCAAGAATAAATACTAGTTATCGGCCATACAGTGTATAATGGCATAGGTATAATTAAAGAAAGGCAGCAACTCGCAACATAACCACATACAGGTGTGCTTCTCACTCTTAGTCAGGCAAGCCTGCTCGGACAGAGTCTCTAAGCCACACCCTGACTCACAATGCTCACAACAATGGTAAACTGTGGCACAATAACAAGCATGCAGAAATAATAAACCCCTAGCTGTTAATCTGCCAGGTGGCAGAGGTCTAGCCGGAAGGATATAGGGTTCGGATACCCGGGCTGAGCCACCTGCTCTAGCCTAGGGACGTTCCCAAGTCTGTGCGCCAAATTACTCTAATTGAAAGGGTGCTCTCTTGAGAGACCCAGATCCCAAGTATCTGACTCTCTCCTGGCGACCCTAAAACAAAAGCAAGACGTGCTAGCGCAGTGCTGAGTGGACTAGGCAAGGGCCCTAACACAACACAACACTAGACACACAGGGACACAGACAAGAAAATGCCCCCAGACTCCCACGGGTATCCTAGTAAAGTAGTGCGGGCCCCACAGGACTCGCACCAGCAGACTTTACTTAAAGGATCGCAAAAAGCCTCCCCTCCGGTCTAGCCCCTGCTCACCTGCCACAAGAACACACTAGCAAGCATGAAACCACCAAATATGAGACAACAAAAAAGCTTCCTAGGTCTCATTAACAATTACATCTCTTGCATAAGGCCCAAAATCCTATCTAATTATCTGAGAGCTCGTCGTTAATACAATAATAGATATAAGGTCTATCAAGGGGATGGGATAATTAAATAGATTGGTGAAGTAGTGGAAGGAAGGTATACAAAGTAAGAGAGAAAGTTTCTAAGTGGGGTTGAGAGGGATAGATATCAAGGGGGTCCGAAGGGTACGACAGTGAGGTGAGCTCTGAGTCTTGAATCTGTCTGGACCCCACCCTAGGCATGCGAAATACATCCCATGCTTGGCAACACTCAACACAGTTGCCGGGTCAAAATCCTCTACCCCTTGCGTGAGTCGAAACTAAGCCTAACGTTGCGATCAAATTGGCAACATCAGGCTTGTCCCAAGCTAGACTCTCCGCGCGAAGCAACGTCCCCCAGCCGGTCTCTGTCTCTCCCGCTCGTCTCCTCCCACTCTCACCAGACTTACATCTTATATATTATAATGAAACAATCAACTATCGAGAATAAAATATACTAAGATGTGTTGGTTAAGAATAAGGGCAGCTTCAAGCTGTGAAACAACATAAGAATATCCCATACATTAGTTACATTGTCGTAGGATATATACTAAGGAAAAGCCGGCCGGCCGGCTGCCGCCAGCCGGTTTCTAAACGGCTGGGCAGCCGACGCGCGCGCATGCCCGCATGTGGCTACTATGCAGGAGCGTCACACCTCCCCCAAGATATAAGACACTTGACTAAGTTCTTCATATCTAACAGAAAGCTTCTCATAGTACAACACACTGTTGCGACACAAGGCACTATATATATAAAAAAAATAAAGACTGTTGCACTCAACCGAGCAAATTCAACTAACTTAGCGACAATAAGCGAAAACATTCAACTTAGATACTGCTACAACATCTTATACAAAATTCTACACGTTATAAAAATAAAGAGTTTTTATAAGGTTTTTGCTTTTTTTTAATTTGTTTTTTTCTTCGGCTGAACTACAGTGACAGCCTATTTTCCTCCACACTCAACCCTCAATCCTGTAGCAGTCTAACCAACATCATCCACCCTTGATAGACAATCCGCTATCACGTTATCAGAACCGGCAGTATGGCGTATGTCCAAATTATACTCCTGAAGCATGAGTGACCACCTGGTCAGCCTCATATTCCGGTTATGAAACTGATTCAACAATTTCAGAGGGTGATGATCGGTATAAACCACTACGACTGGTCCGAAAGCCGGAACATATACATCGAAGTGCCTGAGCGCCAGCACTATCGCCAGGAGTTCTTTTTCAATTACAGAGTAATTCCTTTGCGCACTATTGAATTTTTTACTGTAAAAACTCACTGGATGTTTCGATACCTTCATCATCTGTCTGTAACAAGACAGCCCCAGCCCCTACGCCACTGGCATCAGTCGCCAGCTGAAAAGGTCTGCTGAAGTCCGGGGCCCTGAGTAAGGGGTGGGTACATAACAGGTGTTTCACCAAGGAAAACGCCTCTGCACACTCAGGAGACCACCAGAACTTCTTGTCCTTAGATAATAAGTCAGTTAAAGGTGCAAGTACAGTCGAATAGCCTTTGATGAAGCGACGATAATAGCCTATCATACCTAGAAACCGCATGATTTGTTTCTTAGTCGTAGGCTGGGGAAACTGATCGATGGCTTTGATCTTTGTCTGTGGAGGGCACACCTGACCCATCCCCACCTCGAACCCCAGGTACAAAACTGTGGCTTTGACAAAATCGCACTTACCCAGGTTTACCACCAAACCTGCTTCATTCAGTTTATTAAAAAGCTGTCCGATGTAAGCACAGTGACTGTTAAAATCATCGTCGTATATTATGACATCATCTAGGTACACCGTACAGTTGGGAATGTCGGCTACAATGTCGTTCATTAATTTCTGAAACGTTGCAGGGGCATTTTTCAGCCCGTATGGCATAACATGGCAACGATATGTGGCACCGTCCACCACAAACCCACACACCTCTCGCGCTCGCTCAGACAAGGGCACTTGCCAATAACCCTTAACAAGGTCTATCTTAGTGAGGAACTTGGCTTTTCCTATCTTATCCACACTGTCGTCCACGCGAGGGAGAGGGTAGGCATTTGTGGGGGTTAAACCATTCAACCTGCGGAAATCTATACAAAACCGCACCTTGCCATCTGGTTTGGGCTGCAGTGTGATGGGGGAAGTCCACTTTACTGCACCCTCAGAAATCAGCCCACGTTTCAGCATATAATCCAGCTCTTCCCTAAGTGCTGGTAATTTAATAGGGGGAACACGGTATGGCACTGATTTAAAGGGCGGGTGGTCCCCAACATCGACATCGGGCACCGCTTGAGTAGTGAGGCCAGGATGCTCCGCGAAAACAGCTGGGTTTGAATCAAACAAGTGCTGCACAGCTACACGCTGTTGCTCAGGCAGGTGCAATATCAACTCGTGAGCCACTTGTCTAGAATTCCCCCCCCACTGATCCGCGGAAACATGGCAATCCCAATTATCCTCCCCCGCAGCTTGACTGTCCCTTCCTCCTTCTCCACCACGATCGCTGCAGATCAACACCGGGACAGTGAGAGGCTCGGAGGGGCACCTCACATACTCTTTCATCAGATTTACATGGCAAAGTTGGTTCTTTTTCTTACGATCAGGAGTAGCTACTAAATAGTCGAGATCAGAAACCTTCCTTACAACCCGATACGGACCAGAATACTTGGCAGACAAGGGGTGTCCCACCAGAGGCAGTAGTATCAGTACCTCCTGATCTACTTCAAACTCCCTCAGCTTCACCTTCTGGTCGTATCTGTCCTTCATCTGAGCTTGTGAACTCTTAAGGTTCCGACCTGCTACCTCCAAGCTCTTTAGCATTCTCTCACGGCTTTCAACTACATATTTTAGAAGCGAGCATGGCTTTGTGACTCCCTCCCAGATCTCCTTGACTATGTGGAGGGGCCCCCTGACCCTGTGTCCAAAAACCAACTCGTTCGGGCTAAATCCCAAGCTCTCCCCAGGTACTTCTCTCGCAGAAAATAAAACGTATGGGAGACCTAGATCCCAGTCCTTCCCATTGTCCATGCAATAACACCGCAACATACTCTTGAGAGTCGAGTGCCACCTTTCCAAAACTCCCTGACTCTCGGGATGGAAGGCAGATGACACCACAGACACTATCCCATGTTGCTGCATGGTCTGCTTAAACAGAGCAGAAGTAAAATTGGATCCCTGATCAGACTGGATCTCCTGAGGGTAGCCATAATGAGAGAAATAGACAAGTAGGTTTTTGACAACAGTCTTAGCCATCCCGTTGCGCATGGGGTAAGCATCTGGATACCGTGTTGCTACATCCATTACAGTTAGTAAAACTTTATTGCCGGCACTAGTGGGGGGCAATGGGCCAACCATATCGATAACTACTTAGCTGAAGGGCGGCCCAATGACAAGGATGGGTTGTAACGGGGCTCTTGGGATGACCTGATTGGGTTTCCAACAACTTGACAAGTGTGACACTGTGACACCCATGACACGACACTCGCCTTTAACCCAGGCCACCAGAAAAGCTTGCTCAGAGCTGCCTCCATCTTACGTGCCCCCAGGTGCCCTGCCAAAGGCACATCATGAGCTAATCTCAATAAGCTCTCACGGCACACCCTCGGTACTACTAACTGGTCCACTAATCCTGACCCGCCATCCCACTTTTTCTTGGGATCCTGATGTCTCCGATACAAGATCCCCTCGGACAAGAAAAAATCACCAGGCTGCGCATCCCCATCGGCTCTCCAGTTCGATAGCACCATTACCACACGCCCTGACTTCAGGATCTTCCAGCTGCAAGGAACATATATCAGCAGGTGCAAGATTATCCAAGTTCATCTTAAATAATTTATTTCCACCTTCAATGTCCCGCTGAGCCATCCTTTCCTCACGCTGCGCATAACGATGCTGTCGCAGTCTCTTCCTGCCCTGCACCTGCACTAGCGGTGACAGGCCCCGGGGCCTCTCCAGACTCTAACATAGGTGCCAATAATGAGTCACCAAGAAACACTGCCGGCTCAAAACTCTCCAATTGACCAACACTTCCCGATTTCTTGTGACCTTTCCTCCGCAGTTTGATAGACTGAGGTGGTGGTTGCAAGGCTCCGGATGTCTGAGAACGCGTCACAACACACGCCATGGTTTATACGCTACACTTCTCAACCCACTCCTGTTCCTCCCTACTAACGTCGGCCGCATTCTCGGCAACGACCAAGGGTGAAACCTTAGAAGCAGGCACCGCAAAGTCGTTGCCGAGGAGGAGGTCGACGCCCCCAACAGGCAAGTTCTCTACAATTCCGACATCCAGCTCCTTCGCCACACCACCCACAGCTCCATCCGCACCAGCGGGTAGGACTTCGTAGCATTGATCCCCTGAACTACCATCACCCGAGCAGCGTTAATCGGCCTACCAGTAAAGTTCTTTAACAGGGTCTGAGAAGCCCCCGTATCACGCAATAGCTTAACTCCTCGCCTTTCGCCAGCCCACCTCACAAAACCATGCCCTCTATGACCCCCAAAGACGTCGCGGACAGGGTTCGAGCCTTCCGGACTCTTGAACACAGGCTGTGTCTCAACCTCTGACGAACTACCCTTGGCAAACACAGAAGATATAGGCGACACCCCTATGCGGCGGACCAATGACACAAGCTTGTTTGGTGGCTTGTTCGGACAAGCATTTGCAAAGTGACCCGCGTTGTGACATGCAATGCGCTCTTTACTCTTTGGTTTCACTTGGGAGTGGGAGGTAACATTAGACTTCTTATATGGGACGGTATTTGGTTTATGTTCAATGTTTTATTGTCAGTGCTAGATGGTTTTGTGTATTTATGTGTATCAAAATTCTTGGGAGGGGGAGGGGTACGATCCTTTGCACCCGACTCAATCTAGCTGCTGCTCCACACCTCGAATTAATGACAGTCGGCGGTCAGCCATTTCTGCTGCCCTCCTGGAGAGTTCTAGGATTTTTTTCCTTTATATTTAATGTTAAGTCCCCGCCTGTGCACTTAAAGAACTGCTCCAAGAGAACCAGCTCACTCAACTCCTCAAAAGTAGCTGCCCTCTCAGAACGCAGC
>CM064576.1:6822559-7079784 GCA_032716605.1 Paralithodes platypus | reverse complement strand
GGAGCAGCCCGGCCAGGTAGTCTCTCTCTGGGTATCTTTGAACAACAGCCGGACTTAAGAACCTCTCAATCACCTCCCATCAGATCCTCACCACTTTCGTTAACCACGGAACCCATGCGACGAACAGTTCGCTCGTCAATGTATGTACGGACCGCTAAACACAGGCGACCGTGGACACAGGTACCACCGGTCCAATTTACCCGGTCCTCTGACTAGCAGGCTCAGATTTGTGGGAATGTGGGCATCGTATCCACGCCACCTGCGATGGTTGACCTCTCAAAGTCAACGCGGGCGCGTGAGCACGCACAACACCGGATTGGGTTGGAATTGCCTTCCCCCCTGTTCCTGCCTTTGTAAACTCGACCTCGTACAGGGGCTCCGTAGGCCATTTTTTGCCTTTTGCTGCGTTTTTTGTGGTTATCCTTCATTCCTCACCCATCGCTATTGTTTCTGGGCCCACAACAAACAATCCAAATCTGCCGGTCCTGGGGGTACATTTATTTATAACTAGGATGGGGCCCAAGGGGTTGAATTATAGGATCAAAGTGTCCTAATCTTACTGGGGAGTAACTCGGGGTACTGTGGTCCTTCGGATTTATTTAATTTCGTCGGATAGCCTAGGTCATGCTGCCGTTATAATGTAAATCGGAAAATAAAAATGGAATTTTTTCCATTTCTTCTTTTAATTGTCCTAGTTTTTTCAATTTCTTCTCTCCTAAATTTTGTGGGGTTGAAAAAAGCCCGTTTCATAACCCAATCGAGGGTGGCATCATAATAACGGTCCTCGTATGTGGTATGCGCTGGCACAGGTGCACAAAACACAGGTAACAAAACGCGCGCAGCACAGCACACAGACAGACCGGGTACCCCAGTCAGGCTTAACTTCACCAAAAATATCTTCTCTCCTAAATTTGTAGTGGCGTGAAAAGATGTGAAAACAATAATTGGACAACTCGATTTCCTTAACAGGGAAAGCTGACGAGGAGCGTGCTCATGGCTGCTGCTTATGGGCAAGACACGTTAGCTAAACAATTTTTTGACTCAGAGTAAGAGAGAGAGAGAGAGAGACAGATCCAGACTCCAGTTTTTGTGTGAGAGAGGGAGAGGAGAGTTACACACGCCCACTCTACGCTGTTCGCCGCTTTCGTTCAAGGAATTATGCGTCGTATACTGTCCAAGGGCATGCTTCGTAAATTGTGTCGTTCCCCCACCATCAGACGACTCACAAAAAATAATCCCACAAAAAATCTACTCTGGGTGGAGCAGCCCGCCCAGGTAGTCTTCTCCTAAAAAACAATCTCCCTAAATTTTTTCTCTCCGAAATTTTTGGTGTGTGAAAGTATGTCGTGGCAAAATAATTGACAACTCGATTTCTTTAACAGGACAGCGTGAGCGCGCTCCTTGCTGCTGATTAATGGGCACGACGTTAGCTAAAAAATCTTTGACTCGAGAGAGAGAGAGAGAGAGAGACAGACACATCTTCTTTTCGCTCCTAAATTGTTGTGGGTGAAAGATGTCGTGGAAAAATAAGTGACAACTCGATTTCTTTAAATTTTTCACACACACAAATTTAGACCGTCCCGAAAAAAAAGGTTCACCGCCAATTCAAGTCGTATAGCAGAATTTATTTTTGGTGAGTCGTCCGACTGGGGTGGTCATAGCTCTCGGATCGAAGTATTTCCGATCGCTCCCAATTCCACCAATTCACGATGGACAGCAGAAGATCGCCTAAAGATATGTGTGCTAAAATCACGACAGGGACCCGTACAGCGGCGATGCCGCAGCAGCCCGACCAGGTAGTCTCTCTCTAGGTGGAGCAGCCCGGCCAGGTAGTCGCTTCTCTAGGTGGAGCAGCCCGGCCAGGTAGTCTCTCTCTGTGTATCTTTGACAACAGCCGACTAAGCACCTCTCAATCCCCTCCCATCAGATCCTCCACTTTCTTAACCCCCTGAACCCCAGCGACGACAACGTGTCGTCGTCAATGTATGTACCGGTAACGCTAAACCCCAGCGACGACATGTCGACACAGGTACTCCGGTCCCAATTACTCCGGTCCTATGGCACCTAGAAGGCTCAGATTTATATGGGAACTGTGTAAGTATCCCACGCAACCATGCCGATGGTTGAACCTCTCAAAGTCCAACCGCGTGCGCGTGAGCACGCAAAAACCGGTATTTTGGGTGTATTTGCCTTCAATTTTTACTCCTGTATAATCGACTTTCGGGGGCTCCGTAGGACCAATTTTTGACCTTTTTGATCGTTTTTTTGTGGTTATTCCTTCATTCCTAACCAATTCGCTATTGTTTCTGGAAAAAAAAAAAAATCAAATCCTGAAGGTCCCTGGTGGTACATTTATTTATAACTAGCTGGGTCTCAGTGGGTTAACTTTAGGATCAAGTGACCTAATATTAACTCCTTCAGGGTATTAGGTTCCAGTAAGTCCACAGAGGCGGGTGCCCGGTATCATTGCCACTGCACCACACAACTGTCAAAACCACACTGCTGGCCGTTAGAATTGTCGGAGGAACCTGGGGTTGCCACCAACCGACAGATCTTCATCTAACTTACCGGACTTACGGAGCTTATATGACAGTCAATCGCGTCATAAGCTTATTGGAGAGGCATGTAGATAAGTCCATATGACACGATTGCATCATATGAGTTTTTGGTCATAAGTTCCATATGACGCTATCGCGTCATATATGCCGCAAGGAGTTAATGGGAGCAACTGGTACTGAGGCCCTTCGTACTTATAATTCGTCGTATAGCTAGGTCATGCTTCGTATAATGTAAATTGGAAAATAAAATTTAATTTTTGATGTTTTTCTTTTAATTGTCCTAGTTTTTACAATTTCTTCTCTCCTAAATTTTTGTGGGTGAAATATCGGTTCATAACCCAATCGAGGGGCCAAATACGGTCTCGTATGTGGTAGCGCTGGCACAGGTGCACCAACACAGGTAACACGGCGCAGCAAGCACACAGAATACGGTACCCCAGTCAGGCTACTCACCAAAAATATCTTCTCTCCTAAATTTTTGTGGGCGAAAGATGTGAAAAAATAATGGACAACTAGATTTCTTTAACAGGACAGCGTGAGTGTGCTCATTGCTGCTGATTATGGGCAAGACGTTAGCTAAAAAATCTATGACTCAGAGAGAGAGAGAGACAGAGAGAGACAGACACAGTGTGTGAGAGAGAGAGAGAGAGAGTTACACACTCTCCCTCTCGCTGTCACCGCTTCGTTTTAATGCGGTATACTGTCCTAGGGCATGCTTCGTATAATGTGTCGTTCCCCCAGTCAGACGACTCACAAAAAATAATCAACAAAATCTCTCTGGGTGGAGCAGCCCGCCAGGTAGTCTCTCCTAAAAAAAAATTATCTCCTAAATTTTTTCTCTCCTAAATTTTGTGGGTGAAAGATGTCGTGGCAAATAATTGACAACTCAATTTCTTTCAAGGACAGCGTGAGCGCGTTGCTGCTGATTATGGGCAAGCGTTAGCTAAAAAGTCTTTGACCCAGAGAGAGAGAGAGAGAGATAGACACATCTTCTTTTCTCTCCTAAATTTTTGGGGGTGAAAGATGTCGTGAAAATAATTGACAACTCGATTTCTTTAAATTTCACACACACAAATTTAGACCCGAAGAAAAAAGGTCACCGCCAACTCAAGTTTATTGCAGATTTATTTTTGGTGAGTCGTGACTGGGGTGGTCGTAGCGGATCGAAGTATTTCCGATCGCTCCCAATTCCACCAACTCACAGCAGAAGATCACCTAAAGATATGTGTGTTTAAAATTACGACAGGGACCCGTACAGCGGCGATTGCCGCAGCAGGCCCGACCAGGTAGTCTTTGGTGGAGTAGGTTTCTCTGGGTCGAGCCCGGCCAGGTAATCTCTCTCTGGGTATCTTTGACAACAGCCGACTAAACACCTCTCAATCCCCTCCCATCAGATCCTCCACTTTCTTAACTTTAGGATCAAGTGACCTAAAATTAATGGAGTAACTGGTACTGTGGTGCTTCGTACTTATAATTCTCGTATAAGTTGGCATGCACTTTCTCTCCTATGGGAAATATCGGAAATTTTCAAACTAAAATTGAATTTTTCATAGTTTTTCTATTCGTCTTTTTTATTTTTTTTTTTTTTTTTTTTTTTTTTTTTCATAGATATTTTTTTTTTTTTTAGGTTTCGTTGTGGGGGGTGTGTTTCGTATAATGTATCGTACCCCCAGTCAGACAACTCAAAAAAATATCTTCTCTCCAAAATTTTTGTGGGTGAAAGATGTCGTGGAAAATAATTGACAACTCGATTTCTTTAACAGGACAGCGTGAGCGTGCTCATTGCTGATTATTGGGCAAGACGTTAGCTAAAAAATCTTTGACTCAGAGAGAGAGAGAGAGAGACAGACACAGTGTGTGAGAGAGAGAGAGTTACACACTCTCCCTCTCGCTGTCACGCTTCGTATAATGCGTCGTATAGCTAGGTCATGCTTAGTTTAATGCGTCGTATACTGTCCTAGGGCATGCTTCGTATAATGTGTCGTACCCCCAGTCAGACAACTCACCAAAAATAATCCCACAAAAATCTCTCTGGGTGGAGCAGCCCGCCCAGGTAGTCTCACCTAAAAAAATTATCTCCTAAATTTTTTCTCTCCTAAATTGTTGTGGGTGAAAGATGTCGTGGCAAAATAATTGACAACTCGATTTCTTTAACAGGACAGCGTGAGCGCGCTCATTGCTGCTGATTATGGGCAAGACGTTAGCTAAAAAATCTTTGACTCAGAGAGAGAGAGAGAGAGAGATAGACACATCTTCTTTTCTCTCCTAAATTTTTGTGGGTGAAAGATGTCGTTGAAAAATAATTGACAACTCGATTTCTTTAAATTTTTCACACACACAAATATTAGACCTTCCCGAAGAAAAAAGGTTCACCGCCAACTCAAGTCGTATTGCAGAATTTATTTTTGGTGAGACGTCTGACTGGGGTGGTCGTATCTCTCAGATCGAAGTATTTCCGATCGCTCCCAATTCCACCAACTCACGTTGGACAGCAGAAGATCACCTAAAGATATGTGTTAAAATTACGACAGAGACCGTACAGCGGCGATGCCGCAGCAGCCCGGCCAGGTAGTCTCTCTCTAGGTGGAGCAGCCCGGCAAGGTAGTCGCCTCTCTGGGTGGAGTATCCCGGCCAGGTAGTCTCTCTCTCTGGATATCTTTGACAACAGCCGACTAAGCACCTCTCAATCCCCTCCCATCAGATCCTCCACTTTTTTAACTTTAGGATCAAGTGACCTATAATTAATGGGAGTAACTGGTACTGTGGTGCTTCGTACTTATAATTCGTCGTATAGCTAGGTCATGCTTCGTATAATGTAAATCGGAAAATAAAATGGAATTTTTCATGTTTTTCTTTTATTTGTCCTAGTTTTTACAATTTCTTCTCTCCTAAATTTTTGTGGGTAAAAGATCGTTTCATAACCCAATCGAGGGGCCGAATACGGTATCGTATGTGCCTGTGTTAGCACAGGTGCACCAACACAGGCAACACGGTGCAGCAAGCACACAGAATACGGCGGCGGTGGCTGCGCTCCGACGACATACACACTCTGCCTCTCGCTGTCACGCTTTATAATGCGTTGTATAGCTAGGTCATGCTTCGTTTAATGCGTCGTATACTGTCCTAGGTCATGATTCGTATAATGTGTCGTACCCCCAGTCAGACAACTCACCATAATATCTCCTCTCCTAAATTTTGTGGGTGAAAGTTCGTGGAAAATAATTGACAACTCGATTCAGACAGCGTGAGCACGCTCATTGCTGCTGATTATGGGCAAGACGTTAGCTAAAAAATCTTTGACTCAGAGAGAGAGAGAAGAGAGAGAGTCCCTCTCGCTGTCACGCTTCGCTGCGTCGTATAGCTAGATCATGCTTAGTTTAATGCGTCGTATACTGTGGCATGCTTCGTATAATGTGTCGTATCCCTAGTCAGACGACTCACCAAAAATAATCCCACAAAAATCTCTCTGGGTGGAGCAGCCCGGCCAGGTAATCTCTCCTAAAAAAATTATCTCCTAAATTTGTTCTCCTAAATTTTTGTGGGTGGAAGATGTCGTGGCAAAATAATTGACAACTCGATTTCTTTAACAGGACAGCGTGAGCGCGCTCATTGCTGCTAATTATGGGCAAGACTTTAGCTAAAAAATCTTTGACTCAGAGAGAGAGAGAGAGAGAGACAGACACATCTTCTTTTCTCTCCTAAATGTTTGTGGGTGAAAGATGTCGTGGACAAATAATTGACAACTCAATTTCTTAAAATTTTAGTCACACACAAATCTAGACCCTCCCGAAGAAAAAAGGTTCACCGCCAACTCAAGTCGTATAGCAGGATTTATTTTTGGTGACACGTCTCACTGGGGTGGTCGTAGCTCTCAGATCGATGTATTTCCGATCGCTCCCAATTCCACCAACTCACGTTGGACAGTAGAAGATCGCCTAAAGATTGTGTGTTAAAATCACGACAGACCCGTACAGCGGCGACACCGCTAGACGGCCAGGTAGTCTCTCTCTAGGTGGAGCAGCCCGGCCAGGTAGTCGCCTCTGGGTGGAGCAGCCCGGCCAGGTAGTCTCTCGCTGGGTATCTTTGACAACAGCGACTAAGCACCTCTCAATCCCCTCTGTTACATCCTGGGATGTATAAACACTGGGCTCTTTCTATTGGACTAGGTATGCGGCAACAAGCAACAACGGAAAACGCTAGATCCAACCCTTATCTATAAACCCAGGCAACCACCCTAAACCGTCAAGAGTCCTGCCTGGACAACGAGGTATCCTATGACTCGGTTACAGGGTGCACGCACTATAGACTGCTGATAGTCAAGCAGGCTATATAAAAGATCACACAATTAAGTTGACTTAAAGCTTCAAGGAAAAGATAGATAACGGAATTAAATGGCAGAAACAATTTAATAACAAACTAGAAGAAAGTACATTTAACGTTACGTTAATTAATACAACTAATCACCCCTGCGTGAAAGAAGGTGAAAGCAAACAGTCCTCAAAACATCGTACAGGTAGACAAGATGCAGGTTTCTAAACTGCATGCGGCTACTGTAGGATCTGATGCTTAGCAAAGAAAGTAAGTTACGGATTTAGAGAACTCTTATCTCATAAGCAAGAATAAATACTAGTTATCGGCCATACAGTGTATAATGGCATAGGTATAATTAAAGAAAGGCAGCAACTCGCAACATAACCACATACAGGTGTGCTTCTCACTCTTAGTCAGGCAAGCCTGCTCGGACAGAGTCTCTAAGCCACACCCTGACTCACAATGCTCACAACAATGGTAAACTGTGGGACAATAACAAGCATGCAGAAATAATAAACCCCTAGCTGTTAATCTGCCAGGTGGCAGAGGTCTAGCCGGAAGGATATAGGGTTGGGATACCCGGGCTGAGCCACCTGCTCTAGCCTAGGGACGTTCCCAAGTCTGTGCGCCAAATTACTCTAATTGAAAGGGTGCTCTCTTGAGAGACTCAGATCCCAAGTATCTGACTCTCTCCTGGCGACCCTAAAACAAAAGCAAGACGTGCTAGCGCAGTGCTGAGTGGACTAGGCAAGGGCCCTAACACAACACAACACTAGACACACAGGGACACAGACAAGAAAATGCCCCCAGACTCCCACGGGTATCCTAGTAAAGTAGTGCGGGTCCACAGGACTCGCACCAGCAGACTTTACTTAAAGGATCGCAAAAAGCCTCCCCTCCGGTCTAGCCCCTGCTCACCTGCCACAAGAACACACTAGCAAGCATGAAACCACCAAATATGAGACAACAAAAAAGCTTCCTAGGTCTCATTAACAATTACATCTCTTGCATAAGGCCCAAAATCCTATCTAATTATCTGAGAGCTCGTCGTTAATACAATAATAGATATAAGGTCTATCAAGGGGATGGGATAATTAAATAGATTGGTGAAGTAGTGGAAGGAAGGTATACAAAGTAAGAGAGAAAGTTTCTAAGTGGGGTTGAGAGGGATAGATATCAAGGGGGTCCGAAGGGTACGACAGTGAGGTGAGCTCTGAGTCTTGAATCTGTCTGGACCCCACCCTAGGCATGCGAAATACATCCCATGCTTGGCAACACTCAACACAGTTGCCGGGTCAAAATCCTCTACCCCTTGCGTGAGTCGAAACTAAGCCTAACGTTGCGATCAAATTGGCAACATCAGGCTTGTCCCAAGCTAGACTCTCCGCGCGAAGCAACGTCCCCCAGCCGGTCTCTCTCTCCCGCTCGTCTCCTCCCACTCTCACCAGACTTACATCTTATATATTATAATGAAACAATCAACTATCGAGAATAAAATATACTAAGATGTGTTGGTTAAGAATAAGGGCAGCTTCAAGCTGTGAAACAACATAAGAATATCCCATACATTAGTTACATTGTCGTAGGATATATACTAAGGAAAAGCCGGCCGGCCGGCTGCCGCCAGCCGGTTTCTAAACGGCTGGGCAGCCGACGCGCGCGCATGCCCGCATGTGGCTACTATGCAGGAGCGTCACACCTCCCCCAAGATATAAGACACTTGACTAAGTTCTTCATATCTAACAGAAAGCTTCTCATAGTACAACACACTGTTGCGACACAAGGCACTATATATATAAAAAAAATAAAGACTGTTGCACTCAACCGAGCAAATTCAACTAACTTAGCGACAATAAGCGAAAACATTCAACTTAGATACTGCTACAACATCTTATACAAAATTCTACACGTTATAAAAATAAAGAGTTTTATAAGGTTTTTGCTTTTTTTTAATTTGTTTTTTTCTTCGGCTGAACTACAGTGACAGCCTATTTTCCTCCACACTCAACCCTCAATCCTGTAGCAGTCTAACCAACATCATCCACCCTTGATAGACAATCCGCTATCACGTTATCAGAACCGGCAGTATGGCGTATGTCCAAATTATACTCCTGAAGCATGAGTGACCACCTGGTCAGCCTCATATTCCGGTTATGAAACTGATTCAACAATTTCAGAGGGTGATGATCGGTATAAACCACTACGACTGGTCCGAAAGCCGGAACATATACATCGAAGTGCCTGAGCGCCAGCACTATCGCCAGGAGTTCTTTTTCAATTACAGAGTAATTCCTTTGCGCACTATTGAATTTTTTACTGTAAAAACTCACTGGATGTTCGATACCTTCATCATCTGTCTGTAACAAGACAGCCCCAGCCCCTACGCCACTGGCATCAGTCGCCAGCTGAAAAGGTCTGCTGAAGTCCGGGGCCCTGAGTAAGGGGTGGGTACATAACAGGTGTTTCACCAAGGAAAACGCCTCTGCACACTCAGGAGACCACCAGAACTTCTTGTCCTTAGATAATAAGTCAGTTAAAGGTGCAAGTACAGTCGAATAGCCTTTGATGAAGCGACGATAATAGCCTATCATACCTAGAAACCGCATGATTTGTTTCTTAGTCGTAGGCTGGGGAAACTGATCGATGGCTTTGATCTTTGTCTGTGGAGGGCACACCTGACCCATCCCCACCTCGAACCCCAGGTACAAAACTGTGGCTTTGACAAAATCGCACTTACCCAGGTTTACCACCAAACCTGCTTCATTCAGTTTATTAAAAAGCTGTCCGATGTAAGCACAGTGACTGTTAAAATCATCGTCGTATATTATGACATCATCTAGGTACACCGTACAGTTGGGAATGTCGGCTACAATGTCGTTCATTAATTTCTGAAACGTTGCAGGGGCATTTTTCAGCCCGTATGGCATAACATGGCAACGATATGTGGCACCGTCCACCACAAACCCACACACCTCTCGCGCTCGCTCAGACAAGGGCACTTGCCAATAACCCTTAACAAGGTCTATCTTAGTGAGGAACTTGGCTTTTCCTATCTTATCCACACTGTCGTCCACGCGAGGGAGAGGGTAGGCATTTGTGGGGGTTAAACCATTCAACCTGCGGAAATCTATACAAAACCGCACCTTGCCATCTGGTTTGGGCTGCAGTGTGATGGGGGAAGTCCACTTTACTGCACCCTCAGAAATCAGCCCACGTTTCAGCATATAATCCAGCTCTTCCCTAAGTGCTGGTAATTTAATAGGGGGAACACGGTATGGCACTGATTTAAAGGGCGGGTGGTCCCCAACATCGACATCGTGCACCGCTTGAGTAGTGAGGCCAGGATGCTCCGCGAAAACAGCTGGGTTTGAATCAAACAAGTGCTGCACAGCTACACGCTGTTGCTCAGGCAGGTGCAATATCAACTCGTGAGCCACTTGTCTAGAATTCCCCCCCCACTGATCCGCGGAAACATGGCAATCCCAATTATCCTCCCCTGCAGCTTGACTGTCCCTTCCTCCTTCTCCACCACGATCGCTGCAGATCAACACCGGGACAGTGAGAGGCTCGGAGGGGCACCTCACATACTCTTTCATCAGATTTACATGGCAAAGTTGGTTCTTTTTCTTACGATCAGGAGTAGCTACTAAATAGTCGAGATCAGAAACCTTCCTTACAACCCGATACGGACCAGAATACTTGGCAGACAAGGGGTGTCCCACCAGAGGCAGTAGTATCAGTACCTCCTGATCTACTTCAAACTCCCTCAGCTTCACCTTCTGGTCGTATCTGTCCTTCATCTGAGCTTGTGAACTCTTAAGGTTCCGACCTGCTACCTCCAAGCTCTTTAGCATTCTCTCACGGCTTTCAACTACATATTTTAGAAGCGAGCATGGCTTTGTGACTCCCTCCCAGATCTCCTTGACTATGTGGAGGGGCCCCCTGACCCTGTGTCCAAAAACCAACTCGTTCGGGCTAAATCCCAAGCTCTCCCCAGGTACTTCTCTCGCAGAAAATAAAACGTATGGGAGACCTAGATCCCAGTCCTTCCCATTGTCCATGCAATAACACCGCAACATACTCTTGAGAGTCGAGTGCCACCTTTCCAAAACTCCCTGACTCTCGGGATGGAAGGCAGATGACACCACAGACACTATCCCATGTTGCTGCATGGTCTGCTTAAACAGAGCAGAAGTAAAATTGGATCCCTGATCAGACTGGATCTCCTGAGGGTAGCCATAATGAGAGAAATAGACAAGTAGGTTTTTGACAACAGTCTTAGCCATCCCGTTGCGCATGGGGTAAGCATCTGGATACCGTGTTGCTACATCCATTACAGTTAGTAAAACTTTATTGCCGGCACTAGTGGGGGGCAATGGGCCAACCATATCGATAACTACTTAGCTGAAGGGCGGCCCAATGACAAGGATGGGTTGTAACGGGGCTCTTGGGATGACCTGATTGGGTTTCCCAACAACTTGACAAGTGTGACACTGTGACACCCATGACACGACACTCGCCTTTAACCCAGGCCACCAGAAAAGCTTGCTCAGAGCTGCCTCCATCTTACGTGCCCCCAGGTGCCCTGCCAAAGGCACATCATGAGCTAATCTCAATAAGCTCTCACGGCACACCCTCGGTACTACTAACTGGTCCACTAATCCTGACCCGCCATCCCACTTTTTCTTGGGATCCTGATGTCTCCGATACAAGATCCCCTCGGACAAGAAAAAATCACTAGGCTGCGCATCCCCATCGCTCTCCAGTTCGATAGCACCATTACCACACGCCCTGACTTCAGGATCTTCCAGCTGCAAGGAACATATATCAGCAGGTGCAAGATTATCCAAGTTCATCTTAAATAATTTATTTCCACCTTCAATGTCCCGCTGAGCCATCCTTTCCTCACGCTGCGCATAACGATGCTGTCGCAGTCTCTTCCTGCCCTGCACCTGCACTAGCGGTGACAGGCCCCGGGGCCTCTCCAGACTCTAACATAGGTGCCAATAATGAGTCATCAAGAAACACTGCCGGCTCAAAACTCTCCAATTGACCAACACTTCCCGATTTCTTGTGACCTTTCCTCCGCAGTTTGATAGACTGAGGTGGTGGTTGCAAGGCTCCGGATGTCTGAGAACGCGTCACAACACACGCCATGGTTTATACGCTACACTTCTCAACCCACTCCTGTTCCTCCTTACTAACGTCGGCCGCATTCTCGGCAACGACCAAGGGTGAAACCTTAGAAGCAGGCACCGCAAAGTCGTTGCCGAGGAGGAGGTCGACGCCCCCAACAGGCAAGTTCTCTACAATTCCGACATCCAGCTCCTTCGCCACACCACCCACCTCCAGCTCCATCCGCACCAGCGGGTAGGACTTCGTAGCATTGATCCCCTGAACTACCATCACCCGAGCAGCGTTAATCGGCCTACCAGTAAAGTTCTTTAACAAGGTCTGAGAAGCCCCCGTATCACGCAATAGCTTAACTCCTCGCCTTTCGCCAGCCCACCTCACAAAACCATGCCCTCTATGACCCCCAAAGACGTCGCGGACAGGGTTCGAGCCTTCCGGACTCTTGAACACAGGCTGTGTCTCAACCTCTGACGAACTACCCTTGGCAAACTCAGAAGATATAGGCGACACCCCTATGCTGCGGACCAATGACACAACCTTGTTTGGTGGCTTGTTCGGACAAGCATTTGCAAAGTGACCCTCCTTGTGACATGCAAAGCACTCTTTACTCTTTGGTTTCCCTTGGGAGTGGGAGGTAACATTAGACTTCTTATATGGGACGGTATTTGGTTTATGTTCAATGTTCAGTTTTATTGTCAGTGCTAGATGGTTTTGTGTATTTATGTGTATCAAAATTCTTGGGAGGGGGAGGGGTACGATCCTTTGCACCCGACTCACTCCTAGCTGCTGCTCCACACCCTCGAATTAATGACAGTCAGCGGTCAGCCATTTCTGCTGCCTCCTGGAGAGTTCTAGGATTTTTTTCCTTTATATTTAATGTTAAGTCCCCACCTGTGCACTTAAAGAACTGCTCCAAGAGAACCAGCTCACTCAACTCCTCAAAAGTAGCTGCCCTCTCAGAACGCAGCCAATGTCGTAGTGCATCAGACAAGTCCCGGGCGTGTTCTAGGAAGGTACTATCCTTGCCCTTAGTAACACCCCGAAACTTCAAGCGGTAAGTTTCTGGTTGTAACTCATAGGCCCGTAGCACAGCCTTCTTTAGCTCATAATAAACTACACAGGACTCTAAAGGTAGTGCATCATACGCTTTTAGCCCCTTTCCTAGGAGTCTTGATGAAACTAATGCTGCTCACTTTTCCTGAGGCCACTGGTGTTCCTGACACTTCTTCTCAAATCGCATTAAAAACTCAGTCACACATGATTCATCGAACACAGGAACTAGTTTAAGCAGGTGCGACAATGATTGGTCCCGATGTCTGTTACCTCCCCCAATATTTCGCCCTGTTACCTCCACTCGAGATCTCTCCAGCTCCCTGTCAGCCCGATACCTGGTAGACTCTGCCTGCAGTTCAGCCTTTCGTATAGCTGTTCTCTCTGCAGCCTCAGCCTGCACACTAGCCTGTCTCTCGGCGGCCTTAACCTTGGCCATCTCAAGCCGAAACAACAAATCTGGAGTTAACCCTTGAGGAGGGGAAGGTACATTTAATGGAGAGGGTCCCTGTGATTGAATTCCACGCTACCATTGACCATCAACTTGGGGGTATGTACTAAATTCAGGCACCCTGACGTTTGATATGGGGGTAGAGTGGAGGGGGGGCTGGGGACCGGGGCCCCCAGTCGCCTCTCCACCCAGGTCTCTCCCTTCTAAAGCCAATATCAAAGTCCCCAGCTGATCTTTCCTCATGCCACTTAAACCCTGGTGACCCTGAAGACCTGCCACACACTTTAAGCCATACTTATTCAGCTTCAACACCCTGGCAGCGGTAAGGGGCACCTCTAAAAATCTTCTAGCACCCTCCTCGCTATCGACTAGCCACTCCACAGGTCTTTCTCCCTCCGAGCCCGTATCATGACCTGACCCACCACTGTGTTCTGATGTATTAGACATGTTTGTGTACTGCAGTAATTATCACGGTTATAGAATGTGTCTTATCTCCTATGCAAGTATGTATATACTAATGTTATTTAAATTCTTTAATGTGTTATATTGGTTGCTCCAAAAAAAAAAACTCTATGTCCACTGTATTCCTCTAATCATAAGGAATCTCAATACAAATGACCACTATATTCCTCTGTTCAGTAAATCCTATGCAAGGTCGCCATTTGTTACGTCCTGGGATATATAAACACTGGGCTCTTTCTATTGGACTAGGTATGCGGCAACAAGCAACAACGGAAAACGCTAGATCCAACCCTTATCTATAAACCCAGGCAACAAACCACCCTAAACCGTCAAGAGTCCTGCCTGGACAACGAGGTTTCCTATGACTCGGTTACAGGGTGCACGCACTATAGACTGCTGATAGTCAAGCAGGCTATATAAAAGATCACACAATTAAGTTGACTTAAAGCTTCAAGGAAAAGATAGATAACGGAATTAAATTGCAGAAACAATTTAATAACAAACTAGAAGAAAGTACATTTAACGTTACGTTAATTAATACAACTAATCACCCCTGCGTGAAAGAAGGTGAAAGCAAACAGTCCTCAAAACATCGTACAGGTTGACAAGATGCAGGTTTCTAAACTGCATGCGGCTACTGTAGGATCTGATGCTTAGCAAAGAAAGTAAGTTATGGATTTAGAGAACTCTTAACTCATAAGCAAGAATAAATACTAGTGATCGGCCATACAGTGTATAATGGCATAGGTATAATTAAATAAAGGCAGCAACTCGCAACATAACCACATACAGGTGTGCTTCTCACTCTTAGTCAGGCAAGCCTGCTCGAACAGAGGCTCTAAGCCACACCCTGACTCACAATGCTCACAACAACGGTAAACTGTGGCACAATAACAAGCATGCAGAAATAATAAACCCCTAGCTGTTAATCTGCCAGGTGGCAGAGGTCTAGTCGGAAGGATATAGGCTTCGGATACCCGGGCTGAGCCACCTGCTCTAGCCTAGGGACGTTCCCAAGTCTGTGCGCCAAATTACTCTAATTGAAAGGGTGCTCTCTTGAGAGACTCAGATCCCAAGTATCTGACTCTCTCCTGGCGACCCTAAAACAAAAGCAAGACGTGCTAGCGCAGTGCTGAGTGGACTAGGCAAGGGCTCTCACACAACACAACACTAGACACACAGGGACACAGACAAGAAAATGCCCCCAGACTCCCACGGGTATCCTAGTAAAGTAGTGCGGGTCCACAGGACTCGCACCAGCAGACTTTACTTAAAGGATCGCAAAAAGCCTCCCCTCCGGTCTAGCCCCTGCTCACCTGCCACAAGAACACACTAGCAAGCATGAAACCACCAAATATGAGACAACAAAAAAGCTTCCTAGGTCTCATTAACAATTACATCTCTTGCATAAGGCCCAAAATCCTATCTAATTATCTGAGAGCTCGTCGTTAATACAATAATAGATATAAGGTCTATCAAGGGGATGGGATAATTAAATAGATTGGTGAAGTAGTGGAAGGAAGGTATACAAAGTAAGAGAGAAAGTTTCTAAGTGGGGTTGAGAGGGATAGATATCAAGGGGGTCCGAAGGGTACGACAGCGAGGTGAGCTCTGAGTCTTGAATCTGTCTGGACCCCACCCTAGGCATGCGTCCCATGCTTGGCAACACTCAACACAGTTGCCGGGTCAAAATCCTCTACCCCTTGCGTGAGTCGAAACTAAGCCTAACGTTGCGATCAAATTGGCAACATCAGGCTTGTCCCAAGCTAGACTCTCCGCGCGAAGCAACGTCCCTCAGCCGGTCTCTCTCTCCCGCTCGTCTTCTCCCACTCTCACCAGACTTACATCTTATATATTATAATGAAACAATCAACTATCGAGAATAAAATATACTAAGATGTGTTGGTTAAGAATAAGGGCAGCTTCAAGCTGTGAAACAACATAAGAATATCCCAGACATTAATTACATTGTCGTAGGATATATACTAAGGAAAAGCCGGCCGGCCGGCTGCCGCCAGCCGGTTTCTAAACGGCTGGGCAGCCGACGCACGCGCATTCCCGCACGTGGCTACTATGCAGGAGCGTCACACCTCGCATCAGAACCTCCACTTTCTTAACTTTAGGATCAAGTGACCTAAAATTAATGGGAGTAACTGGTACTGTGGTGCTTCGTACTTATAATTCGTCGTATAGCTAGGTCATGCTTCGTATAATGTAAATCGGAAAATAAAATGGAATTTTTCATGTTTTTCTTTTATTTGTCCTAGTTTTTACAAATATATCGACAAATTAAGCTTTCTCGAAAAAATATTGCTTGTAATTTTTCCACGACATCTTTCACCCACAAAAATTTAAACCCACCTGAAAAAAGGTTCACCGCCAACTCAAATTCCACCAACTCACGTTGGACAGCAGAAGATCGCCTAAAGATGTGTGTTAAAATCACGACAGGGACCCATACAGCGGCGACGCCGCAGCAGCCTGGCCAGGTAGCCTCTCTCCAGGAGAGAGAGAGAGAGAGAGACAGACAGACACAGTGTGTGTGTGTGAAAGAGAGAGAGAGACAGACACAGTGTGTGAGAGAGAGAGAGAGAGACAGACACAGTGTGTGTGTGTGTGTGAGAGAGAGAGAGAGAGTTACACACTCTCCCTCTCTGTCATGCTTCGTATAATGCGTCGTATAGCTAGGTCATGCTTCGTATAATGCGTCGTATACCTCCTAGGTCATGCTTCGTATAATGTGTCGTACCCCAGTCAGACGACTCACCAAAAATAATCCCACAAAAATGTTAGCACTGGTACAAAATCTCTAAAAATTTTGTGGGATTATTTGTCAATCTCGTTTTCATACAATTCTGAGCGTAATGGATCATCAACACAGTATACCTCCACGTTTGAAGGATTGATGACGGGAGGCAGCCAATTACTTTTTTTATGGGGGACTATTTATTTGTTCTGTGTGGCATCATCATATCTTTCACAGTTTTTCTTTTGTTCTTTCGGCCTAATTGAAAGCAGTGGAGGTGGCAGTGCGCCAACAGCTACTACCGCGATATCCTCTGTTGTTGGTGCTGCGTCTTTGCTTCCAGGTGGAAGTGGCGGTTGACCAACACTCCCACCCGTGCCGTCCTCTAGTGATTTGTCTTTGCCGACAGGTGCTGATGACATTGCACCGGCGGCCACACCTGCCTGGGTCGGCGCCTGTTGCTGGCATTGAGTACCTCCGGTCACACCCTGTTCTAAGGTTACAACGGCCCCCTCCCCTAAGGTTCGGGCACGGGCGGGGGGCGTTGATTGCGGCGACGGGGGCGTCAGTCTTCACCACATTCCTCCTCCTCCACACTAACTCTTCTTCCCGTTGCCAGCCTCGCGGGAATCTGACCGGGTGTCCTCGGTCAACAGCTACACGAAGAATCCAACCATGGCCACGGCCATCATTGACGTTGACCCCTTTCAGGACAAGTACTTCAATCTGAGGAGTGTCATATCTGTCCAGAGCGAAGGAGCTTACAGTTTTCATATCACGAATGAAGGACGAGGACGCTACAAGGATCTTGTCAGGTATCAGTCACAGTAGGGACCGTCTTGGGTGACCACACGTACGTGCTTGCTCGTGTCCATGGACACTATGTTTGTACAAATAAAAACTGTTTAGAATTTATATTTTATTATATCCTTTTTGGGGGTTATATATTGGTTGTTTGCTATGTAATCACCTATATCCTCCACTTTCTTAACTTTAGGATCTAGTGACCTAAATTTAATGGGAGTAACTGGTACTGTGGTGCTTCGTATCATTCGTCGTATAACTAGGTCAAGCTTCGTATAATGTAAATCGGAAATTAAAATGGAATTTTTCATGTTTTTCTTTTATTTGTCCTAGTTTTTACAATTGTATCGACAAATTTATCTTTCTCGAAAAAAATATTGCTTGTAATTTTTCCACGACATCTTTCACCCACAAAAATTTAGACCCTCCTGAGAAAAGGTTCACAACCAACTCAAATTCCACCAACTCACGTTGGACAGCAGAAGATCGCCTAAAGATTTGTGTGTTAAAATCACGACAGGGACCCGTACAGCGGCGACGCTGCAGCAGCCTGGCCAGGTAGTCTCTCTCCAGGAGGGAGAGAGACAGACAGACACAGTGTGTGTGTGTGAGAGAGAGAGAGAGAGAGACAGACACAGTGTGTGTGAGAGAGAGAGACAGACACAGTGTGTGTGTGTGTGTGTGTGTGAGAGAGAGAGAGAGAGTTACACACTCTCCCTCTCTGTCATGCTTCGTATAATGTGTCGTACCCCAGTCAGACGACTCACCAAAAATATTCCCACAAAAATGTTAGCACTGGTACAAAATCTCTAATATTTTTGTGGGATTATTTGTCAATCTCGCTTTCATACAATTCTGAGCGTAATGGATCATCAACATTGTATACCTCCACGTTTGAAGGATTGGTGACGGGAGGCAGCCAATTACTTTTTTTATGGGGGACTATTTGTTTGTTCTGTGTGGCATCATCATATCTTTCACAGTCTTTCTTTTGTTCTTTCGGCCTAATAGAAAGCAGTGTGTGATGCCTCCCGGCGCTAGCAGAATGGTTGCGTGGGGCATTGCAGCTCGCTAGCGCTCGCCAGGATGGGGGGATGGGCTACAGTTGTCCTAGAATGATCTGCTTTATTTCGTTAGTGTCGTGTTGCCACAGACAGTCTAGAAGTGATCTTTGTTTTGGTCTGTGACCGCGCCTTATATTTTATATTCGCTATAATATAAATGTTGCTTGTGTGGGAGGCGAGCGAGAGCGGGTGAGGGAGTACACCTGGCAGCGGGGGGTGGGCTGTGACGCGGCTCGCTTGAGCGCTGACGGCGTTGGCGGCCGGGTGGTTAACTAGTCCCTTCCCGTCGCGGCCTCATGGTTTTTTATCCAAGCTCAGAGCTGGCCTGATACGCGTATCGTCTACATCCTTTGCAATTCTGTCCCCCATACTCGCCACTTTGCATACCATTTCTCTCTCTCGACTTCTCCTTTCTCATTCTCTAATCTTTATTAAACTCAATATCCCTTCTGGTTTCAGCATAGACGTTCACCGTCGGCCAGTCGTATTGTACGCGAAGCTCTCAGATATTTCCATGTATTAGGCTTTAATGAGGTTTGGAGAGACGGACTTTTCCGTGTGTGTCCTCTCTCGGGAAGGTTGTAGACCGGTATATGTCTCCCTGGCAAGGTGTTGAGTGATTCTGCTTGGTTATCTAAAGCTAGACTAGGGGTAAGGTTACTGTGTCATTGTCTCCGATGTGTGCAGAGTGTTAGCTAAGCCCTGCACGACATCGACAGGTACTGTAGGAGCCTAAGTTGTCTTTGGGTGGGTTTACTTGCGAGCACAGCGCTGTGGTGTGAGAGGGCCATAGCCTATCCCTCACAACATAGTGCTGCCTCTTTGTGTTGACTTCTGAGGGATCGCCAGGATAGAACTAGGTACTAGAGACCTAGATTTATCAAGAGAGCATCCCCGTCATATAACGTAATCTTCATTATACCACCTTCGGACAACGTTAGGCTACGAGCCGCATGCTCGCCCATTGTTGCCCTGCCTTGATACCCCAGCTAGACTTTATTAACTAAGCAGACACTGGTTAGAGATAAGCTCCATTATTATATGTATGCCACATTATTATTCACTGCACTTTTGAGCCGAGGTTGTTGTTGAGTTGCACAACCCTAGTAGGCTGTTGCGTTGTGTCACGAAGCATTTCTTTAGTTGTCGAGCATTACTACCTTTGCGCAGTCTTTATAATTCGCCTGCCTATTATTACTATATGTCCTAGCATTTATTGTGACCCGTAATTCTGCATTATAATTGTTCAAGATTCTTTACGAACATCTTCCCAGCATCAGACTTATTTCAGAAGTTTCCAGTTGATGTTGCAGGACTAGCATTGCACTTTCTTTAATACAGGAGTGCCAGTTATTTGAGTATCTACCGTAACGTTAATTAATCACGTTAACTATCTTTTCTTTGTGTAACCTAATCGAGTAATCTTTTACTGTTTGAGAATAGGCTGTTTCATCGAGCGTCAGCCTAGTGTGTGTGCACCAGTTACCGAGTCATAGGATACCTCGTTGTCCAGGCACGACTCAGGGCGGTAGTGGTGTTTTGTTTTCCAGTGTTTAAGGCAGGGGTTGGATCTAGTGTTACCGTTGTTGCATTTTGCCATTATCTAGTCCAATGTTGAAGAGCCCTGTGTCTTTGAGAACCTGGATCGTAACAAATGGCGACCTAGCTCAGGATCTTGTGAACTAAGAGATAATTGCAGGATTGTTGTGGTCATTTGTTTTATTGAGGAATATAGTGGGCACGTAAATTTTTTTGTTTTGGCAAAGTAGTATAGCACTTGAGAGTCTTCAGACATTTTTGGCAAGTGAATAGTGCTACATAAGAGTTTGGGGTACTTCTTTTCTGAATATTGTGGTGAGAAATTTTTGTGAGCATCATGTCTTATACCGAGTCAGAGGAGAATGGAGACACAGTACGTAATGTCGAAACTGAGGAACAGCAGCATGATGAAAGGGTTAATCGGGTGAACTGTGAGGAGGATGCTAGGATATTTTTGCAATGGCCTGTTACTGCCGAGCGGTTGGAGGGTATGGATCGGTACGGTCTTCAATGCCTGGCCACAGCTATCGGTCATGCGGTTACTAGCAGCATGACCAAGGATAACTTGATAACGTGTGTACTGGGCAGGGTGACTGGTGAGCGAGATGGGTTGAGTGCTCAGAGCCCTTCGGCCATGCTTCCCCTACACTCGACTCCCAGCCATCCCAGTAGTTTGCCGACCCCGGGTACGCTTCCGCAGTTGGGTGGTGACTGGCAGGGTGGGTTGCCCCTGGGGTGACCACCGGTAATTTCAAACATTGTAGCACCTTCACCTCCTCAAGGGTTACCTCCCGAATTATTGCTTCAGCTCGAATTAGCTAAGATCCAGCAGCAAATAGAATTAGCCAAGATAGAAGAGAGAAAAACTATCAGTCAGCAGTCTCAGCACATAGAGCTAGCAAAAATCCAAGCTGATTTAGAGTCGACTAGGTACTGTGCCGACATGGACGTAGAGAAGTCGCGAGTAGAGACAACGGGACAGCGACTTGGGGCTGGTAACCGTGTTCATGAGCAGTCTCTCTCGCAATTATTGAAACTGGTTCCGGTGTTTGATGAGAGTGGTGTAACAGAATTTTTCACACGCTTTGAGAAGAAGTGCCAGGAACACCAGTGGCCAAAGAGTAAATGGGCAGCACTTGTATCCTCTAGATTAATAGGCAAGGGTCTTAAAGCCTACGATGCGTTGCCTATAGAGTCTTGTATTATCTATGAGGAACTCAAGGAGGCTGTCCTAAGAGCATACGAACTACAACCCGAGACGTACAGGTTGAAGTTCTGGGGTGTTACCAAGGGTCGGGAGAGCACCTTTTTGGAGCATGCCCGGGAGCTGTCCGATGCTTTTGGGAATTGGCTGAGGTCGGAGAAAGCTACTACGTTTGACGACATTAAACAGTTGGTGCTTTTAGAGCAGTTTTTCAAATGCACGGGCGGCGACCTGACGTTAAACCTTAAAGAAAAGCAACCAAAAACTCTACAGGAGGCAGCTGAGATGGCTGACCTCCGGCTATCACTAATTCGTGGGTGCGGGTTTGCCCAGCGTAGTGAGGCAGGTAACAAGGGGCGTGACGCCCCACCCCCCCGAGTTAGTGATATACCTTATGCAAACAAGTACAAGAGCCATGATACCAAGACTGACCACACGACTAGCACCGTCCCATTTAAGAAGGGGCCAGGCCCTTCCCAGTACCAAGGGAAGCCCAAAGGGGAGTTGGAGTGTTATCATTGTCATGAAAAGGGGCACTTTGCAAGAGTCTGTCCTAGCAAACCACCTACAGCAGCTGTGTCTTTGGCCTGCAACATTGGTGTGTCTCCGAAGTCATCTGAGTTTGCCCGGGGCAGTTCGTCAGAGGCTGAGGCACAGCCAATGCAGAAGCACCTGGGAGGCTCGAACCCTGCTCAGGATGTTTTTTGCGACCATAGAGGGCGGGGTTGCGTGATGTGGGCGGGGCGCAAGCATGGAGTAGAGGTCTTGCGTGATACAGGTGCTTCCCAGACTCTGATGAAAAACTTGACTGGCTACCCTATAAACGCGGCTCGGGTGGTGGTGGTGCAGGGTATTAATGCAACACGGTCATACCCGCTGGTGCGGTTGGAGTTGGAGGTGGATGGTGTGGCACGTGAATTGGATGTCGGGATTGTGGAGAAACTGCCAGTGGAGGGCGTCGACCTTCTTCTCGGCAACGACTTTGCAATGCCCGCTTCTGAGGTTCTACCCTTAGTCGTTGCCGAGAGGCCGGCCGATGTGAGTAGGGAAGAGCAAGAGTGGGTCGAGCGGTGCCAGACACAACCCATGGCGTGTGTTGTCACCCGAGCTCGGGCAGCTAAAGTGTCACAGCCTAGTCCTCCGTCTTCAGACCAGCAGAGGAACGATCAACAGGAGGAGGCTAAAGCTCCAGTTGGTTTTAAGAGTTTTGACTCGGCGGCTCTCCTGGGTGATTCAGTATTAGCACCATTACTTAATTCTGGAGTAGCCCCTGGGCCTGTCATCGAGAGTGACGAGGCTGGGCTTGACGAGTCTCCACGACAGCAACGTTATGTACATCGAGAGAGACAGAGGGAGCAGCCCAGTATCGGGGAAGGTCATGCATTGCTCCGGGAGCAGTTAGATCGCTTGGCACCCTCAGATATACGTCGGTTGCAACTAGAGGACCCTGAGCTCCAAACGTGTGCTAATGGAGCTGTAGAGCTCGACGAGGACGGTGATGCACAGCCAGGAGATTTTGTTTTATTTAGAAGGCATCCTCTATAGGCGTTTTCAAGACCCTAAACGTAGTTGGCAAGAGGGGTCCGGAGTAGTGGACCAGTTGGTGGTGCCACGGGAGTGCAGGGATAGCCTACTGAGGTTGGCGCATGACATACCACTGGCAGGACATCTAGGGGTGAGAAAAACGGTGGCGGCTTTAGAAAAATTGTTTTGGTGGCCGGGGTTGAAGGGGCAGGTGGTAACCTGGATAGCAAGGTGTCATACGTGCCAGAGGGTTGGAAAACCTAACCAAACAATTCCGAGAGCCCCGTTGCACCCAATTCCTGTCAGTGGACCGCCCTTCAGTAAGGTCATCATTGATATGGTCGGACCCCTACCCACTACTAGTGCCGGTAATAAATTTCTAGTAACTATCATGGATGTGGCCACTCGTTATCCTGATGCATATCCAATGAGAAATGGCACGGCGAAAACTGTTGTCCGGAACCTGCTCTTGTATTGCTCGCGGTATGGTTACAATCGGACCAAGGCTCTAATGTTACATCTAATCTGTTCAAACAAACTATGATTCAGCATGGCATCAGAACTCTCGTCTCTTCTGCGTATCACCCGGAGAGTCAAGGGGTGTTGGAGAGGTGGCATGCCACGCTGAAAAGCATGCTTCGATGTTATTGCGCAGAGAACGGAAAGGATTGGGACCTTGGTCTGCCGTATGTTTTGTTCGCGGCAAGAGAAGTACCTGGAGAGAGTCTTGGTTTCAGTCCGAATGAGCTTGTTTTCGGGCATCAGGTGAGGGGTCCTCTCCACATGGTGAAGGAGATGTGGGAGGGCACTAGGCATGTTGTTCTGCGAGATGAGTTGCGGCCTCTTGTTCCTGAGTGACGGGAGGAGTTGTTTGCTAGGCTGTGGCAGTCCGTCCGCATGTTTGTTGCTTCTCCAGGCCTGATGTGCGTGGTAGAATCCGACACGGAGGCTGGAGACAGTGCAAGGCTCGAGTTGGTTCCCTACCGTGTGAATCCTGCTCGACAGCCTGTTGTGAAGGCGGAGCTGGACAGCGTGTGGAGAGGGGGTCTGAGGGATGAGGGATATCGTGAGTGGTCGTTGCCAGTGGCTTTGCAACCTGAGTTTGGTGGCAGAGTCCGTGTGTATGTTGATTGCAAGAGTGTGGAAGCATTATCCCTGACAGACGCCTATCCATTACCCAGAGTTGACGACACCATAGACCGCTTCGGGGCTGCCTCGCTCATCACGAAGGTAGAACTAGTGAAGGGTTATTGGCAGGCCCCGTTGCCGGAAGGAGCGAAGAGAAGTGCCAGTCTTGCGATGGACTGGGCAGTTTGTCAGTGTCTGGTGTTGTTGTGCTGCCGGAGCACAAGTTGGATGTGTGGCATGCTAAGGGCACTGATAATGTTTTGGCTTTGTTTGCAGGAGAACCCTCGCTGTTCAGTCAGTGTCTGTCGCGGGTGGAGGATCCAGGGTAGGCTACCACAGTATGTTGGTATAGCCTCCTGTCTTGGCTCGCGGTGTATTTTACCTAATTGTAGTCTACAGGAGTTGAGCTAAGCTCTTGTTGTCCCGTATTTTTGCGCTGGTGCTTGTTGGCTCGCGTGTGTAGCATCAGCGTAGGGTCGCAGGGCAGGAGTTGTTGGCTTTGATTAGAAGAAAATTAGGCTACATCTATAGTAGCCGCCAAAAACAACATTAAAATAAAATATGAAAAATTAAATAAAAACTCTTTCTTTTTAATAATTAATTTTAAGATAATATTGTAGCTGAGTACTGAGTGCAGATGATTTTCTCTCAGTAGGCTGTGCTTCTTAAAGCTCGCTCTGGGAGCACAATGTTATGAATTAATGTATTATGTTTGGGAAGGGTGATAAGATTTTTTTATATATAAAATGTTGTTGTATTTTTTTTTTGGAGACTGAACTTGCATTCCATGAGTGGCAGAGTGGTTAGGAGTGGTAGATTCTAGCGACATTCTGCCTGTTCAGATATGGGCTCATGGTTGAGTGTCCCATATCTTGGGGGGGGTGTGACGCCTCCCGGCGCTAGCAGAATGGTTGCGTGGGGCATTGCAGCTCGCTAGCGCTCGCCAGGATGGGGGGATGGGCTACAGTTGTCCTAGAATGATCTGCTTTATTTCGTTAGTGTCGTGTTGCCACAGACAGTCTAGAAGTGATCTTTGTTTTGGTCTGTGACCGCGCCTTATATTTTATATTCGCTATAATATAAATGTTGCTTGTGTGGGAGGCGAGCGAGAGCGGGTGAGGGAGTACACCAGGCAGCGGGGGGTGGGCTGTGAATCGGCTCGCTTGAGCGCTGACGGCGTTGGCGGCCGGGTGGTCAACTAGTCCCTTCCCGTCGCGGCCTCATGGTTTTTTACCAAGCTCAGAGCTGGCCTGACACGCGTATCGTCTACATCCTTTGCAATTCTGTCCCCCATACTCGCCACTTTGCATACTATTTCTCTCTCTCGACTTCTCCTTTCTCATTCTCTAATCTTTATTAAACTCAACATCCCTTCTGGTTTCAGCATAGACGTTCACCGTCGGCCAGTCGTATTGTACGCGAAGCTCTCAGATATTTCCATGTATTAGGCTTTAACACCTTATTAGCGGGCTAGGCGGTTATTTATATGTACCGCCCAGCGGGGTGTTTTTAGCCAAAATAGGGCTGTTTACGTGATCATTTTCATGCCTAAATAAGACCCAGAGCGTAAAACAAGTATCTATCCCTGAAAGGGCATAAACAGAGCTTTCTAATGACACCATAACGATCCTTTTATGATGGCTAGTTTTCTTGCAACAACTGCGCAACGCGAGTGCAAAAAGCATGTAATTCGGCACTTTCCCCATACAATTCCGTATATAGCGAGTGAGAGAGGGAGGGAGGAGGTGGGATTCGTGTCAGTAGGTTCGCCGCGGTGGTCTGGAGCAGTCATACGCTCGCTACTCTCCTGCCACCACTTGTCTCTCTCTCTCAGCAACATTACGTGCTGAAATTGCCACACGACCTATGTCGAGCGCCGCCAGATAGTCCAGATTTATTATACTCGACTTATGTTGCGCCCCGACACTTAGGGGTTAATGAGGTTTGGAGAGACGGACTTTTCCGTGTGTGTCCTCTCTCGGGAAGGTTGTAGACCGGTATATGTCTCCCTGGCAAGGTGTTGAGTGATTCTGCTTGGTTATCTAAAGCTAGACTAGGGGTAAGGTTACTGTGTCGTTGTCTCTGATGTGTGCAGTGTTAGCTAAGCCCTGCACGACATCGACAGGTACTGTGGGAGCCTAAGTTGTCTTCGGGTGGGTTTACTTGCGAGCACAGCGCTGTGGTGTGAGAGGGCCATAGCCTATCCCTCACAACATAGTGCTGCCTCTTTGTGTTGACTTCTGAGGGATCGCCAGGATAGAACTAGGTACTAGAGACCTAGATTTATCAAGAGAGCATCCCCGTCATATAACGTAATCTTCATTATACCAACTTCGGACAACGTTAGGCTACGAACCGCATGCTCGCCCATTGTTGCCCTGCCTTGATACCCCAGCTAGACTTTATTAACTAAGCAGACACTGGTTAGAGATAAGCTCCATTATTATATGTATGCCACATTATTATTCACTGCACTTTTGAGCCGAGGTTGTTGTTGAGTTGCACAACCCTAGTAGGCTGTTGCGTTGTGTCACGAAGCATTTCTTTAGTTGTCGAGCATTACTACCTTTGCGCAGTCTTTATAATTCGCCTGCCTATTATTACTATATGTCCCTGGTGATGGGCTGGTCTATTAGAGTGAGAACTGAGCGATCTCTGCCATACCCATAGCTTACTCTGACTGTTCCTTTTACTTATATATTTTCTAGATCTCAAGTGACGGCGTCTCTAACGTGGATTGACCTCCCAATCTACCAAGATTGGAAGCCAAAGCGTCACATTTTTCCCTTGCCCCTCAACTTTCTCTTCATAATTGCTGAGGGACACAGGGCCCTGGGTGGGGCTTTGGTTTCCCGGGCATTTCCGCACCCTCCTCAGCTCCCCGCCATGGAGTGGCTTCGGTCACCCAGGCTTTATTGTGGTCGGCGGGGAGGGTTCTGGGGGGGCGCTCGGTTATGGCCTTGGCCTTGCTCAGGGCCTTGGGGCTGTTCGGCCAGGCAGCTTGGGGAACAACAACAACAACAACAACTATATGTCCTAGCATTTATTGTGACCCGTATTTTGCATTATAATTGTTCAAGATTGTTTACGAACATCTTCCCAGCATCAGACTTATTTCAGAAGTTTCCAGTTGATGTTGCAGGACTAGCATTGCACTTTCTTTAATACAGGAGTGCCAGTTATTTGAGTATCTACCGTAACGTTAATTAATCACGTTAACTATCTTTTCTTTGTGTAACCTAATCGAGTAATCTTTTACTGTTTGAGAATAGGCTGTTTCATTGAGCATCAGCCTAGTGTGTGTGCACCAGTTACCGAGTCATAGGATACCTCGTTGTCCAGGCACGACTCAGGGCGGTAATGGAGTTTTGTTTTCCAGTGTTTAAGGCAGGGGTTGGATACCGTTGTTGCATTTTGCCATTATCTAGTCCAATGTTGAAGAGCCCTGTGTCTTTGAGAACCTGGATCGTAACAAGTGGAGGTGGCGGTGCGCCAACAGCTACTACCGCGATATCCTCTGTTGTTGGTGCTGCATCTTTGCTTCCAGGTGGAAGTGGCGGTTGACCAACACTCCCGCCCGTGTCGTCCTCTAGTGATTTGTCTTTGCCGACAGGTGCTGATGACATTGCACCGGCGGCCACACCTGCCTGGGTCGGCGCCTCTTGCTGGCATTGAGTACCTCCAGTCACACCCTGGTCTAAGGTTACAACGGCACCCTCCCCTAAGGTTCGGGCACGGGTGGGGGGCGTTGATTGCGGCGACGGTGGCGTCAGTCTTCACCACATTCCTCCTCCTCCCCACGAACTCTTCTTCCCGTTGCCAGCCTCGCGGGAATCTGATCGGGTGTCCTCGGTCAACAGCTACACGAAGAAGCCAACCGTGGTCACGGCCATCATTGACGTTGACCCCCTTCAGGACAAGTACTTCAACCTGAGGAGTGTCGTGTCTGTCCAGAGCGAAGGATCTTACAGTTTTCATGTCACGAATGAAGGACGAGGACGCTACAAGGATCTTGTCAGGTATCAGTCACAGGAGGTACCGTCTTGGATGACCACACGCACGTGCTTGCTCGTGTCCATGGACACTGGTGAGGATAATCTGCAGGAGAAGATCAAGCTCTCTTTCTTGAATCCTTCCATTGTGACCGACGTTCACTTGGTAATCAGGGGACGGTTCGGTCTCACCGTATCAATTGACGTGCTAAAAGGTAAAGCATCTTCCGTAGAACTACCTCGCTCAAGAGCAACCTACCAGATCGACGTAGTTAGAAAATCATCTGCGACATCCCGTTTTTCGGTAATTTATAACGTTGATCACTCCATTCACGATGATTCATATCTAGCTTACAGTATCACGAATGACATTATCTGGAACCATTATACCCTCATTGTCGGTAACGCCATGAATGTGGACAACGACGAGGAGAAACATGGGCGTGAGATTTTGAAGGGTATCACCATAATATTAATGAGATATGCCTATGTGTTGGGATATTTGCGTGCCGCATTGGTGCCCCAGTTTGTACTAGATGATAGCAGAATACACTTATCTATTCTAAGACAGATGTTGGAGGTTATTGGTAATAAGGATCTGATTCCATACAGTAATGAGGACACTAACTACCTTGGCGCAGTTAGAGACTTTATTACTGAAATGATTACCAGAAATGATGATACACTGAAATTAGTGTTGAGTATGGGACATTCCCTAATACCTAAGCTCAGGAAAACAATTATTGGTCAATAAAAACACAAATAAATTATTATTTGTTTTTATTTCCCCCAATATGGTCAACTTTATCATTCCTTTTTAACATATTTGGCTTTATCACTTCCATTTTTTTAAGTTATTACAAAATGGATGCAAGATTTGGAATAAGCATAACATTCTACTCCTATTGCATAGTTCTGGTAACGCTAGCCCCATTTTTACTAGCTAGGACTAGCGTTACCAGAACTTTGCATTAGGAGTAGCTTTTTATGCTGATTTCAAAATTGCACCTAGAAATTGGATTAATCTTCAGAGAAAGGAAATATGGTCAACTTTATCATTTCTTTTATCATATTTGGCTTTACCACTTCCATTGTTTTCAGTTATTACAAAATGGATGCAAAATTTGGAATAAGCATAACATTCTACTTCTATTGCATAGTTTTGGTAACGCTAGCCCTATTTCTGCCAGTTTTGCCCTTAAAAAACCTTAAGTAACTAATATAGCATAAAAACCACTATATGTTGACGGACATGCTAGTGGAAAATATGCTGTTTCGGGACAGGCTAGTTTTGCCAAATTTGGGCGGTCAGAAATTTTTTCACGTTAGGGAACATTAATGACACACCTTAGGGAACGAATGACCACTATTCAGTTTTAGGACAGGATAGCTTTTGGCCTGTCCCAAAATTGTGTCTATCATAGGTGAACGGACAGGCCAATAGCAAAAAAAGTTCCCTAAAAAGTGAGTATAGACATTTTTGAAAGCTGGCATGTCTTCTTTGGCACAGGTTGAATGAGAGCAAACTTCCAGCATGAAGGAAAGACGTTAGAGGAGAGACAGAGACGAAAGAGATTGCCTAGGCAGGGGGTCAGCACGGAAGCACAGTTTTTAAGTACAACAGGAGGAACACCGTCCGGACCGTACACCTTCTTAGTATTAAGCCCAGAGAGGGTAGAAAGTACATCTTTAGAAGATATTAGGATATTAGTCATAAGTAGTATATAGGGGGGTGGAGAGGAAGGAATATCACCGGAATCATCCAAGGTAGAGTTTCTAGCAAAATTTTGAGCAAAGAGTTCAGCTTTGTCAGAGGAAGAAGTGATGGTTGTGCCATCAGAGTGGAAAAAGGGAGGAAAAGATGAGGAAGAAAAGTTGTTGAAGAGGTTTTTGGCTAGATGCCAAAAACTTGGGAAGAGCTAGAGTTGGATAGTTCAGTGCATTTATCATTGATGAAAGAGTGCTTGGCAAGTTGAAAAACAGATTTGGCTTGATTCCGGGCAGAAACATAGGAAAAATTAGATTCTTGAGTTTTAAGGCATCAGTACCGTTTGAATGCTTCCTCCTTCTTGTGGACAGCAATAGAACAAGCGTGAGTAAACCGAGATTTTTTTGCATTAGACCGAGAGAAAGAAAATGGAATGTACGCTTCCATGCCCGAGAGGATTACCTCGGTAATGCGTTGAGCACTCTCCGAGGGTCCTCGGCCACGGAAGCAGAAGTCATTCCATGGGAAGTCAAAGAAGTACTGCCGGAGAGCCTCCCAGTCGGCAGCACCAGCAGCGGCAGCGCTTGTGGCACACAAGCGCCGCCGGCTGGGAAGATCGGATAGCCGTACTGAAGAGATAGGAAAGGTGACGGAGATAAGTTTATGGTCGGAGGAGCCCAAAGGAGAGAGAAGATTGACAATATAAGAAAAAGGGTTAGAAGTCGGAAATAAGTCAAGAATATTACGCCGATCTCTGAAGCTATCTGGGATACGGGTGGGTTGCTGGACCAGCTGCTCTAGGTCATTTAGGATTGAAAAGACGCAGGCTTGTTCACCAGGTTGGTCAGTAGTGTGAGAGGAGAGCCATTGGCGGTGGTGAATGTTGAAATCTCCTAAGATGGAGATTTCAGAGAAGGGAGAGATAAATAGAATGTGTTCCACTTTAGAGTTTAGATAGTGGAAGAATTTGGGAAAGTCGGTAGAGGTAGGGGAAAGATAGACAGCACAGAAATATTTAGTATGAGAATGACAGGATAGTTTGAGCCATAAAGTTGAGAAGTCAAAATCGCGAACACGAGAGCAAGTGACTTTGTTGTGCACGAATGCACAACATCTGCCTTTGGCTTTGAAACTAGGATAGAAAAAGTAGGAGGATACAGAGAAGGAGCTGCTGGAAGTTTTCTCAGATACCTGGGTTTCGGTGAGGAAAATAATATCAGGTTTGGATGAGGAGAGATGGTGTTCGACAGAGTAAAAATTAGAGGAAAGGTCGTGAATATTGCAAAAGTTGATAATAAGAGTGACAGGCCGTGGTCCAGAGCATTTATAGAGGGGTCGTCAGGGGAAGGTCGGGCAGGTGTGGGGGTATTTATGGTCCCCCCCCCCCCCCCCTCCCCTGGGGACTCCGAGGCTGGGCCTGTGTTCATATTTGTTTAAATAATTTTGAAGGAGGAAGTATGGTGTGCATGTTAAGTGTAGTGAAGTAGATAGGAGGAGGAGGTGTTTGTGAGACCATGCTGGACTACTCTCAGTGTAAGTGAGGCACAAAGGGAATCAGTAAGAGAGGCCAAGCAAATGAAACAGGAGTTCCAGCAGTTTCTTATCAAATGCCTACAGCCTCTCCTGGGTATAGCCCTGTTCGATTGGTGCATACAATCTACCCCCATTCCCCCTATTAGTTGCCTTGTACGATACGCAGTAGGACGCGTGGGGCATATTCTTTTTTTCCTCCACCATAAGATGGAGACCCCCTTACCTCCAGGGGGGTTGTGATCATAGGCTGAGGATCTGACCAATCCGCATCCTCTTCCTTACCGCTCTTGCTCCTATCCTTGTGTTGGGGTCATTAAATAGCCCGGGGGTGGATGTTGGGGTTGGAGGGATCCAGCCGAAGCAACAGGAATGGAACATTGAGGGAACTGTGGTGTGTGGTGTGTACTGTACTGGCCGCACACTATTAATTGTCCGCAAAATATTGTAAGGTTTATGATAAAGGTCATGGTCCATGTTAACTACTCTCTACTAAACTGTATGGTTTGTTTTAATAACATTTGGTACATTGATTTGACAATGCAACAGTCACTCAATTAAGAAATTAAATGTCAAGGTCAAGGGTCAACTTTTGTAATGTATCAAAACATTACACAATACTCACTGTTAGTTGACTCTTACATACTGTATATAGAATATTCAAGGTCTAAAGTCAAAACCAGAATGATAGATATGTAAAGCACTTTTAATAGACTGTCAGGGAATGTCACAGGCACAACTGATTGGTCAATGCGATGGTCTTTCATTATTTATATATTTTTGTTTAATTCAAAGGTCATACTTAACCCAAGGACTGCAAGGATCCTTTCAGAATGTTGTACTGGGCGAATGTAATGTTCCTTCCGGAATTGGATACTTAAGAAAAATGAAAGAAAATGGACGAGTGCCGTGGAAATGGATACAATATGTGATTAGGTGGCTCTGTGGAATACCACCTCTCCTCTGCCAACCCTGATCTTCTCTTTCTCACCGAAACTCAGTTGTCTGGGACTACTGACAGCAAACCCTTCTCTGTATCCTCCTAGTATCTCTATCCTCAATTTCAAGCCAAAGGTGGATGTTGCATATATGTACGCAACTATCTTTCTTTCTCTCTTTTTCCCAACTTTGATTCTTCTGAATTTTCAACTCTCTGGCTAAAGCTTTCTTGGCACTCTCAAACTAAATATTTCTGCACTGTTTATCTCTCCCTCTAATGATACTGACTATCCACAATTCTTTGACTATCTAACTTCTAAAGTGGAACACATTCTATCCATCTCTCTTTTTGCAGAAATCCTAGGATATTTCAACGTTCACCACCGCCAATGGCTCTCCTATGTTTCCACTGACCAACATGGTGAACAAGCCTACATTTTTTCTATCCTAAATGACCTATAGCTGTTAGTCCAGCAACCCACCCATATCCCGGATCACTTTGGAGATCGGCCCAACATTCTTGACTTATTTCTAACCTTTAACAATTCTGCTTATACTGTTAATATTTCCTCTCCTTTGGGCTCCTCCGACTATAAACTTGTCCTGGCCTATCTCTCTCCGGTACGGCCAACCAATCCTCCCAGCCTGGCGGCGCTTTGTGGCACTTTGGCGCTGCAGACTGGGAGGCTCTTCTGTAGTACTTCTTTGATTTTTCATGGAATGATTTCTGCTTCCGTGGCCAGGGACCCTCGGAGAGTGCTGAAAGCATTACCAAGGTAATCCTTTCTGGCATGAAAGCATACATTCCACTCTCAGTCTAATGCAAAACATTCTTGGTTTACTCACGCTTGCTCTACTGCTGTCCGCAATACAGAGGAAGCATTCAAACAGTACTGTTACCTTCAAACTCAATAATCTCATACTTCCTATGTTTCTGCCCGGAATGAAGCCAAATCTGTTCTTCGACTCGTCAAACATTCTTTCATCAATAATAAATGCACTGAACTATCCAACTCTAGCTCTTCCCAAGCCTTCTGGCATCTAACCAAAAACCTCTCCAACTATTTTTCATATTCGTCTTTCCTTCCTCTTTTCCACTTTGACGGCACTATGATCACTTCTTCCTCTGACAAAGCTGAACTCTTCGCTAACACTTTAGCTAAAAACTCCACCTTGGATGATTCCGGTGCTATTCCTTCCTAACCACCCCCCTCTCTCCTACTTTTCACCCTCTCTGGGTGGAAGGCATACGGACCGGACGGTGTTCCTCCTGTTGTACTATAAAACTGCGTTTCCGTGCTGACTCCCTGCCTAGGCAAACTCTTTTGTCTCTGTCTCTTCTCTAACGTCTTTCCTTCTTCCTGGAAGTTTGCTCTCATTCAACCTGTCGCAAAGAAGGGTAACCGCTCTTAACCCTCCAAACTATTGTCCAATTGCTCTCATTTGTTGCATCTCTAAAGTTTTTGAAACTATTCTTACCTCAAAATGTCTCATGCATTTATTTTCCCACTACCTAGTCTCAGACCGCCAGTATGGTTTCTTTAAGGCCAGCTCTACTGGTGATCTTCTTTCTTATCTTACTAACTCATGGTCATCCTCCATTTGGGACTTTGGTGAGACTATTTCTGTTGCACTAGACATATCGAAGGCATTCAATAGATTCTGGTACAAATCCCTTATTTCCAAACTACCCTCCTTCGGTTTCTATCCCTCCATCTGTGCCTTTGTCTCTAATTTCCTTTCCGGCCGTTCCATAGTTGCGGTTGTGGACGGCTACCATTCACTTCCTTAACCTATCAACTCTGGTGTTCCTCAGGGTTCTGTCCTATCTCCAATTATCTTCCTATTATTCATTAACGACCTTCTCAACTGCACCTCCGGCCCCATTCACTCATATGCTCACGACTCTACATTACACTATTCAACTAGTCTCCCACAACATCACTCACATCAATAACTCCAAAACTCACGTAAGAAGGCCATAAAGCATATATCTTCTGATCTCTCTACTATCTCTAATTGGGTCAGAGAAAACTATGTTACTTGCAATACTTACAAAACTCAATTTCTCCATCTGTCTACCCGTCCGGAACTCCCAGAGGGCTATCCCTTATACTTCAACAATACAAAAATTAATCCTTCATCTTCTATCAATATTCTTGGTGTGTCTTTATCTTCTGCTCTCACTTAGAAGGACCATATTACCAGTCTTGCTAAGGCAGCCTTTCAGAAGCTGGGTGTACTCGACCGCCTCAAGGGGTTCTTTACCCTTGCACAGCTTCTTGCTCTGTACAGGGGCACAGTGCAGCCTTGTATTGAGTACTGTTCACATGTGTGGGGAGGATCCTCTCACACCACACTCCTAGACAAAGTAGAAAGGAAGGCCTTTCGAATTATTAACTCCCGTCCACTCATCAACTCTGCATTCTCTCTCTCTTCGCTGCAATGTTGCATCTCCCTCGCTAGTCTATCGGTACTACAAAAATCAGTGTTCCTCAGAGCTCTCCTAGTGTATACCACCTCCTCTACGTAGGGTACGTGGTACCCGTCGTGCAATACAATCCCACCCCTGCTCCGTGCAACTCTCCAACCCAAGAGTGAAACGTTACTCTGTCTTTCTTCTATTCAACAGCTGAGCTCTGGAACTCTCTTCCAAATTCAGTCTTGCCTTCTTCCTATGACTTAAATTGCTTCAAACTCTGTATGTCCAGGCATTTTGGCTCGAAAGTCCCTTGATTTTGGCCCTGTCACTCTTTCAATTTTGGGGGCGGCACTCGCTACAGGCAGTTCTTTCTTTTGTTTCCCTCACTCACATAGAAAACACAAAATAAATGTAAAATATGGGGAGATTGTAGACACCAATCAAGAAGGGAAATACCAAGTGGAGGCTTCATAGGCATGTAATAAGGAGTTGCTTGAACTCCTGTTTAATTTGTCTGGCTTCCCTCACTGCTTCTGTTTGTGTCTCACCTACACAAGAGTTATCCTGTAGCTCTCGCATATACCTTTTCTTCCTATGTATTTTACTACACTAAACAAGCACACCCCACTTACGTCCAATACCAAAAAAAAAAAAAATAAAAAAAAAAAAAAATAAAAAAAATAAATAAATAAATAACGATTATCAATCTTTCAACTTTGGGGGAGACACTTGTTATATGAAGCTTTGCTGATTGTCTCTTTCATACACATACATAAATATATACACTCTCACACATACATGCATATACATATATATATGCACATAGGGTTTTAATGACAAATATAATAAGCAATAATCAATGTACAGATTAACAATTTACAAACTTACAAATATCTAGTTTCTAACACGTGTGCATATTTTTCCAATTAGAATACGTAAATATATATAGAGTGATGTACATTGTATGGAAAAGAGTGCATAAACTAATAATTATGAGATGTATTATAAGCTGAACAATGAAGTGTAAATACAATTAGCAAGCGTGAGGTAGAAACAAAATGTTGTCAATAAGTAAAGTTGACAGTACCCTCTTGTATATTGGTACCCAAGTTATGAATACGTTGATTGTGGTTGTTGTAGCTGTTGCTATGGTGTTGGTGGAGATGGTGGTGGCTTGTTGTGATATTAGTTCATGTTGTGAAGCACCCAACTGACTAATGACTCATACCCAACCTTTCGTAACACCTCCGGCAGCCTGTTCAGGCTCCCACGTCTCTCCATGGTGAAGCTATCCTTTTTTTTTTTTAAACTGGCAATCAAGATGCAAACAACTCGTAACCTGAACCATGTGCACCGAATGTTGGACCGCGTTGAGAGTATAAAAGAAGCATTGCGCCCCACAGCCAAAGGTGGACGCTAGAGTACCTTTCGAGGGATATTCTAAGACAGGTTTCTATCACGGTCCTGAAAGATAGTCAGCCGATTATCAGGACAGCCCCTTTTAGTCGCCACTTACGACACACAGGGATATGTTGTGGACAATTCTGCTCTAGATCTTATTTAGTCCCCTCCCACCCAGAGGGATGTTGTGATACTATAATACTAGGGTAATAGTGATTGTTGCAGTCGTCACTCGTCAATATACTGTAGTGACGAAAATTATTGGTGTGGTGAATATGGCAACTGATACCTATGGTTTTTGGTGTGATCATTGCTTTTGGCTGTGCATAGCGCAAAGACATTGTATGTTAAGAACGGGGTGTTACTTAATTCTATAGGTTCAGGAACTGATTTCTAGCGAGGCCAATCCTTGGTGATCTTGGCCCCATTCATTGTTCTTTCCACTCACTAAAACATTTCGCTTTCCATAATGCAGTTGGGTCGAGTACGTGATTAGATTGATATCCAAAAATTCGAAAATGGATATTAGTTGTGATCGTGTATTCAACTTTTAACTGTGTTGGTGGTGTAATGGTTTAGATGCTTATGTTCTAGGTGTGGTGTCCCGAGTTTGAATACCGGGAGGACCATATTCTTGCATTAGTTTATTCAAGTGCATTGGGGTTTGTAATTGATGATTAATGTTAAGAACAGGGTGTTGCTTAATCAACTCCTGTTAATTTATGTGAGTGTATGTGCCTGTTCGCAAAATTACAAAACTCCGTACTCAGAGAGATACCATTAAAATGTTAATTGAGTTCATTCCTCAAACAATATCATCAAATAGTGTTTTATTATAATTCAGTATTCAAAATAATAATGGTGACTCGCTACAAACATGTCCTTAATGTTAAATAGCAGTCATTCCATTTAGACTAACGCTTCGAAATATCCGAGATTTGTTTTTCTCCCAAGCTCGATAATCCATATTTGTTGTGTACAGTACATTAAACCATATTGTTGTCCACATTAGTTTTTCTTTTCGATTTGATTATGTAATTCGTGATAAACTACAAATCTTGAGTAGGCATCTCAGATGTGAGACTTGAATTCTGGGTGTTAAAGTCGTGAATATTATTTCTCAACAAAATTGAAACAGGAAATTTGTTTTCAATATTTCTGGTGGTGTTATTTTACCTTTCTATTTAAATTCTTTGCAATGTATGCCAATAATGCCACCTACTTGGACGTTACCTCCACAAAATGTGTAGTACCGCAATTTATCTCTACTCAACATTGAGTCTCTGTGATTGTAAGACTATTGACTTATTTCCCTTTAAAGTTATTTTTGTTTATCCTAACTTTCTTTCTGTTTAAGGGGGCAGTAGGCGGCTTTGTGGGCTATTAATTAATGTATTCATTTATTTTTTAGTTTCCTCGCTAGACCTCCATTAAGCTTAGAAATACACCCCTAGACCCCCCTTCGAGATAAATTTGTACATTTGTCGGGCGAAAAATATCCTGGCCGAATGCCGGATTCTCTTAAGATTATAGTCTCGCTATCGCTCGCCAGGAAAAAATTGACACCTAAATGGCACGAAAGGTCATAATATTGACAAAGAAATTGGGCGAAAGGTCTTAAAATTGACAAGCTAATGGAAGGAACGTCTTAAAATTTCAAACTAATAATTATGCTAAACACGAGAGAGAAGGAAGTCCAGAAAAAGCGAGTAGTACCCCCTTAAAGAGGCACGGTGGAGTCATTGCTTACTATCGGTACGTTTATAAGCGTGTGCAGGTGTCTGTTATAATGAACTAATGAAACACACATACACCACTAAAATATCTGGAATAGTCACAGAACCACCGACCCGCTTGAGCAGAAGTTAGGGAGAGATAACATAATACTAATCTGAATATCTGAGATCACTGTGAATGTTACCTATTATAAGCCCCTTGAGGATCTGAATATCTGAGATCACTGTGAATGTTACCTATTATAAGCCCCTTGAGGATCTGAATATCTGAGATCACTGTGAATGTTACCTATTATAAGCCCCTTGAGGATCTGAATATCTGAGATCACTGTGAATGTTACCTATTATAAGCCCCTTGAGGATCTGAATATCTGAGATCACTGTGAATGTTACCTATTATAAGCCCCTTGAGGATCTGAATATCTGAGATCACTGTGAATGTTACCTATTATAAGCCCCTTGAGGATCTGAATATCTGAGATCACTGTGAATGTTACCTATTATAAGCCCCTTGAGGATCTAAGTAGCAATTTATTTCTACTTTCGGGCTATTGTTAGATAATTTTATTCAGATTAGGAAGGGTGTATTGAAGCCAGAGTTTACTTGAGATACCCTTTACCTTTTTAATTTCCACTTATCAAGCTGTTTAAAGCCGTTTAATTACAGTCAGACTATATTGTCAAAACGCGTCATAATCCTCAAGGGGTTAATTTGAACCGTTAGGCTATTTGCAAGGCTGTATCCAAGTAGAACTTCTCCATCTTATTATTAACAGGAAATAGTTAACTAGTCTTTATCACGCCATGGCATAGTTGATTAAAGCATGAACTCTCGTCCTGACTGTCTGTGGTTCGAATCCCAGCTTAGATTATTTGTATTTGTAAGACATACCTAATAAAATAAATACAAAAATAGTTATATATATATATATATATATATATATATATATATATATATATATATATATATATATATATATATATATATATATATATATATATATATATATATATATATATATATATATATATATATATATATATATATATATATATACTGTACTTTACATGATCCCCTCCCATGGAATATAATCTACTGTACGTGCTTCCCACCATGCCGTGTGAATTGCACATCTTTCTAACTATAATGCTTCGATTATATCACAAACCCGCTTTCTTGCCCTTTGACATAGAGCCAGCAAAAGTTATGAATGTCCAGATTCAAGCCTTGGTACAATGGTTTACCCGGACTCCTTCACAAGTGTATGGTCTGAGTTACTGTCAGATCCCTGCCTCATAAACCACTTCGCTACAACGGGTTTTTTGTCCATTACATGCCTTTCAGCTTCCTGGTTGCTCAAACCCTTGTTCAACACAGAATCTTCCACTCCAGCTATTTATTTCCTCCATGATCTTCCTCTCCCTTTCATACCAGTCACCTCTGACGTTGTAATTGTTTTTTTTAATGCTCTCTGTGTTCAACATCTCCATAAGCTCAAACCGTAATAACACCGTTTTAGGTTAGCTTAAATTATGCTAACACATTATCCAGGTAGTTTATGTAAATTCAGGGTCATTAATTTTGATACATTTTGAAACCATGAAGTATTGAAAACAACAAACAATAAATTAAAGCATAAGTAACGTAAGTTTCAGTTTAACCCAAGGTACCTCCGATAATATGTATAAGCATCAATTACCGCGACTGTACAACTTACGTCCAGAGATAATATATATTTGCTTGCTGTGCTATTATAAGTCTCCTCTGTTATCTGATGGTCGTTTCTAAATGTATATCAGACGCTGTTGTGGATGCCAAGAGATCAGAACAACATTCCTTTTATGCTGACAACATCCAACAAATTGAGAAGCAAATCCTAATAGTTGTGTATTCCATTTCTGGTGACAACAATATATATTCCCATTGTGCATATAATCAGAAATGTCTACAAAAGAGATCTATATGAGTATATGGACATGCTAATTGTAATAGTTTTAGTAAATAAGGCATAACACGTATGTAGTTGTCTAGTGCCTGTTATAGTAAAGTGCCTTTGTATCGGATTTTCCCTTAATGGGCTATCATACTGTGTATTAACCAATTGGGAGCAGGGACGAGGTGAAATGTTTATCATACTGTGTATTAACCAATCGGGAGCAGGGACGAGGTGAAATATTTATCATACTGTGTATTAACCAATCAGGAGCTGGGACGAGGTGAAATGTTTATCATACTGTGTATTAACCAATCAGGAACAGGGACGAGGTGAAATGTTTATCATACTGTGTATTAACCAATCAGGAGCAGGGACGAGGTGAAATGTTTATCATACTGTGTATTAACCAATCGGGAGCAGGGACGAGGTGAAATGTTTATCATACTGTGTATTAACCAATCAGGAACAGGGACGAGGTGAAATGTTTATCATACTGTGTATTAACCAATCGGGAGCAGGGACGAGGTGAAATGTTTATCATACTGTATATTAACCAATCGGGAGCAGGGACGAGGTGAAATGTTTATCATACTGTATATTAACCAATCGGGAGCAGGGACGAGGTGAAATGTTTATCATACTGTATATTCACCAATCGGGAGCAGGGACGAGGTGAAATGTTTATCATACTGTGTATTAACCAATCGGGAGCAGGGACGAGGTGAAATGTTTATCATACTGTATATTAACCAATCGGGAGCAGCGACGAGGTGAAATGTTTATCATACTGTATATTCACCAATCGGGAGCAGGGACGAGGTGAAATGTTTATCATACTGTATATTAACCAATCGGGAGCAGGGACGAGGTGAAATGTTTATCATACTGTATATTCACCAATCAGGAGCAGGGACGAGGTGAAATGTTTATCATACTGTATATTAACCAATCGGGAGCAGGGACGAGGTGAAATGTTTATACTGTATATTAACCAATCGGGAGCAGGGACGAGGTGAAATGTTTATCATACTGTATATTCACCAATCGGGAGCAGGGACGAGGTGAAATGTTTATCATACTGTATATTAACCAATCGGGAGCAGGGACGAGGTGAAATGTTTATCATACTGTATATTCACCAATCGGGAGCAGGGACGAGGTGAAATGTTTATCATACTGTATATTAACCAATCGGGAGCAGGGACGAGGTGAAATGTTTATCATACTGTATATTCACCAATCGGGAGCAGGGACGAGGTGAAATGTTTATCATACTGTATATTAACCAATCGGGAGCAGGGACGAGGTGAAATGTTTATCATACTGTATATTCACCAATCGGGAGCAGGGACGAGGTGAAATGTTTATCATACTGTATATTCACCAATCGGGAGCAGGGACGAGGTGAAATGTTTATCATACTTATTGCAGTTAATTGACCCAATTTAGGCAAATCTTAAGAGCAATTCTTGCTAATGAAATATTTAAGCCAATGTAAATAACATAATGTTTGTGAAATAGTTCAGGTATTCTACCAAATGTTTGTTATTGGATAATACGTAATAAAGCATAACAAACATTGTAGCATGAAATTCATTCTTGTGATACTGTTTTGGTATTATTACTCAATGAAATTAATAGCGCCACAACATCAATAACATGTGATACAACGAATACAGCAAATGTACCAAAAGCAAAATATTAAAGTGTGTAACTGTGTAAGCCAATGTGTCTTAACCCGGAAAATACGATAAGCCTAATGGAAAGTTCTCCTGACGGACAGCGATAGGCCTCGCGGAAGCGCGATCTTCTATGGCGTTTAAAAACCACGGCAAAGATGGGATATGTATGGATATTGGGTGACAACTAGGACTAAGTTTCAACTCTCTATACCAAGCATCATAACACACTCACACCTCACACACCATCACACACCATACCATTACTCCTCTCTCTTCATTGTACAGGCAGTGGCAGTGCTCAGGAACCGTCTATCAGGGATGGGTAAATTCAAACCTATTATTGCGCTCTTGAGCTAAAGCAATGGCTCTGAGGAAAACTTTGATATAGCAGCATATAAACAAATTTGTCACATTCCATACTTGTAGTAAGTAACACCCCGTTCTTAACATTAACACCTTACGAGCGGCCTATGCGGTTTATTTATATGTACCGCCCAGCGGGGTGTTTTTAGCCAAAATAGGGCTGTTTACATGATCATTTTCATGCCTAAATAAGACCCAGAACGTAAAACAAGTATCTATTCCTGAAAGGGCATAAACAGAGCTTTCGAATGACACCATAACGATCCTTTTATGATGGCTAGTTTTCTTGCAATAACCGTGCAATGCGAGTGCAAAAAGCATGTAATTAGGCACTTTCCCCATACAATTCCGTATATAGCGAGTGAGAGAGGGAGGGAGGAGGTGGGATTCGTGTCAGTAGGTTCGCCGCGGTGGTCTGGAGCAGTCATACGCTCGCTACTCTCCTGCCACCACTTGTCTCTCTCTCTCAGCAACATTACGTGCTGAAATTGCCACACGACCTATGTCGAGCGCCGCCACATAGTCCAGCTTTATTTAACTCGACTAATGTTGCTCGCCGACAGTTAAGGGTTAATCATCCATTACAAACCCCAATGTACTTGAATAAACTAATGAAAGCATATGTTCCTCCCGGGATTCGAACTCGGGACACCACACCCAGAACATAAGCATCTAAACCATTACACCACCAACACATATTCACACATAGTAGAATTACAATACTTATGCTACCATATACAATAAAACAAAATTACATATTCACACATGCATAATGTTGTTAAGCTAACACAAAGGTTGCCACAGACACACTCACACAAACACACAAACTACCGGACACACACTGGCATAAATATATTCATAAAATGGAATACAAAAGAATGCAAACAACAAGAACCAAACTAGTCCATAGAGGCTGCTCGTTCATGAACAATTATATTTCTCTATATCTATTTACTCAGGCCCATTCCCCATGAAAAATAAAATAAAAAATAAAATCAAATTAAACATTTGTCCTGGTATGTGGTTGGCTTATTTCATTTGTCATACTCAGGTATAAACAAATTAGATGAAGATTCATAGGCCTACATTTATTTAAATGTATTTTGAAATTCTGTACATTTAAATAAATGTAGGCCTATGAATCTTCATCTAATTTGTTTATACCTGAGTATGACAAATGAAATAAGCCAACCACATACCAGGACAAATGTTTAATTTTATTTTATTTTTTATCAGAAATCTGTAATATATGGTTCTCCACAACGTAGTGTTTGTGTGTGTAGACGAATAAGGGAGATAATTTTGGAATAGGACAATTAAGTAATGAATGGCTGGAAAGAGCATAGCTCATCGTAAACATAAACAGACTAATTCCCATAATTATTATTTTATAATTCTACATTGATTGATCAAAGGGAGTAACATTAATTAAATCAATAATATACGAAATAGAAATAAGCCTAAGAAATGTTACAATCATGTAAAAGAGCATACACAATATTACATATATATATCATATAATATCATATAATATGTAATATTGTGTATGCTCTTTTACATGATTGTAACATTTCTTAGGCTTATTTCTATTTCGTATATTATTGATTTAATTAATGTTACTCCCTTTGATCAATCAATGTAGAATTATAAAATAATAATTATGGGAATTAGTCTGTTTATGTTTACGATGAGCTATGCTCTTTCCAGCCATTCATTACTTAATTGTCCTATTCCAAAATTATCTCCCTTATTCGTCTACACACACAAACACTACGTTGTGGAGAACCATATATTACAGATTTCTGATATTACAATTTACAAACACATCTAAAATATCTCATACGTGCATCACTTAGAGTCAGTGATATATCCGGCAAGTACAGTCGGCCAATACTCCAGCTGGCCAGGCCTTCCTTTATTTATGTTATTATAGAGTAATAAAGTAGAGTAATGGCAAAACAAAATATACAAACTAAACTTACCCACTACTTTGTTAATTTCTGTCTTCTCCATTTCTCATTTCAATGCCTGTAAATAATTATATATACAAACAATATAGATATAAAACATTAAGAAGCACTGACCCAGTTGGAATGTTGGCCGACTGTACAGTATGTGTTATATTTCATATTCTAGTGTGCGGACTTCCATTCACGCCGGATATACCTTGCTTCCAATAACATTTGGCATTATTATCTTATTATTATTATTATTATTATTATTATTATTATTATATGAGATGCCGAAGTCTCCATCCAGGGTGCAGAAACACCAGCAACATGAATCCACACAAAACAACCGGAGGCACTGGAGAGAGACTACGGCAACTTAGGAAAAAACAAAATAAACACATATATACTGTATATATACTGTACATATATTAAACACAGATACAATGAATAATAACATATTATGCAGTGGAGGATATCAAGTATAAATATAATACAATAAAATAGAATACAATAAGTTTAAAAATTAGAATTAATACTTCAAAAAAGCATTAACTCTAGACTTAAAAATGGAGATATGAGCTGAATTGACTAGCTCATTTGGCAACTTATTCCACAAGCCAACCATGGCCGGCACAAAACACCGTGAAAACTGTGTAGTAGAGAAATTAGCATGGCTCATGGCAAGATCATTAACATTGCTTGTGAATCTACTGTAGTTGCACGAGCCCAGACATGGGGCCCAGGCAGAACCCTATGTAAGGGATGCTGAGGGTTGTTAAAAACTTTAAATAAAAGACTAAGGGCACCAACTTTACGTCGATGACACTGATCAAGAGACAAATGAGGTAGAATAAAACTGATAGAATTTAGTGACCTTTTAAGCAATTTGAGATGGCAGTCAGCTGCTGACAACCAGACAGATGAGCAATACTCGAATTGTGGCAACATAAACGCATTAACAGACATGATAACTGTGGCATCACAAGCAAATGTTTTATAACACTTCCGAAGCAGACCAATTTTTGGGGAAATGGAGGAGGAGAAAGAACGAATATGCTTTTCAAAAGTAAGTTTGGGATCCAGAGTAACTCCTAACAAACGCAGAGTATCCACATTCTCAATTTGCTCGCCAGAAACTTGTAGATAAGGATGTGGAGGATCCAAGGTACGAGATCTGCTGATGATAATGGAGTGTGTTTTACTAGCATTAAGTTTCATACCCCAAAGTTTACACCATGATGTAATTTTGGCTAAATCCCTATTCAGAGCAGTAGCAATTATGTGTCGATCAATTGGTGACGCATATAAAGTTGTATCATTGGCATAGGAGATTAGTTTATTTTCAAGCTCGGAACACAGGTCAGCCGTGAAAATAATAAAAAGCAAAGGCCCAAGGACACTGCCTTGTGGAACGCCAGAAACAACAGGAACAGAAGGGGAATGACACCCATCAATGACCACAGACTGAGATAATTTCGTCAACAAATCTTCAAAGATCCTTAAAAAATTGCCACCAATACCGACGAACTGTAACTTATACAGAAGTGCTTTATTGTTGACTAAGTCAAAAGCAGAACTAAATTAATAGCCACGACACGAGACTCATGTCCCTGGTTCAATGAAGATTGCAAGTCATGGGTGAGTGTCAGAAGTGCATCACATGTACCCAGTCTCTTATGAAAACCAAAATGTGAGTTTGGTATCAAATTATGACTATTACAATAAGAAGAAAGGCGTCTGGACAAAAGCCTCTCATAGAACTTGGATAGGATAGGCGTAATGGAGATACGGCGATAGTCATTAGGAGATGATGAGGCAGTATTTCCCTTTGGAATAGGAGTGATATTAGCCTTACGCCAGCAAAGAGGAAAACTACCTGATTTCAAAAGCAACCTAAACACCACGGCCAATGTAGGTGCCAAGACCACTGCAGCCTTTTTAAAAAAGAGAGGGAAAAACCCATCCGGGTCTGTGTCACCATAGGTATCAAGATCCAGCAAGTACCTTTTCAGTTTAGCTGATTTGAATGCCATTGAATTGAGGATGGGTCTAGGGAAACATGTCAATGGCAAAGACAATTCCTGATTACTCTGCTTATTAATACAAATAATAGATAGAATATTGGCCTTCGATAATGGATCAAAAGAGATGGAACCATCAGAATCACAAAGAGGAGGCATGGAGGAATCCATTCCAAATAAAAAGTACTTCAAAGCGGACCACTATTTATGAGGCTGTGTAGCTCCTGCCAGAACATCCTGAAGATGGGAGTTATAATCCCTCTCAGCACCATCATAAACTCTCTCTGCAACTGCCCTTTTAAAAACATAATTTTCCCAATGCAAGGGGGTTTGATTACGCTTCCATAGACGAGATGCAGCCTGTTTGTCATCAAATGCACGCTTGCACTCATCATTAAACCATGCTTTATCCTTGATATGAGACTTAATTGTTTTTGATGGAACTCTTATGCGAAGGATACCAAGAAGGGAATTGTTGAGAGCTGAAACCGGGTCATGAGATCTTAGTATGTGATTCCACTCAATATTACAAACATCATTACAAATGTTGTCCCAGTTAACCCGGGATTTAAGGTAGACTTTACGTTATAGAGTAATATCAGGAACAGAAAAATCAAGATTAATTTTACACATGATGGCATTGTGGTCGGAAGTGCCAACAGGTACAAGAACAGAGGTTTCTACAACGCCAGGAATATCTGTTAGTACTAGATCAAGACAATTTCCAGACATATGAGTAGGTCCTTGGATTAGCTGTTCACAACTAGATAAGTTTGCAAGATCCAAGGCAGCAAGACCATTTCTCTTAGTTGGAGAGACCGAGTTCAACCACTCTTGATGATGCGCATTGACATCACCAACAAAAATAAAGGATGATTTAACATCTACAGACTGTATTGAAGCCATGGCTGTTAAGAGTCAGTCATATATGTCATTGTTAACATCAGGATTTCTGTACAGGCTAAAAATGTAATGATTATGATACTTGCTGGAAACTTTAACTAACTGCATCTCATGGCAATTACAAATATGCTTAGTTAAGTGTTGAGCATTATACCCAGATCTAATATACAAGCTCATTCCACGAGCACGAGGAATAGAATCACGCCGAATAAGAACTGGTTTACTGAAGTTAGGTATAAGAAGTTCAGAATAATCTCTATAACCAGAGACAAGGGTTTCAGAACAAAAGACAATATCATAATCAACAAATGCCAATGTAAGATCCTTGATGTTCTTATAGAGACCACGAATATTGGAATAAAATATACGACAACTTGTAACAGGTTGTCTGTGAGGACCGGGATTAACTTCTATATCACCGGACAAAAGTAAAAACAAAAACAGAAAAAGTTGAAAGCAATCCATACACAATTACATAAAGATGGATATAAACAGGTCGACCCAGATGGAGCCATCACATCTGGGTAAGGTATAAAAATAGGCCCAAAGACACCATATCCAGGGGGAGCAATAGCGGTGGATTTTATGTTTTTTAGAAAAGAATAGAAACAGAAAAAAAATGCCAAATCTCCTGAAAATCTACCAGACTCAAAAGTCTTCCTCATTGGCCTGCTAACCACCGTGGGGAAAACACAGGAGATTGCAGGAAAAGGAAGGAAAGTTGCTGTATAGCACCAAACAGCAGGGATGGATGAACACGGAAAATGGAAGACCTTGGTGCAGGCTATGGCAGCATCCTAAACATCCATCATGGTAAAATACCATAGGTTTGCTAGATGGCCGTGGACTAATATATAGTTCATCCGCCCTTTGACAGGTATTGCTTTTAGTCCTACAGGGTGCCTAGCCTCCCACCCTCCAAGTGAGGACCCGGAGGGTGAGCCGGTTTAGTCGACGACAATCCGACCATGAAACAGGTAGTATCAGATTACATGTTACTGATAGTAGGAATAACTGAACTGACGCCAAACACAGTTGTAGTTTATTGGCTAGAGGGAGTGAGTTCCAGAGTTCAACTATTAAATAAAAGAAAGACTGAGCAACTTTTCCAATTCTTGGGTTGGAGAGCAGGACAGAAAAGGAGTGGGACTGTATTGAAAGGCGGGTGCCTCTCACTCGCCGCAAGGGAGAGGGTATGAACTGAGAGAGCTCTGATGAACACTGATTGTTGTAATAGCGATAGAAGAGTAAAAAAGATTGAACATTGCAACGTGTAGAAAGAGATTGTAGGGACCTAGTAAAAGGAAGTGAGTTGATGAGTCAAATGCTTTTGATTCTACTCGTTCGAGAAGTGCGGTATGGGTGAACCTCCCCACACATGCGAACAATACTCAACACAGGGGTGCACTGTGACCCAATACAGAGCAAGAAGCTGTACAGGGGTGAAGAACCCACAGAGACGGTGGAGCACACCTAACCCTTGGGAAGCTGTTTTAGCAAGAGTGGTAATGTGATCTTTCCAAGATTGGTCAGATGAAAAAGATAGACCTAGAATAATAAGAGAAGATGAAGGGTTGAGTTGAGTATTGTTGAAGAATAGTTAATAGTCTTGTGGAAGATTGTTATCTGAGATAGAGGGAGAAAGTGGGAGGTTGAAAGTAACAAGAGTTTCTCTGCTCCAATCATAAATAAATGATAGATCAATAGATAGGCATTCTATGGCCTCGTCAGTCACGTTTGTTTTGGAGAGCATGGATGCTGGAATGATGTGAATGATAGGTCTTGAGGTACAATTGAGTTGATCAGTAATAAATATTAGAAAGATAATTGGAGACAGGACAAAACCCTGAGAATCACCGGAGTTGAGAGGTTGAGGATGTGAGCGATGGCCATCCACAACTGCAGCAATGGAGCGGTGTAACAAGACAAAGGCACAGATAGAGGGATAGAAACCGAAGAAGGGTAGCTTGGAAATTTGAGATTTGTGCCATACTTTATCAAAGGCTTTCAATATGTCTAGCGCAATAGAAAAGTCTCTCCGAAGTCCCGAAAGGACGATGACCAAGAGTTAGTAAGATAAGCAAGAAGATCACCAGTAGAGCGGCCCTTAAGGAAACCATACTGGCGATCTGAAAGTAGATTATGGGAAGATAAATGCTGAAGAAATTTTGAGTTATGAATAGTTTTAAAACTTTACAGATGCAAGAAATGAGAGCAATTGGATGATAATTGGAGGGTTGGGAGCGGTTACCCTTCTTTGGGACAGGTTGAAAAAGAGTAAACTTCCAGCAAGAAGTATTAGAGGAAATGAGTTTGCCTAGACAGGGAGTCAGCACATATATACAGTATATATATATATATATATATATATATATATATATATATATCGATATATAAATATAAATGTGTGTATATATATATATATATATATATATATATATATATATATATATATATATATATATATATATATATATATATATATATATATAATAATAATCAATGTAATTATCTCTATTGTATTAGGAGGAATATCTGAAGATATTTATACTTTATCTATGTGGTGTCAAGTCATTGCTAGGCAAACCCTTCATGCCGTGTTCATGTGGCCCCTTGACAGCATAACGTGACTTAACCATGTGATATGTGTTCTGGTTGGAGCTGTTAAGGCCCCGTCACACATTCACGATATGGAGCACGACATGAAACGAATCGAATGTTGTGACATTGTCGGTGAATTCCACCACGAAGTAGCCCTCTCACGTGACCTTCTCGTACTGATTATGATCATAAACATACGCAAACCGAAAATACCTCGTAGGATATACGAGCCATCCTGATTAACACGGGATTAGGTGGCGATTAGAGTCCGATCGCCACACAAAAGTCACACCTACTTACAACGTATCCAGAACATGTTGTGATTGTTACGTGCAGATACCGTACAGGTCTCGTGACTAGACCGCACCCTTAAACTACACTGCATAAACATTTTATTCTTGGTTACCATAGGACAATTTCCTTTAGCTTTGGGACTTATAGGTGTAAATACGATCTCATTTAAAACTCAGAATGAATTAAGTGTGTATTAAACTGCATAACATTTTCTAACTTCATCCATGATAAAAGGTAAACTGATCTCCTGCTGCTGAAAGGGTTATACTGGGTATATAAGATTGTATGTGTGTGTGTGTTGTGACGCATGTCCACGTGTGAGCATGCTGTACAGAACGCCTAGTCATGTCCCACTCTCGCTAGGATCGTCAGGGCAGGAACTTTGGCTGTAGTCTATGTAGAGTTTCCTAACTTAGTGCATGTGAGCCGTTGTACTATAAGTATTATGAATATGTATTTTGTTTTCATCTGAGTCAACGAGTTCTATTTTATATCATTACTTATAAGTATTGTGTGTAAAACTTATTTGTAATGATGGGAAGAGAAACAGCCACAGTTAGGGGTCAGTGGGTACGCCAGGCAGGAGGTAGGCCTATCTCACTAGCACTCCTCCCTCCCTCAGTGCTAGGGGAGCCTTTGTGTATCCCAGAGGAGAGAGAGAAATTACGTAATGGTTGTCAGTGGGCGGTCCTTAGTAGTTCACGTTGGGCTCACTAGAGGGCCGGGTATAAAAGGGAAGTCTAGCCATTTTTTCATCAGAACTCATTAGGCAGAGCGACTTCTCATTTCCCTTGCTAACTATATATATTCTTCTGACTGATGGGAACTTTCTCTACTACCTTACATTCTTATCTCCTCTTTTCCCCTGCCCTGTTTAACTTCCATGATCCCGTTGGTGCAGAGCTAGTCAGCCAACGTATTATCGCTTGAGTTCTCACAAGATACTTGCCTATTAGATAGCCTATTTTGGAAGGGTTGACTTAGAATAGGATTGATTTATGTTTGTTGCACTTGTATATGCATTTCCCTGTGTGTTATTATTATTATTCCTGTTTTCTGCTAGTCTAGGTAATGCTAGACTGGGGTAAGGCTTTTCTGTGTTACGAGTTGTTGTTTGATGCAGTGTTAAGCGATAAACCTGCATACTCGTTTCGGTTCAGTGAAGCCTAGGTTGTCTTCGCGGCTGACTGTGTTGAGTTAATAATTTACAGTGCGTGAGGGCAAGAGCCTAACCACCCTGTATTTTATTAACAGTTTGCTTTTACTTTGTCAAGGAGCCGGGAGAAAACCAGATACAAGGGATCTGGATTTCTCAAAGTGCACTTGTTAGTTTTAACGTAATACTTTAAACAGTCGTGAGGACTTCGCTAGGCTACAAGCCGTTTTTGCTCAGTCACTGCTACCTTTTTGCCTACAGTACCCCAGCTAGACTTTACTCGATTAGTAGATACAGAATAGTATTGAAGCTTTCCTTATGTATGTTATTGTTTATGCACTATTGATTTCATGTGTTGCAAGCTTGGCTACTTTAGTGATTAGTGGCCCACGAGCACAATCCGAGTAGGCTATTGCCGTTGCATTTGCGGAGTACTTCCTTTTAATGTTTGCCATTTACTATTGCATATTCTTTTAATTATTTTTATGCCAATTTAAGCCTTTAATAGTATTTAATTGCCAGTGTTTTTGCTTATTGAATTACTGTTCAAAATCCGATACGTACTTCTTACGAGCATCCGAGAAGCATCTAACTTTTTTCAGAAGATTCCTTGCTCGATGCTTAAGGACTATTAATTAACGTAACGTAATAGTGCCGATCCGAAGTAGAGGGTGGAGGACTTCTTAAGTTCATAGTCAAGGGTGGATTACTTCGGCTTCGGCCAACACTATTCTTTGGTGTTGTTTTTCTTACTTCATTGTTTGATTGTTGACCAGACTAGATAATTCCTGCCTCTTTATTAGTCTGTTGTTGAACACTAGTACCGAGTTCTTGTATACCCCGTTATAGCAGATTGAACTCTGGAGGGTATTGGTGTTTTTTGTTCGGCTGGCAGTACTCAGGGGTTGGGATCGTGTGTTTCCGTTGTGGCAGCGAGCCGTATTCGAGTCCTGATTGAGAGCCCTTGTGTACCCGAGTGCCAGTTCGTAACAAATGGCGACCTTGCTTAGGATTTTGTGAACAGTATAAATTTTGCAGAGTTGTACAACATTGTTTGTTTGTATTTTAGCGTGCATATTGAAGAATATTTTTTTTGTATGGCAATTAGTAAAGCATTTAAGAGACTCCAGTTAATTTAGTAATTAGTGCTTGCATAGGAAGTTTAACACTTTTGTCTCGAGAATTTTTTTGTGGACTTCAGTATGTCGTGCATTAGCACTGACGATGAGCGAGATATGTCATTTGAAGGTGTGCCGTTAGTAACCAGTGAGGAGGATGCTAGAGTTTTTGTGAGTAAGCGGTACCACGTGACGGAGGAGAGGCTGACTGGGGTGGATGTTTGTGGCTTGCACCTGATAGCCAAGGTTTTGGGCATTTCCAATGTAGCAGGGAGGTCCAAGGGGGAGCTGATTTCCTGGGTGTTGCGTGGGCGACATGGGGTTTCGGAGGAGAGGGCGTTTGGGGGGGTTCCTCCCCAGATCCCCTCTCACTCGACTCCCACAGTGCCGTCCACTCAGTTACCGGAGGTTAGCACTCTCCCACAGAGGGATGAGAATTGGCAGATTGGAGTGCCCTCGGGTGGTGCACGTGGTGGTTCCCCAGTTTTTGCCCCCCCTCCTTCAGTAGTGGCAGCTCCCTCTTCCTGCCTGTCTCCAGATATGGTATTTAGACTTCAGCTTGCTAAGATTGAGGCTAGGAAGCAGGAGGATAAGACCAGGAGGCAGGAGGATGAGACGAGGAGGCATGAGATTGAGGTTAGGAGGCAGGAGGATGAGACCAGGAGGCATGAGGCTGAGCTTAGGTACGACTCAGAGAAATATTGTGCTAAATTAGATTTAGATTAGACTCGTGCAGAGTCGACAGGGACTCGGATGGGCCGTGAGGGCCAAGTAAGAGAACAGTCCTTAGCCCACTTAGTCAAATTGGTGCCGGTATTTAGTGAAACTGAAGTCACAGAATTTTGTAATCGTTTTGAGAAAAAAGTGTAGGGAGCATAATTGGCCTGAAGAGAAGTGGGCAGCTCTAGTCTCCTCAAGACTTACGGGTAAGGGTCTGAAGGCTTATGATGCACTGCCTTTAGAGTCTTGCATTGACTACCCAGAATTGAAGAGAGCTGTCCTACGGGCATACGAGTTGCAACCGGAAACATATCGATTGAAGTTTCGGGGTGTTACAAAGACTAGGGAGGCGACCTTTCTTGAACATGCCCGGGACTTAAAAGATGCACTTACAAACTGGACACGTTCTGAGAAAGCTGAGACGGCAGAACAGTTGACTGAGCTGTTTCTGCTCGAGCAGTTTTATAAGTGTACTGGTGCAGAAATGACTTTAAATATTAAAGAAAAGAACCCAAGAACTCTTCAAGAGGCAGCTGAGATGGCTGACCTCAGGTTGTCGCTAATCAGGGGATGTGAATCTGTAAAGCGTGTTGATGCAGTTCCCAAGGGGCGCGATACTCCAAACCCTCGAGCTCAGGACAATCACTATAGATATAAACCTCAGTTTAAAAGCCAAGATACCAGGACTGAACCAAAGACTACAGCCGTCCCATTACAGAAGGGTCGGAACTCTGCCCCTTATCGGAAGAGACCGATAGGGGAAGTGGAATGTTTTCATTGTAGAAAGAAGGGGCATTATGCAAAATCTTGTCCTAGTAAGCCGCCAACTGCAGCCGTGTCTTTGGTGCGCAGCATAGGTGTGGCTGAAATGTCGTCTGGATTTACCCAGGGTAGTTTGCCAGCGGCAGGGTCACAGGCTATGTATAAGACTCAGGAAGGCTCGTCCCCTGTCCGTGATGTCTTTTGTGCCCATAGAAAGACCGGTAGGGTAAGTTGGGCGGGTTGCCAGCATAAGGTGGAAGTTTTGCGTGATACTGGAGCTTCACAGACACTTTTGAAGAATTTCACGGGGCGACCAATTAATGCGGCACGGGTGGTTGTTGTTCAGGGTATTAATGCGACCAGGTCATACCCGTTGGTTCGTGTGGAGCTGGAAGTTGATGGTGTGATTAAGGACTTAGATTTTGATATCGTTGAGAAATTGCCAGTGGAGGGCGTCGACCTTCTTCTCGGCAACGACTTTGCGGTGCCTACTTTAGAAGTTCCACCCTTAGTCGTTGCCGAGAGGCCGGCCGACGTGAGTAGGGAGGAACAAGAGTGGGTAGTGAGTTGTCAACGCCAACAGATGGCATGTGTGGTAACTCGTTCCCAAGCATTTAAGGTATCACAGCCTATTTCCCAGGCCACAGAACAGCGGAGGAAGGGAATTAAGGAGAAGCGGAAGGCTGGGAAAAGTTTGAAGAGTTTAGAACCAGTGGCTCTCCCAAAAGACCCAATAGCAGGACCTTTGACCGAGTCTGTTGTAACTCCAGTGCCTAAGACAGTTGATAAGGTAGTGGAGGAGGCAGAGACTCAGAGACACCACCGTTACCTGCAGCGAGAAAACCGGATGTCTAAGTTGGATGTTGGGGAAGGGCATGAGTTGTTGACCAAGCAGTTAGACATGTTGGCTCCCACAGACATTCGAAAGTTGCAATTAGAAGATCCAGAGGTTTTGCAGTGTACCAATGGGGCTGTGGAGTTAGAAGAAGATAGGGATGCAAAGGCAGGGGACTTTTTTTTCTTTAATGGAATTTTATACCACCGATATCAAGATCCTAAAAGGAACTGGGAGGGCGGATCAGGTACAGTTGACCAGCTGGTCGTGCCAGAGGGCTGCAGGGAAAGTTTGCTTAGGTTGGCTCATGATTCTCCATTATCAGGACATTTGGGTGCCAAGAAAACGGTGGCGGCTTTGGGGAAATTGTTTTGGTGGCCGGGGATGAAGTCTCATGTGCAGTCATGGATAAACTCATGTGATATTTGTCAACGTGTCGGGAAACCGAACCAAGTTATTCCTAAGGCTCCGTTACACCCTATTCCTGTGATTGGGCCACCCTTTAGTAAAATTATTGTTGACATGGTTGGTCCACTCCCTCCCACTAAGGCTGGAAATAAATTTGTGTTAACCATAATGGATGTTGCCACTAGATACCCCGATGCATACCCTATGAAAAAAGGAATGGCTAAGACGGTAGTCAGTAACTTGTGGTACTTCTCAAGGTACGGGTAACCGGAGGAGATTCAGTCTGATCAGGGATCTAATTTCACCTCCAACATGTTCAAGCAAACAATGCAACAGCATGGGATACGAGCAGTAGTATCGTCAGCGTATCACCCTGAGAGTCAAGGGGTGCTTGAGCGGTGGCATGCTACACTTAAAAGCATGCTCAGGTGTTATTGTGCTGACAACGGTATGGATTGGGATCTTGGATTGCCTTATGTGCTGTTTGCTGCTCGGGAGGTACCTGGTGAGAGCCTGGGATTTAGTCCAAACGAGCTGATTTTTGGACACCGTGTCAGGGGCCCCCTTAACATGCTGAAAGAAATTTGGGAGGGGACTGTGCAGCCTTGTCCATTATTAAAGTATGTGCTTGAAAGCCGTGAGCGCATGCTTAAGAGTCTGGAGATGGCAGGTAGAAATTTGACAGAATCACAAGCTTTAATGAAGGACAGGTATGATGGCAAAGTGAGGCTCCGGAAGTTCACTGTAGGACAAGAGGTATTAATGTTGTTGCCTTTGGTTGGTAACCCCCTCTCTGCGAAGTACACTGGACCTTATAAAATTGTAGAACAAATTTCAGATTTAGATTACCTTGTTGCCACTCCAGACAGGAGGAAAAAGAACCAGTTATGTCACGTGAACCTTATTAAAGAGTATGTGAGGCGCCCCTCTGAGCCTCTCACTGTCCCTGTGTTGGCTTGTTGCGGCCGTGGTGGAGAAGGAGAGGGGGGCAGTCAAGCTTCAGAGGAGGATAGCTGGGATCAACATGTTTCAGCGGATCAGTGGGCGAGGAACTCGAGCCTAAGGGCTGACGAGGCTATAGCTCATTTGCCTGAGCCGCAGTTTGATGCTATCCGTCAGTTGTTCGGTTCATACCCCACTGTATTTGCTGAACACCCAGGCCTCACTACTCAGGCTATGCATGATGTTGATGTGGGGGACCATATACCCTTTAACCCTTAAAAAGCGGTTCACCACTTAAGTCGAGTTAAATAAAGCTGGACTATGTGGCGGCGCTCGACATAGGTCGAGTGGCAATTTCAGCACGTAATGTGGCTGAGAGAGAGAGACAAGTGGTGGCAGGAGACTAGCGAGCGTATGACTGCTCCAGACCACTGCGGCGAACCTACTGACACAAATCTCAGCTCCCTCCTCCCTCTCTCACTCGCTACATACTCAATTATGTACCGAAAGTACCGAATAACCTGCTTTTTGCACTCGCGTTGCACGGTTATTGCAAGAAAACTATCCATCATACAAGGATCGTTATGGTGTCATTCGAAAGCTCTGTTTATGCCCTTTCAGGGATAGATACTTGTTTTACGTTCTGGGTCTTATTTAGGCATGAAAATGATCACGTAAACAGCCCTATTTTGGCTAAAAACACCCCGCTGGGCGGTACACATAAATAAACCGCATAGGCCACTCGTAAGGTGTTAAGTCAATCCCGTACCGTGTGCCCCCCATTAAACTACCAGCTCTGAGGGATGAGTTGGAGTATATGCTCGGTAGAGGGTTGATAGAGAAAGGCACAGTTAAGTGGACTTCCCCCGTAACACTGCAGCCTAAGCCAGATGGCAAGGTACGCTTTTGTATTGATTTCCGTTGGTTAAACGGTTTGACTGCAACTAACCCATATCCTCTTCCTCGGGTTGATGATAGTGTTGACAAAATTGGTAATGCTCGTTTTTTGTCTAAAGTAGATTTAGTAAAAGGTTACTGGCAAGTACCTTTGTCCGAGCGTGCTAAAGAGGTATGTGGTTTTGTTGTGGACGGGAGTACCTACCGGTGCAATGTTATGCCTTACGGACTTAAGAATGCACCAGCAACATTTCAGAACCTGATGAATGAAATTGTAAAGGACATTCCAAATTGCACCGTATATTTGGACGATGTAATCATTTATGATGACGACTTTGAGAGCCATTGTGAGCACCTTGAGACCTTGTTCCGGAAACTTAGTGAAGCAGGTCTGGTAGTAAATTTGGCAAAGTGTGACTTCGTAAAAGCCACTGTGCAGTACCTTGGGTTTGTAGTGGGAAGGGGACAGGTGTGCCCTCCTCAGAACAAGGTACAGGCTATCAATAAATTTCCGTACTCAACAACCAAGAAGCAGGTTATGAGATTCTTGGGTATGATAGGCTACTACAGACGCTTCATAAAAGGTTACTCAACGGTGTTGGCACCTCTCACAGATTTGTTATCTAAAGACAAAAAGTTTTTGTGGGCACCTGAGTGTGAAAAGGCTTTCACTTTGGTGAAACATTTGCTATGTACTCACCCGATACTCAGGGCCCCAGACTTTAACAGGCCTTTTCAGCTGGCAACAGATGCTAGTGGTGTAGGGGCTGGTGCCATCTTGCTACAGACAGACAATGAAGGTGTGGAACACCCAGTAAGTTTCTTTTCTAAGAAGTTCAATGCTGCACAAAAGAACTATTCTACAATAGAAAAGGAATTACTGGTGATTGTGCTGTCGCTCAGGCACTTCGAGGTGTATGTTCCAGCCTATGGCCCAGTCATGGTTATCTACACTGATCATCACCCTTTGAGATTCCTGAATCAATTTCACAATCGCAATATGAGACTGACCAGGTGGTCTTTGATGTTGCAGGAGTATAACCTGGACATCCGTCATATTGCTGGATGTGACAATGTGATCGCGGATTGTTTATCAAGGGTGGATGGTCAGTCATAGGCTATCACAGGTGTGTGGGATTGAGTGGAGGTAATTAGGCTGCCCTTATAGTGCAGCCGGGAAAAAACATATTAAAATAATATAAAAACTCTTTCTTTTGATATAGGTAATCGTATAAGTTTGTCATAGCCTATAGAGTTTGAGTAGTCCACGAACTATCAAACGGCTGAGCTGCTGTAAGCTCGCTCTGGGAGCATGATATTGTGTCTTTTTGCTATTGTTGGGAGGAGTTATAAAATGTGATTTTTGTTTGTTTATAATAAGATGTGTTTGGTGATAAACTCAGCTTTGTTTTAGTGCCATGCGGTCGCTGCGTGTGGGGGGCTTGATGGGGTTCTGTGTTTGTCAGATTTTAGCTCAGGGTTGAGCGAGTAAAATCTTGGGGGAGGTGTGACGCATGTCCACGTGTGAGCATGCTGTACAGAACGCCTAGTCATGCCCCACTCTCGCTAGGATCGTCAGGGCAGGAACTTTGGCTGTAGTCTATGTAGAGTTTCCTAACTTAGTTCATGTGAGCCGTTGTACTATAAGTATTATGAATATGTATTTTGTTTTCATCTGAGTCAACGAGTTCTATTTTATATCATTAGTTATAAGTATTGTGTGTAAAACTTATTTGTAATGATGGGTAGAGAAACAGCCACAGTTAGGGGTCAGTGGGTACGCCAGGCAGGAGGTAGGCCTAACTCACTAGCACTCCTCCCTCCCTCAATGCTAGGGGAGCCTTTGTGTATCCCAGAGGAGAGAAAGAAATTACGTAATGGTTGTCAGTGGGCGGTCCTTAGTAGTTCACGTTGGGCTCACTAGAGGGCCGGGTATAAAAGGGAAGTCTAGCCATTTTTTCATCAGAACTCATTAGGCAGAGCGACTTCTCATTTCCCTTGCTAACTATATATATTCTTCTGACTGATGGGAACTTTCTCTACTACCTTACATTCTTATCTCCTCTTTTCCCCTGCCCTGTTTAACTTCCATGGTCCCGTTGGTGCAGAGCTAGTCAGCCAACGTATTATCGCTTGAGTTCTCACGAGATACTTGCCTATTAGATAGCCTATTTTGGAAGGGTTGACTTAGAATAGGATTGATTTATGTTTGTTGCACTTGTATATGCATTTCCCTGTGTGTTATTATTATTATTCCTGTTTTCTGCAAGTCTAGGTAATGCTAGACTGGGGTAAGGCTTTTCTGTGTTACAAGTTGTTGTTTGATGCAGTGGTTAAGCGATAAACCTGCATACTCGTTTCGGTTCAGTGAAGCCTAGGTTGTCTTCGCGGCTGACTGTGTTGAGTTAATAATTTACAGTGCGTGAGGGCAAGAGCCTAACCACCCTGTATTTTATTAACAGTTTGCTTTTACTTTGTCAAGGAGCCGGGAGAAAACCAGATACAAGGGATCTGGATTTCTCAAAGTGCACTTGTTAGTTTTAACGTAATACTTTAAACAGTCGTGAGGACTTCGCTAGGCTACAAGCCGTTTTTGCTCAGTCACTGCTACCTTTTTGCCTACAGTACCCCAGCTAGACTTTACTCGATTAGTAGATACAGAATAGTATTGAAGCTTTCCTTATGTATGTTATTGTTTATGCACTATTGATTTCATGTGTTGCAAGCTTGGCTACTTTAGTGATTAGTGGCCCACGAGCACAATCCGAGTAGGCTATTGCCGTTGCATTTGCGGAGTACTTCCTTTTAATGTTTGCCATTTACTATTGCATATTCTTTTAATTATTCTTATGCCAATTTAAGACTTTAATAGTATTTAATTGCCAGTGTTTTTGCATATTGAATTACTGTTCAAAATCCGATACGTACTTCTTACGAGCATCCGAGAAGCATCTAACTTTTTTCAGAAGATTCCTTGCTCGATGCTTAAGGACTATTAATTAACGTAACGTAATAGTGCCGATCCGAAGTAGAGGGTGGAGGACTTCTTAAGTTCATAGTCAAGGGTGGATTACTTCGGCTTCGGCCAACACTATTCTTTGGTGTTGTTGTTTCTTACTTCATTGTTTGATTGTTGACCAGACTAGATAATTCCTGTCTCTTTATTAGTCTGTTGTTGAACACTAGTACCGAGTTCTTGTATACCCTGTTATAGCAGATTGAACTCTGGAGGGTATTGGTGTTTTTTGTTCGGCTGACAGTACTCAGGGGTTGGGATCATGTGTTTCCGTTGTGGCAGCGAGCCGTATTCGAGTCCTGATTAAGAGCCCTTGTGTACCCGAGTGCCAGTTCGTAACAGTGTGTGTGCGTGTGAGTGTGTGTGCATCTGTGTCTCTCCTACTTAGAGGAGGGAGCTAGGAATCCTCTTGGCATTGTAAAATTTACCCACTGGACCGTGTGGACGAGACAGAGAAAGGGGCAAGGGAACGCGAAAGTGGTTCCGAACCCTAAGTATTGAAACTTTAAAATTTAAAGTTTCAATACTTAGGGTATTGCCAGGGGGATCTGCATTTAATGTTGTCTGCATTACAGCTGATTGGCCCACACCTGGCAGATCCCTTTCACCCTCAACCCAACTCATCCATATACCTATCTAAATTGATCTTAACCCTTAATTGGCGGCGCGCAACTTATGTTGAATGAAATCAATTTGGACTATGTGGCGGTGCACAACTTATGTCGACCGCCATTTTCAGCATGTAATGTTGCTGAGAGAGAGAGCTGAGCGGTGGGACGAGCGTAGCAACACTATGACCGGTCCCCATGACCACGGTGGACCAACTGAACTGTATCCCACCTTCTTCCCCCCTCTCTCACTCGCTACACAGGGAATTATGTAAGGAAATTACCTAATTATAGGGTTTTTGAAATCGTGTTGCACGATCATTGCAAGAGAACCAGTGGTCGTACAAGGATGGTTCGGGGGTCATTAGAAAGCTCTGTTTACGCCCTTTCAGGGATAGATACTTGTTTTACTCTCTGGATCTTATTTAGGCATGAAAATGATCACGTAAACAACCCTATTTAGGGTAAAAAAAAAAACGCTGGGCGCTACGGTCAAATAGACCACCTAACCCTCTAAATAAGGGTTAAAGCTCTCTATCGTTTTTTTTTATCCCGCTATAGCACTCGGTAGCATATTCCACATATTTACAACTCTGTTACCAAACCAATATTTGCCTATAACATTTCTGAAACAAATTGTATCTAATTTCTATATTACTGGGACTAAATTCATGCCATTTTGGAGAAATATCACCATTACTTTAAGAACACTGTAGACTATTTGGGCATGCATGCAGGAAATGGGTGAGCAAATAATATTACTGGGACAAAATTATTACGATTTCGGAAAAATATAATCATTACTTTCAAAACACGTGGACAAATGAATATTTTGGTGATATATTTCGATTGATACAGACTTTTAGATAAGTGGAATAGGCTACTGAGTGCTGTAGTGGGATCAAGAACAATAAAGAAATTTAATTTAAAATTAGATAGGTATATGGACGAGATGGACTGAGTGTGAAAGGGATCTGCCGTGTGTAACCCAGTCGGCTCTCTGAAGACTCCCGTGTTCTTATGTTTTGTGTACTTTAACCCGGGAAGCGCGAGAACACTCTTACGATGTTTTGGTGGGGAAAGGCGACAAACCAAGGCCTAAAAAAATCTTTTAAAAGGCTCCAGTTGGACTTAAAACAAAGGAATATGTAATTAAGTGAGATAATTCCCCTCCATACGTCCTATCACTCCGCCACATGTGTCAAAACCTCCTCCTCCACCCCCCCCCCCTTCAATTATCACCTATTTTTCCTCATATTCCCTTGTTAATTGGTTAATTTTCCACGGCAATATCTCCCACCCGGTTTCAAGGTCATCTAGGATGCATATAGGGAGCAGGGGAAGAGAGAGACAGCACTAGCGAGACATCAGTCTCGCTTCACGTGAGCTGTAGGGCTAACGTGGCTCTCACTTCATGATTTGACGGTCAGCAATAATTCACTTTTTTCACCCACCAAATACTATTCCCACTTGTGTTATTGCTGTTACATTTTAATATATTCATATTTAATGTAAAATATGCGCATATGATTAAGTAATAACGATAATTATCATAAAATGGCGATTTTAGGCGGGAATGAAGCCTAATATTGTCGCCTGGCAGTAGGGTGTTTACTATATATAGCTCGTGCTTAATAGGTTTAACACACGTGGACAATCTGGGCATGGATGCAGGACATGGGTGGAGAAAATTAATAGTACTGGGACTAATTCATGAAATGTTGGAGAAATATTACCGGTACCATTACGTTAAGGGGAGACAGACCATTCCTTAGTTTTCTCGCTAGACCTCCATCAAGCTTAGAAGAACACCCCCTAGACCCCCCTTCAAGATAAATTTGTAAATTTTTCTGTAGAAAAATGTTCCAGCCGAAGGCCGTTTCCTCTTAAAATTTCAGGCTCGCTTTCGCTCGCCAGGAAATAATCGACACGTAAATGGTACGAAAAGTCTTAAAATTGACAACGAAATGAGGCGAAAGGTGTTAAAATTGCCAAACTAATGGGCCGAACGTCTTATAATCTAAAAAAATGGGGCTAAACATGAGGGAGATAGAGGTCCAGAAAAACGGTCTGCCTCCCCTTAAGAACACATGGAATATTTTGGCATGGATGCAGGATATGGGTGAGAAATTAATAGTACTGGGACAAAGTCATGCCATTTTGGAGAAAAATAATAATTACTTTCAAAACACGAGGACAATTTAGTGATCAGCTGTAAAAAGTCGTCTGTGGTTGCCGAAAAGTCAATATTATTTTGAGATATTGTCAGTGTGCTTCATTAGTGTTCGATAGCGTTATGAGACGGTACGTGATGACTACAAGCTGTTCTCGTAGTACACTGGCAAAATCATTTTTCGGTGTGACGTCTCGCTACTTTAACACAACATTTTGCGATTGCACAACATCGCCACACCGTAGTATACAAACTTGTAAGGTATTCATAATGACATACTACGATAAAAAATCAGGTCACGAGACTCTACGAAATTTTAGCGAATCCCTTCAAATTTCGTAGCCTTTCACGAGATAACAAGAGACACTGTGACACGTGGCGAGATGTAAGGAAACGAATGGAGACTTTAAATAGAAACGCTTTTCGTGCCATCTCGTGGTCCAAGGCGTGAATGTGTGACGGGGCCTTTACTATGGAGTGATTTGTTGAATTTTAGGTCACGCCTCTCTTATCAAACCATAGCAGGTATTGGTTAGGATTTTTGTAAGCAACCTACATAACCCAAGGTGATAAAGGCAGTGGATATTGTGTGTGGAGTGTTGTCTAACGGGGTTCTATCAATACAATAACTGGCAATACTGTGCACCTCCAACCTACCATGAATGCTTCTGATAACTATATTCAATTTCACTCTTAAGATGGAAGCAGACTTTATAAAGTTACTAAGAGTTATTATTCTTATATGGATTAATATATACACAGTATTTCCCTCAATTCGAGGGTGGTGGCAGATTTAACCTACAATTAATCTTAGAACACCTCATATGGTGGTTAGCGATAGTTCTTTCAACACAGGCTACACCCATACCTCCATCATTCACGCTACATACCCTTCACTTTAATATTACGTCAAGTAAACTAGCATATTTCGTAAAGTCTAGGATCACAATTGAATATTGTTAAGGCGTCTAGGAACATGGTTTGGGCTTGGCACGGACGATTTTTCTGCGACTCCGGAGAAACTTCGAATATGGCCCCCTGGTTCTCCAGCAGCTTCTTGAGGGCGGCCATTTTTCTACCTTCCACTCCATTCGACTAAAGACGAGACTGAGGTCTTTCCAGTGGCGGAAGTCTGTTGGGTGGCCAAGGTTGCTGTTAGATGGAGTTGGAGCCGAGATTGCGTCCGAGCTGGCCTGGATGAGAGATGGTTGGACAGTCTGGGATAAATTATAGTACTGTGACCAGCCAAGTGTGTGGGAGCCGTGTCGGCCAACGTCAACTATCCAGTGTGTGATATGACATTGACAAGGAAGGATTATACTGCTAATTGGTGACGCAATACGACGAGGTAAAGTGTACATCTACAAATATCTCTTCCTTTTCCTTTTTACTAAGTACTTCTATCTTGTTCGAGGCCTTACATATACAGTGATTCTACGTAACTTCTCATTATAATAATTTGAATCCAATCAGTTCAAGTGTTACAGTATAATATTATTTAGTTTTCCTTTTCGTTTGAATTAAATGTCCAAGATATATGAGCGAGTATTTTAGGATGTGGCTATACATTTTATTTTGATTGTTTCTGTGTGCTACAAGTAAAAATAGGGATATTTTTGGATGTTTCTCTTTTCTCTGTCAGGTGTGACGTTTTGAATATTTACTATATATCTATCTATCTATATATTGCCTGATGCCGTGATCCCCGGGGTGGCCACGAACGAACCTCCCCCATGCACCTCTGTCCCCAGTCAGTCGACGCCCCTCCTCCCAACCAGCACCACCCTCATCCATATACTTCCTCACTCCATCCTTCCACCTCTCCTTCGGTGCACCTCTCCCTCTCTGTTCTTCCACCTCGCTCCTGTACACCCTCTTAGTCATTCTTTCGCTTTCTATACGTTCCATATGACCAAATCATCTCAAGTTGTTAATTTTCACACTTTCCAGCACATCTACCTCCACACCACACCTCCTTCTTACCTCCTCATTCGTCTGTCTATCCCTCCATGTAACTCTGCACAACTTCTCATGTAACTCATTTCCACCGATCTCACTCTTGGTCTGAGTCTCGACACTAACTTACGGAAGCGAAGCTTGGACGTTCGGGGACAGACTCAGACCAAGAGTGAGATCGGTGGAAATGAGTTACATGAGAAGTTGTGCAGAGTTACATGGAGGGATAGACAGACGAATGAGGAAGTAAGAAGGAGGTGTGGTGCGGAGGTAGATGTGCTGGAAAGTGTGAACATTAACAAGGACTTCTTCACTTCCATACTGACCACCCTATTTCTTGTTACTGTTTTCAACGTTCCTACAACCTTTTTCCCCTGTTACACCCTCTCCCGCACTTATTCATCCATAGTCCTATATATACTCAACACACTGCCCAGATACTTAAATGAGCTGACTATCTCCATAGCCTGACCGTTCAAATTCACCTCACACTCTGTGGCTTCACACCTTTCGAAGACCATAACCTTGCTCTTCCCCCCATTTACCTTCAGATTCCCTTTTTCGCACACTGTTCTAAACACATTTACCATATACACATATATACTATATATTATACAGTATATATATATATATATATATATTAATATATATATATATATATATACGGTATATATATATATATATAATATATATATATATATATATATATATATATATATATATATATATATATACATATACGGTATATATATGTATATATATATATATATATAAATATATATATATATATATATATATATTCTTTAGGGAACATGTATTTTACATTTTGAATACTACTCTTTATCTATGTCCCCCTCCTCCATTCAAATTTGACGAAGATTCCTATGATGTGACGGAAGAACACAATACTAATATTGGCTTATCTGATAAATTGTGATAAATATACATAGTTCAGTCAGATATTTTTCTTTCTCGGCAGACGGGACAGAGAAACCGGGAGAAACATAGGAACCAGTGTATGAAAATGTTGATGATGCATGTGACGATGGTTTAATTCCTAACCCATTAGTGGAACAATACGAGAATACAATATACGCACATTAACACCTTACGAGCGGCCTATGCGGTTTATTTATGTGTACCGCCCAGCGGGGTGTTTTTAGCCAAAATAGGGCTGTTTACGTGATCATTTTCATGCCTAAATAAGACCCAGAACGTAAAACAAGTACCTGTCCCTGAAAGGGCATAAACAGAGCTTTCGAATGACACCATAACGATCCTTGTATGATGGATAGTTTTCTTGCAATAACCGTGCAACGCGAGTGCAAAAAGCAGGTAATTCGGTACTTTCGGTACATAATTGAGTATGTAGCGAGTGAGAGAGGGAGGAGGGAGCTGAGATTTGTGTCAGTAGGTTCGCCGCGGTGGTCTGGAGCAGTCATACGCTCGCTAGTCTCCTGCCACCACTTGTCTCTCTCTCTCAGCCACATTACGTGCTGAAATTGCCACTCGAGTTATGTCGAGCGCCGCCACATAGTCCAGCTTTATTTAACTCGACTTATGTTGCTCGCCGCTAAATAAGGGTTAAGAAGCGGTACTATTATCGATACTACTCCGGGATATTTGACTCTAATTTCCGCAAAAGGACTCTCAGTTACCTTTTAATCAAGTCACAATGACTGACTCAACTCCTGCTTTTACTCATCCTCAAAGCTTTCATTTACATGTAGTTCATGGTCAGGCAACGAAACTGTTCGCTGGTTTGGAAGAACACAGAAATATCTCTTCGGTCTTAGACGATGTATTTAACAGAAATCGCACCCAAAGGTATAATTAAAAATAGGGTCAAAATTTACATTTTCCGTTGCAAGATAGACAAGTGCAATTCCGCGGTCGGTGATCTGTTGGCTTGCGATGATCTTATTTATGCTAAAACTTATGAAGAGTTCAAGGTGGAATTTTGGAAAAGTTTAGGTCATCAAGCGAAGGGGAGTTTGCAAAATGTCAATACTTTCAAAGAAGAAAATATAATTTTGGGGTTACGAATTAACTCCTGTCAGTGTAAATACGACGGTAAAGTTAAACAAAATTGTCACTAGTTTCCCGATACCAACTAACGTTAAGCAGTTACGGCAGTTTCTTAGTCTGTAAGGCTACTATAGGGCCTTTATACAGTATTATGCATCCATAGCGAAAATGTTATAAGCTTTACTTAGCCCCTACTGTACCGTAGGGTAGAGTAATAAAAGTCGCCTCCAGTCCCAAGCAATGTGGCCAAAATGGCAAGATAGAAAAACCTCCCACCTCAAAACATGAAGGAATACTGGCTCTCCCAGCCTGCAGAAGATTGCATATAAACTGAGAAGTGCTACCAACACTAGAACAGTGCTCAAACGGCCTTGGTACCAGGCACTAAATGATACTGGCAGTTACAAGGAAAGTACATTACTGACGAGTGGCTCCCTGCCGTCGCTTGGACTGGGGAGTGAATTATCTATTGACGGCTCCTTGCCGTATGTACGCAGCCACATACCTTACCCCCTGCGCATGCGCGAAAATGTAAGCCTCCTTTGGCACCGCCCCCCGTTTCCCACGTTTAAATATACCCTTCAAACCGTTACTGCCAGGTTGCTCTGTAGCTCGGTCAGTACAGCTCTCGCCCGACACCAAGAAAACCAGTGGTCGATCCCACTCAGATTTAGTGTATTTTTATATTTTTATTTTGTTATTTGTGTTATGTTATATTATGTTATATTATATTATATTATATTATATTAGGGTTAGGTTAGGTTAGGTTAGGTTAAGGGGAGGTCTCCATTTGAGGGATTGTTTTCTTGACCCCTTTCTCCCTCATGTTTAGCCCCATTGCTTTTGATATTATAAAACATTTGCCCCATTAGTTTAGCGATTTTAAGAACTTTCACCCCATATTAAGACCTTTCGTGCAATTCAGGTGTCTATTTTATCCTGGCAAGCGATAGCGAGCCTGTAATTTAAGAGGAACCGTCCTTCGGCTGGGAAATTTATCTTGAAAGGGGGTCGAGGGGGTGTAATTTTAAGGTTGATGGAGGTCTAGGGAACAAACTAAATACCTCCCCTTAAGTTAGGTTAATCTAATCTAATATAATATTTGTACATTTTGGGCAGAGGGCGGGGCTTCGCATGCGCAGGGGGTAAGGTATGTGGCGGTGTACAGACCCTCCCGTACAGAAAAGGGTTAAGTAAGATGCTGAGTGTATATGGGGAGTTGAACAAGCGGAGACCTATACTAAACTGAAAGCAAGCTTGACGTCTAGGCCGACGCTTGCCTTCCCTGATTTTAACCCGGCAAGTGCGGAAACACTAATAAGAGTTTTACCGCTGCGCTGTGGAACTCCTTATATAATCCAAGGCCTAAAAAAAAACATTTAAACCAGCCCAGTATCAATTTATTTTATTTTTTTTATTTTTTATTTTTTATTATTGCCCCTTGGCCATGCCAAATATCACTCCTCCACATCCCCTCCTTCCCCTCTTCCCCCCCCCCCCCCTTCAATTATCACCTATTCTCTGTGTTATTCCCTTATTTCGTCGGTATATTTTTGTGCTATCAATAGCGAGTCATAAGCAGGGGGTGCTTGTATCTGCTACACAGCGAAAGAAAGAGAGAAAGAGAGAGAACTACAAAACAGTGTCTCTCCAGACGTCGTGAGGGGTGGATGTTTGGCAGGCTGGCTCGCACTCGATAACTATAACTCCCGCTCTCATTTGACGATTTTAACCAGCCAAACGCTGTTTCCACTTGTTTAATTGTTGTAACAGGTTAATATCTTCATAATCAACGTAAAATAGGCGCATATGGATAAGTATTAACCCTTGTCTAGCGGGGAGTTTTGGGCTTATTTGGGCATATTCAGGCCCTCCTGAATGATAAATCAAGTATCTGCATGAAAAGAAATGTATTCAGCAAAAAACTAGGCACTAAAAGCTTCAAAATGAGACCAGAACGAGCTACGTAGCACTCGTGGTTCTCATACAGTTGTACCAGTAACATGGGAGTTTAGCGTATAGCGGTATATTTTTCCAAGCTACGTTCACTACTGGCTACACTGCCGGCCTCTCGAGAACACAGGGAGGGTGAGTTAGTGGGCGGCGGTAAGCCCTGGGTGTCGGCCGTGTGGCCTGCTGTGATCCCGGCCATTTGCTCTCGATTTTAACCCTTTAAAAGCCTTAATAATGCTCCTAACTTGCTACTTTTTGGATACAGACTTAAGTCGGGGCCCGCTCTTTAAATGTTAATGATATTTATGGTACGATGACGATTTGAGTGATGGAAACAGTCTAAATACCTCCGCACAGGGAGGGGTGGCCACTACCCCACCTGCGCAGCTACGAGGTTATGAAACTGGTCTTTATTAACGCAATGACTGTGGCACTTGTCATTATGACAAATGCTTGGTCACTACTGTACCATACGGTGGTTTTGGACTAAAATTAACCTTCATTTCCTGCACATTTTCATGTGTAAACAAGAGCTAGAACGTAATTCAATGACATATCCCTGAAAGCAGAAGAATAGACATCTCCAATGACACCTGAATCATATCTGTATGACCACTGGTTGCCGTGCAACGATATTGCACAGATGACGCTAAATCGGTAAAAAATTGCAAGTTTGAGCGGTTTTGGCTATCCCTGAGTCTGTAAGGGGGTTGGAGATGTCTTCCACTTCCACTAGTGATGGCCTAGACACGGGGGGGGGGGGCTATGGATGGGACCGTACCGCGCTGCTTATACTCGCTGGCCTGCCTCCCAGTCCTTGTTCAAGGCAGAAATTCGGTAATTGTCATATGACAAGTGCTGCAGTGATGATCGTAATTTGTATATAACAGCCCACAGTCATTGAGTTAATTCTGACCTGTCGTATACAGGTTTTGGGGTAGTTCTTATGCAATATGACCCTAGGGATCTCTTATGGCCGTTAGGATTAGCTAGTCAATAAATATAGCCAGCAGAACATAATTATTGTGTCACAGATTTAGAAGGTGCAGCACTAATTTGTACACTGAATAATTTTTGGGAGGTAATATATGTATAGCATAATGTCACGGTATGGACGGATCATAAGCTCCTCATAAAAGTGTTCCGTAATAATCTTCTCACGGGTAGACCAACCAGGTGGTAGTTAGTGGTAGCATCGTACAATCCTACGTTATTATATGTTGAAGGCAAACATAACGCAACTGCTGATGCTTTATCAAGAAATCCTGTTTGTTTAATTTCTGTAAATGCGGTAATGTGTAGTAAAGATTGTTAAGAATCAGCATTGACTGCAACAAATGTGGGGAATCAAGACACTGGGTACCGGCTATGCAATTATGTCTTCATTCCCCACACATGTAGTAAAGATATTGCAATGGAACAACCGAAAGATACTTTATGGGATAAAACCATTCTTGCTTTAGAATTGGGTGATTTTAATGATCTCGACTTCGTTGTCTTTAATTCTTTGTACTTTGAGATGCACGATGATTGTTTATACAGAAAAACTGAGCTATTGGACAGGGTAGTTTTGCAACTCGTCATTCCTGATTCGTGGGTTGATACGTTATTGCCCCTTTTTAGACGCTGGGAAGCTTCGTGCATTGGAATAAGCGCAGAGGAGTTACTATTGGCGGACAGTGAAAAAGGATATAGATAGATATATTGACTGTTGTACCATATACGCAACTATTAAACCTAAACTGAACTCAGAAGCTAACATCAGGGAATATCCAATTCCGGAGTATCCGTTCGATGCGATTGCCATTGATTTGTTGAAACTTCCGTTAACTAATGCAGATAATCAGAACGTCATGCTTTCTGTTTGTCCCTTTGCACGATATGTCGTATTGTCAGTGTTGCAAGATAAGGAAGCTAAATCAGTTACTGAGAACATTTTGGTGGCTGTTGTGTGCAAATTTGGTTGTCCCAAGACAATTATAACTGATAATGCTACTGAGTTTTGTAATTTGTTTGAAGAAACTATGCAATGAATAAAATATTAATCACATGACAGGCTGCCCACAGTCACCCCAAAGCATTGGTCTAGCGCTCTAGCCACTCTAGAGGAAGGTGTTAATCAGTCACTTATTCGTGTGCTTTGTGGTTTGTTATTAGATCGTGATATGAGTACTACAGGTCACATTATTCATTTTGCTGAGTCTACGCTAAATTGTTCGATAAATTCCTTGGTTGCGGATTTGCCATACCTTGTTGTTTTTGGTAGAGATGTGAGACTTCAACATAATTCATTAGTTCAGTCAAATTCTCCTGTTTACAACTGCGATGTATCACATTCTGTATCACTTGAATAATGTTTGTACAAAATATATTAATCTGTAAAGTTCATATCGAAATCGAAGGAAGATATGATGAATGTTGCAAATAAACATAAGAGAAATGTAAATATCAATGAAGGTGATCATTAATATTTAAGATAATTTTACGCTATGCATAAATTACAACTTGTTTTCGAAGTCCCGCATATAGTTATTTCAGTCGACAAGAATAGCACGGTTATATAACACTTGGAAAACGGCAATGAGAAAAGGGCTCATGTAAACCATTTGAAACATGCATTGCGTAATTTACCAGGCTACGAGGATATTTCTTTGGAACACAAATCATTGGGTCTGAGGAAAGCGAAGAGACGTAAACGGCTTAATAAAGTATGTGTTGTTGAGGTCAAGTAATGTTGCCTTTGTAAGGGAGAAAAGTAATTGTGTAGCTCAGTGTTGGACTGACAATTTGGGTAATACAATGTAATAATTTATATGTAAATTTTTAGTCAAACACATTTTTTAAAATTTTAATAATTCCTCAGATGGGTGTCATAGGAAGGATCGTGGTGCGAATCCTGAGATTATGGGTATTAGGATGGGTGGTCGGGTGGTTACGCGCTGACACCGCCAGGGCGAGTATGAGCTGCAGCGAGTAGTAAAAGAGTTTGGTGTGGTATGTAGGAGGAGCAAGGTGAGGGTGAATGTCAATAAAAGTAATGTGAATGGTGTGTAATAGAGATGCTTATAGGGTAAATCGAAATGTACGACTGGATGGGGAAATGCTGGAACAAGTGGAGATTTTGTAAATATCTAGGAGGATTGATAAGCAGGGACACAGGTGTGGGAATGGAGGTAGGACATAGAGTGTGTAAAGGAAGGAAAGTTTTGGGAGCAATGGGAAATATGTGGAAGGTGAGAAATCTCGAAATTAAAGCTAAAAGTGCAATGTATCAAGGGATGGTTGTACCAAGAGTGATGTATGGGGCTGATACATGGGATGTGGAAGTACAACCGTACAAGCGAAAGGAAGGTTGGATGTGATGTAGATGAGCTGCTTGTGGAGTGTGTGTGGAGTAATGCATTGAGACTGAAAAATGGAGAGATACGATCTTCTCAACTGTACCTCCAGTCCCAACCATTCATACGCAGACGACTCTACCTTACACTACTCGATTAGTTTTCCAGAACGCCCCAGCCAGAAATACCTCAAACACAAATTTAATGAAGCCATAGAACACTTATCTTCTGATCTAACTACTATTTCCAATTCGGGCAGAGAAAATCTTGTTACCTTTATTGCTTCCAAAACCCAATTTCTCCATCTATCTACCCGTCCGGAACTACCAGTGGACTATCCCTTATTCTTCAACAATACAAAAATCAATCCTTCACCTTCTCTCAATATTCTTGGTGTCTCTTTTTCTTCTGCTCTCACTTGGAAGGACCATATTAACAGTCTTGCTAAGGCAGCCTCCCAGAAGCTGGGTGTGCTCATCCGCCTCAAGGGGTTCTTTACCCCTGCACAGCTTCTTTCTCTGTACAGAGGCACAATTTGTCCTTCTATTGAATATTGTTCGCATGTGTGGGGAGTATCCTCTCACACACCGCACTCCTAGACAAAGTAGAAAGGACAGCCTTTCGTTTTATTAACTCCAGTCCACTCACCAACTCTCTGCAATCTCTCTCTCACCGCCGCAATGTTGCATCTCCCTGTCTACTAAATTAAGAAACAGTAAGACGTGGACGTGGTGATAGAGCTCCTCATATTTCTTTAGTATTTGACTTGCAGAAGTGACTTACCAGTGCCATACTACAACAACAGTGACTCGAGTGTAAGCAGAACACATTACAGTGACGAAATATTTACACTTGTTTGGCGGGGCCCGACTTAAGGCGGTCTAGAGAACCATGGACAAAAGAGTGGGGACCGCCTTAAGTCGGTGGCGATGTTGAGCACATAATTGGCTCTGAGAGAGAGTCCGAGCAGTGGGAAGAGCGTAGGTTGACTCTGACCGTTCGGCACGGCTCCCGCGCCGGCACTGGCCTCCCCTCCACACACATCCACACCCATTGCCTCGCTAGACAGGGAATTATGTAAGGAACTTACCGTATTATAGGGATTTTTCCTTCGTGTAGCACGATCGTTGCAAGACAACCCGAGATCGTAGAAGGATGGTTCAGGTGTCATTGGAAAGCTCAATTAACGCCCTTTCAGGGATACATAATTGTATTACGCTCTGGCTCTTGTTTATACATGAAAAAGAGCACGGAAATAAGCTTGTTTAGGGTAAAACTCCTGCTTGGCAGGTAGTAGAAGTTACAGACCTAGCCACTCGAGGAGTGTTAAATACTCCATTATTACCGTTGTCATTAATTGAATGTATGAACAGAACCTGGCCCTCTAGTGATAATACTGTGTAACTTGCGTGAGCAAAACATGGTGACGTCATTACTGCGCCACTGACCTCCCTTAACCATACTACTACTGAATCACCAGGACACCAAACAACACCAAAGCACCGTCATGGAACGAGACGAAATTACGACTCTACTAGACAACCAACGAAAACACGTCAACGATGCCCTCGACCGAATGTAACGAAACTACACCAAAGCACAAGAATATTCAGATAAATGACTCAATGAAGTTATTGTAAGTCTTGAGTTTACTCAAGCTAAACTAGGCGAAGCACTTAAGCAACTGGAAACCACCAACAAGGAGAGAAAGGAGTGTGTTTATAAGATCCAGAGCCTCTCCCACGAAAATCAAGACCTCAAGAAGCAAATGAAGCAGCATGAAACTCGTGTGGATTACATCGATGACCAAAGCCGCCGTAACAACTTGCGGTTTGTCGGCATCCCTGAAGAACGAGGAGAAAGCTGGGAGCACTGCCAACAAAAGATAACTAAGATAATAAAAGATCGTCTAAACATCTGTTACTGCTTTTTATAGGGTGCATCGGGTTGGCAAATACGCCAGCCAACGCCCACGAGATAAAGTAGCAAGGTTCACTCAATATTCGGATCGGGAAGCAGCTCTTCGTAACAGAAGAAAATTGAAAGACACCAACATTTTCATTAATGAAGATTTGTGTCAATCGACAATGGATATACGCCATAATCAAATGGATGCTTTCAAGGATGCCAGGAAGAAGGGGAAACATGTGTTTTTCAGCTATCGGATGCTGGTGGTGAGGGACTTTGGTGGAACTGGGAAATATAGGAGAGGTGAGCGAGGGGAGAAGCCGACCAACACACATCTCACACACCAGCAATACCTCCCACCTCTCCCACACACCACCAGTAAGAGAAAGTATAAGGGAGATAGGAATCTTCCTGTGCCTCCCATTAACATAAATGATATCATAGATAGCGATTCTGGCATCGATTTGAGGCTGCAACCAACGTCATCTAGTGTATGGACGCGATACTAATATTGGTGAACAAAATCTAGGGGATTTGTCTTCATACTTCACACAGCTACTGTATTCAATATTGATCGTTTACTTTAGGCTAAGCAATCCTCAATACATACTTTACTTATGTCAGAATCGCCACTGTTATTTAACATACCAAATGATAGTACCATATCATTGTTTATTCGTTATGAAAATATTTACCAACTTAATGGTTTCATTACATCTACAATAATAAATCTGGTCGAAACTACATTTTCGCAGTTATATGATTATCAAGCGTTGCTCAGGTTGATTCTATGTATTTGAATATGGCATTTACAGAGATATTTTCTATTCATAAATGACTAAGAGGAATGAACACATTCAAATCAATTATAAATGTTTATTTGCTATCAGAATATTCAAAAGTAACTGCGAAAACGTAATTTCGGGCTGACAAAGTATGTATTGTAGTGACCAATGACTGAATTAATATGCTATAGGCCTATAGTGCGTTTAACACATCATTAAAAGTAGTTTCATGTCGGATCCCTATTATAACATGGTTAAGGATAATAACACATAATACATAATTATTGTTCTGTTTATTTAGATTAGTTTATGGATATATGATGTATAAACTCCTCGGCTGAACACTGGCACAAATCCACAAGTTACACCGATCTGTGGATAACAAAAATAAAGTATTAGGTAAACATGGATAATGTTAATACAGAACAGCGAGATATAAGACAAATTACTGATCGAGATATACGCCACCCTGGTTATTTCACGATTAACCTAATGTTTACATTGCCTGCCTTCAGCAAAATCGACCTTTCACTTGCTGTAGGGAAACCATAATTATTGGGTCGTTTCTTTCTTCATATATACATCTAAGAGAGGGCCTTGGTTTTCGGTGAGACATCAGGACCAGCATTAATTCCTCTTTCAGGCAAGATAAAGAAAATATTATCTTATCATCAACAGTAGTCAGTCAGTCAGTCAGTCAGAGAGGAGGGTCACATCCGTCGCGGTCCGGGATTTTTCGACTATCCCGCGGGATACTGGTGATTAAACTTCCAAAAAAATCACACACAAAAACAAACGTAGTGTCGCGGTTCTGTGAAGTGCAAAATCGAACCGATTGATAAAATATCTGGAGAGATATACGCGTTTTGGAGAACAAATCCGTTAACTCCTACAGCAGTGCCACGGCGCTGGTCTAGGACAGGCCTAGGGCGGGCCCATAAGGCGGGTGGAAAGAAGAAGGGAAAGAAAAAACCGTTACGTCCCAAAAGCAAAGTGTTAGCTATATAGTCCTATGAAATCAAACAGGGCTATGGGAAAATAGGAAGCCTAAGTTAAAAGTGATAGTGAACATCGTATATCACGTAAATAAACTAGGAAAGTATAATACAGAGAATTAAAGTCAGGGGACCTTTTAACTTTTAGCTTGGGAACAGGACGTATGCTGTAAACAAAATACCCTCAGTGACCGCAAAGACCATAAACACATATATCCCCTCGCTCTCCTGGACACGTCCCCCCCGCTCCCCCTATACGATTTTACCAAAAGCGAAACTTAACCTCGACAGGAAAGGGTACCGACAAAACAAATATCGTAAATAATAGCAAACAGAGAAAAACAATATTTAAACAAATTAATCAGTGCAGATTATTTCTCGACCATATAGCAGGTATAGGTAGCCTGGAAAGTTCGTTATTTTTCTAGAGTGCCGTATATTCCGTTAAACAGTCGACCAAAAACGGGAAAAGTGGTTAGGGCAGCGAGAATTCTGTTTCATAAGATAATTATTGAAAGTGTTACTTAAAGTTACTTAAAGTTTAAACATAACGAGTGTAAACGAGTGCCCCCCCCCCCCCACAAACCGCGTAACAAACACCTCCTTGTCCTCCAAGCCGCCCCGCCCCGCCCCCTCTCTCTCTCTCTCTCTCTTCTCTTTAATGTGGTGAAAATTCGAACCTGAGCAGTGTTGAATCAAGTTGATAGGTAAAATATGAAAATTATAATAGATACTATATATACTGTAGGTAGTCTGGAAAGTTCGTTATTTTCCTAGAGTGCCGTATTTTCCTCTAAACAGTCGACCAAAACGGGAAAAGTGGTTAGGGCAGTAAGAATTCTATTTCATAAGAAAATTATTGGAAGTGTTACTTAAAGTTACTTAAAGTTTAAACATAACGAGGGTAAACGAGTGGCACTCCCCCCCCCCCCCCCCCCCCCCCACCCCACACACACACACTCCCACAAACCGCGTAACAAACACCTCCTTGTCCTCCAAGCTCCCCCCCCCCTCTCTCTCTCTCCCCCATGTAAGGGCGGGTGGGGGAAAAAAACAAAAAAAAATGTTTACCAGAGACAACTGTACGAGTTGTAAGATGAATATACACATGTATAATGGCACCTCATGTCGGATATGCAAGCAACCATATCACTGGATTTGCATAGGATTGACACCAATAAATGAGGCGTACAATACAAGAGGGAAGAACCTCCATTTCTGCGATAGTTGTTTCGATATCACATGGCAAGTCATACAGACTGTAGAAAATACAGAAGTACAAGATAGACGGAAATATAGCCAAGACATAGCTACCTTTCACAGAAAATGGGGAACTATTGGGGCCTCAGGGCCCATACAAATATCACAACCCACACACGCACACCTTCCCATGATAATGCCCACATTGCCTCCTGCACATCAACACACATCGCCTGCCGAACAACAACCTTTCGCACCCTACATATACACAAACCCTGCCGCACATCTCCCCACACCTCCCCAGACCCAGAAAACACCCACATTAATCCCATCTATGGCCATTGACCACCCTACTGCTGTTGATCAAATACAATTGCAGGATGAACGTAGGATGCAACAAGCCCCCATATCAGGCTCCCCTTCCACATCGTCTCCCCCCTCACCACTGCCACCTGCCCACCTACAACCGACCCGTAACTCCACCCCCCTGCAGGCCTCACCCACCCATACACCAAACCCACTATCACCCACAACCACACTTAGCTCACCACATAACCCCTTGCAGCCCCAGCCACACCTACTGGGGTTGTCTACACCAGTGTGCAGATATTATCTGGAAAGAAGGTGCTAGTTTGGTCAAAAGGGCGAATATAATGGGAATTCATGTAGATGTGCTCATCCCAAAATTTGCAACAACATAACCAGTCATGGAAAATGTAGATTTGGTAAAACCTGCAAATACCACCACCCATCCCTTTGCAAGACATCACTTGAGAACAAGACCTGCTACAATATGAAATGCCCAGCTTTTCATATTAAAGGGACTTGGAGATGTGCTAGACCTAACACGAATGGTAGCCCCAAAAACTCTCTAGCTATGCGAGGACAAGACAGAGGAAAAAGGCAAGGAGGGAAAGGGCAGATGAAGATGAAGAGACTGATGGAGATGGAAGAGCACATAGAACACCTTGAGCACCTCCTGGCCTCCCAAGAGTGGCCAATACATCCCGAAGACTATTAGGTACACATATTACTCCAAACAATCCCTCCCCAATCTTGTTTGCAAATATCCAAGGCCTAAAAAATAGAACCACGAACAAAGTACCATTTATTAGGGGCCTGCTAGAAGAAGGAAACGCTATATTTGCGGCTCTCACAGAAACTCACATTAAAGATCAGGAAGATAGTGAGGTATGGATTCCTGGTTACAACATACATAGGGCGGACAGAACGCATAGATCACATGGAGGTGTAGCCTTGTACATACATGACTCACTGATATGTACTGAATTCCTAAATAACAGTAATGAAGTGGTGGAAATACTTGGAGTTAAAATAGAATCCCTAAATTTAGCAGTTATTGTTACATACAGGCCTCCAGACTCATCCCGAGAAGAATTCAAAACCCAGCTCAACAAAATAAAATCAGAAGTGGAAACCCTGGGGAACCCAACACCAAATATTATATGGCTAGGAGACTTTAACCTACCAAACATTAAATGGAGACAACTAGAAAACCAGTTAGTGGCAAATAACACCGGAGAAGCAAATACTAATACGAGAGAGCTTTTTGAACTTTGTGATTTTTTTAGTCTTACCCAACATATTGCTGAACCCACACGGGAAAACAATATCTTAGACCTGGTCTTCACTAACAACGACTCTCTAGTACACAGCATTAACATATCGGACACAACATACTCAGATCATAAATTAATTGAGATCAAAACAACCTTAGAAAGTGTACAGACAACCTCAGAATCGAGAACAAAAACTGGCCCCTTCAGTAAATTTAACTTCAATAACAAAAACATTAGGTGGGAAGAGGTAAATCAAGAAATGGAAGAAATAGACTGGGAAGATTTAATGGATAACCTGACACCAGCAGAATGTCTAGTCTTAATAACAGAAACCATGACCCAAATCTGTAGCCACCATATACCTGCAAGACGAACAAAACGAAGAAGCAAACAAGATCGGGAAAGGAGGAGGCTGTACAGAAGAAGAAAATTACTCACACAAAGACCCACACATCAAAATCTACAGGATAGGCAAAAGGTCGAAATAGATAGAGAAATTGTGGAAATTGAACAAAGGCTAAGAATATCATATGAACTACAACATATGGAAGAGGAGAGGAAAGCTATTGCAGGTATAAAGGATAATTCCAAATACTTCTTTTCATACGCCAAACAAAAGGCTAAAACAACATCAAACATCGGCCCACTGAGCAAAGGGGACGGCTCTTTCACAGGGGACAAAAAGGAAATGAGCGAACTCTTAAGCAGGCAGTATGAATTGGCATTCAGTGAGCCTGATGAAACAAAAGTCATCAGAGACCAAAATATATTTTTCATGGAAACCTCCCCCACGGAAACCCCTCAGATGCTGGATATTGATTTCGGTCCAAAAGACATAGAAGAGGCCATTTCCAACATGCCATCCCACTCGGCACCAGGCCCGGACTCATGGAATTCGATCCTAATGAAGAAATGTAAGGAAAACCTCTCAAAACCCCTGGCTATAATGTGGAGAAGGAGTCTAGACACTGGTGACATACCAGATAGCTTGAAAAACGCAATAATTGCCCCACTGCATAAAGGAGGGAGTAAAGCACTATAAAAAAACTACCGCCCGGTAGCTCTAACCTCTCACATCATTAAAGTTTTCGAGCGAGTCCTGCGAAGCAAAATTTCAACATTCATGGAGACAAATGAACTACACAACACCGGTCAACATGAGTTCAGAGCGGGAAGATCATGTCTCTCACAACTTTTGGAACACTATGACAAAATTCTTAAAGCGCTAGAAGAAAAGAAAAACGTGGATGTCATTTACACCGATTTTGCTAAGGCATTTGATAAATGTGACCATGGTATAATAGCCCACAAACTGAAAGCAAAAGGTATAACTGGGAAAATCGGACGGTGGATATACAATTTCCTCGTAAACCGAAAACAATCGGTAGCAGTAAACCAAGTCACTTCTGAGCCTTCGGATGTCAAAAGCTCAGTGCCCCAAGGAACAGTGCTAGCGCCCCTTCTGTTCCTCATACTAATTTGCGACATAGATACCAACACCAGACACAGTACGGTGTCGTCTTTTGCTGATGACACAAAATTAAGCAAGATAGTAAACACACAAGAGGACACGGGCCGACTGCAGGAAGACATGAATGTAGTGTTCCAGTGGACCAGGGAAAACAACATGCAATTCAATGAGGAAAAATTCCAATTAATATGGTACGGAGATAATAATGGTGTTAAAGAAATTACAAATTACTTAACAGAATCTAACCACATAATAGAACGGAAAGACAGTGTGAAAGACCTTGGGGTATTAATGTCTGAAAATATGGGTTTCAAAGTACATAACCAGGTCAAAGTGGCGGCTGCGAAACGTCTAACGGGTTGGATTCTGCCTACTTTTAAAACACGCGGTGAATTGCCTATGAAAACGCTCTTCAAATCTCTAGTGCTACCGCGGCTTGAATACAAAGCAGGTGAAATAAATGACGTAGAGAGTGTACAAAGAAATTTCACTTCGCATATAAGTTCGATAAAACATCTACACTATTGGGAGCGTTTAAGAGCACTGAATCTGTACTCACTGGAACGTAGAAGAGAACGTTACCTAATAATATACACATGGAAAATCGCAGAGGGTTTAGTACCAAACCTACATACTCCGATAGTCATGAAATTCAGTGATAGGAGAGGCTGGGAATGCGAAATCCCCCGGATGAATAACAGGGGTGCTATAGGCTCTCTGCGAGAGGGCTGGTTATCACACAGAGGCCCACGTCTCTTCAACAAACTGCCACGGCGAGTAAGAGACATGAGGGACATCTCGTTAGACAACTTCAAGAGAGCCCTAGATGTCGAACTGCAAAAAGTGCCAGACGAGCCCATCCTCGCAAGGGAGCGAGCTGTCGCTTCAAACAGTCTACTGCACCAAATCACCACCCATAACGAGGGGCGTCGCGCTCCTTGGTGCCGCTAGAGGAGCGACGAACACATCCAAAGGTATCCAAAGGTAAGGTATCAGCCCTACTTCCGCGAGTCCGAGTGACGTCTGCTGAAATTAATGGTTCTTATTTGTCAACATTATTTTATTTGTCTCCCAACATAATTTATCAATATTATTACGATAGTTATCTTAATTGGGAATCCAAACTTATGTGTTTGCATTTCAAGCTCAAACGTTATGCATTGCCGAATTATATAGCTAAGCTGATGACATGCAGACGATGCTGATCGACACTAACGCCATCAAGCGTATGGACGCGGCGTGAGCTCGACAACAACGACAACGAAAGTGTTTGTAGTTATCCTACAATTGGCAGGCCCAGGTATCACTATTCTTGCTCGGTTACCTCTCATTGTTCTAAGCTCGTTGCCACCAGTGGTCAGTAACCCCTCACCTCGGCCCCGCACACCTCCACCACCTTGATCTCCCCACCACCACCACCACCCCGCTCTCCACCTCCAACACCTTTGCCACCTGGCTCTCCACCCCGCACACCACTACAACCTTGTGCAACCTACCAGCGGACCTCACCACAATCTAAATCACCATCACCGACCAGACCAAGTGACGTGACCACTACCGGACGGAAACCGGACCAGATGAGGGAAACACGGGTGTCACCAACTCGGCGAGGTGATAGTGAGGGGGGTTGAGGTGACTGCCCTACCTCAACATTCCCTGACTCCACCACAGAGGAATGTAAGCCAGCGTGACAGGAGGCAAACCCATTTTTATAAATCCAATTAGTTTATTATGTTCCAAGTTTAACAATTCACACTTAAACTTCAATGTTAGCAACATGAATTACCAGGATACCCTTCCATTCACACATATAGGTAATAGAGAGTTTTTATTGTTATTAAGTGCAAGTATATAATTATGACACGCAAAGAGAAACTTAACCAATAAATGTCCTTGACGAATTACATTTTAATACACTTGATATTGATGGTGAAAGTGAGCCAAACAATTTTATAGTAAAGCATTTAGGATATCCAAATCCTACCTCTGAGTATTTTTTTCTCTTGAGTCTGTGAATAATAACTTGCATGATTTACCAGATAAGACCTTTCAATATTATGTCATAACATCTGCAGTGCACCAAAACATCTTGATGAATTGATTAATCAGTGTATAGATCCATTGGAACATTCTTTTGACTTGTTAGGTTGTGTGAAACCAAATTTAAAACCGACATTGAACACTTATACAATATACCTAATTACACTTCATATTCTAATAGTTTTTTCTCGAAATAGTGGTGGTGTTGCATTATACTTACGAAAAGAAGATAGTAGCTTCATACGAAATGATTTTACTTTAAGAAAGGAATATATCGAAACAACATTTATAGAAATAAGTAATGTTACGACTGAGGTTCAAATATATCAGGGCTCTTATTCATTGGACTAGTAATGGCATAAATGCTACAACGGAAAGCGCTAGATCCAACCTCTGATGTATATTCCCAGTGAACAAAGAATACAAATACTCTCCAGAGTTCTATATGCAATAATAGGTTATTAAACTCTCAATAAATGTGCGTCTACTCTAGGCTTAATGTTATGTGAAAACAGCCTATTACTACCTATAACCGAAGGTGCTTGGTTATGGTATGCAAAGTAAGGTGGTAAGAGAAGTTACAGCTTACGTTACTTTAATCAATAAATGTCAGGCACTCCTGCATGAAAGAAAGTGCACTAAAGTCCTTCAACACCAACAAGGAATCTTCTTTAAATGTTAGATGCTATCAAGATGCTCGATAGCCTAGTGCAAATCTCAAGTCTGTGCGTCAAATATTACGTTATAGGGAGGGTAGCTCTCTTGAGAAACCTTAATACCGAAGTATTAGGCGTTCTCCTGGCGTACCTCAAAGACAAACAACCGAGCCTAGAACAGTGCAGAATGGTATAGGCAAAAAGTCCTCATTCGTGCATGCTCCATTCTCAATGGCACACAGCCTAGAATTTACTCAATCAACTCCAGTTCTCAGGTATGTCGTGCAGCTTTTAACTAAAGCCAGCACTCATAGGAAACAATACCTTATAATATCAGACTCCTATCTATCTATCTATATGCTCAGGCCCAGACTCCTAGTCTAGCATTATCTAATCCAGCAGAACACTAATAATTATAGGAAGCGGTACTGAACAATATGAATGCCAACCAATGCTTCGTGATCAACTTATCTTAACAACTAAACATACATGGGTTATATAAGACCTTAACGCACAATACAACTAGCCAGCATGAAGCTGATTTTGCAGAGTTAACCAGAGGGGGTATAATATTAATAAAAGGTGGTGAAAGATATGGAAAATGAGAGAGATAGGCAGAGGAAAAGGTTCTCAGGTGCAGAGAGGGGAACAGGTATCCAAGGGATAAGAGGGATGCGTTCTAGAAACCAGATCTGAGGGAGAGAGTGGCGAGGGAACTGTATATATACTAGCACTAGCTCGAGCCGTGTGGGAAAAAAGGCGTAACAAGTCCTCTAACCAATGCTAAAGAAGCCAGCCAAACATGACGTCACAAAGCATAGTAAAAAAACTCCCTCAACGAATCCCCACGAAGCCAGCCAGCTATGACGTCATCGAGTATAGCAAAACACTACGCGTCTCCTCTCACTCTGTTCTACTCTCTCTCTCTCTCTCTCTCAATTCCTATCATTACTACTTAATGATAAAACATATACTTTGCAATTAAATATATAAAGCCTTGACATGGGAGAAAACAAAGAGCCTTTCTGGACTGCCCATGACACAAGCTTTCATATGAAATAAAGCACACAATAATACATCAACTGTAGCCACATCCACTGCCCTGGCAATCCTAGCGAGTCACTGTAGGACAAGCCATGCGGTTCTAACGGAGTGGTTAACGTCACACACCCCCCAAGATTTTTCTCAGAGGCCCAAGGCTCACAAAAATCTGATTGTTAGAACCCATGCTATATCTCTACTTCCCATTACCCAGCGACAGTAAAATATCTGGCACAATTCTCAACAAAACATTTTACAAAATTATAACCTTCCCCAACACAATAGGTTAAATCATATGTAGTTATGCTCCTCAAGAGCGAGCTTCTCTAGCCCAGCATTCTGAGAGGAGTGCAACTCAGAATTACTGCTATAACATACTGAAAAAATTCAACTATCAAAGAAAGAGTTTTTTATTTGATTTTTATGTTTTTAATTTGTTTATTTCGGCTGCACTATAGGGGCGAGCCTAGTTTTTTTCTTCTATACCAAACGCTCAACTCCTGCTTTACGACCCAATACGCTGGGCTACAACCACGAGCCAACAAGCACCAAGCACAAAATACTATTCAAACTAATGCAGGAGGCTACCCGTGTGTCAATCTACCCAGGATGATATACCCTTGAAAGACAATCTGCAACCACGTTGTCACAACCGGCAATATGGCGTATGTCCAGGTTATATACCAATAACCTTAGTGACCACCTGGTCAGCCTCATATTCCGATTGTGAAACTGGTCCAAGAACTTGAGAGGGTGATGATCTGTGTAAACTACAACGACCAGACCATAGGCTGGAACATAGACCTTGAAATGCCTCAGTGCAAGCACAACTGCCAGCAGCTCCCTCTCGACAACAGAGCAGCTTCCCTGGGCTGAATTGAACTTCTCCGAGCAGAAACTAACAGGATGCTCCAGCCCATCATCGTCCTTTTTCACAAGGACGGCACCAGCCCCCACACCACTAGCATCCGTTGCTAGTTGGAAAGGTAGGCTAAAGTCAGGGGCCCTGAGGATCGGGTGAGTGCACAACATGTGTTTTACTACTCTAAACGCCTTCTCACACTCAGGCGCCCATTTGACTTTCTTATCCTTCCAGTTATCCTCCATCTGAGCTTGACTGTCCCGTTCTCCTTCTCCACCTTGACTGCTAAACGTCAGCACAGGCACAGTGAGAGGCTCAGGGGGGTGCTTCACATACTCCTTCATGAGATTAACGTGACATAACTGATTGCGCTTACGTCTGTCTGGAGCGGCCACCAAGCAATCCAGGTCCGATAGCCTCTCAACCACCTTATAAGGACCAGTGTACTTCGCGGATAAGGGATGACCTACAAGGGGCGGTAGAATCAACACCTCCTGACCCACGTGAAACTCCCTGAGTTTAACCTTGAGGTCGTACCTGTCCTTCATGAGGGCCTGAGAGCTAGTCAAATTACGGCCAGCCAACTCCAGACTGCGCAACATCCGTTCTCGACTGTCGAGGACATACTTGAGCATAGAACAAGGTTTTTCTGCGCCCTCCCATATTTCTTCAACCATATGGAGAGGCCCTCTGACACGGTGTCCAAAGACGAGCTCATTAGGGCTGAATCCCAAACTTTCCCCAGGTACCTCCCGTGCAGCAAATGAAATATATGGCAGGCCAAGATCCCAACCTTTCCCACTCTCAAAGCAACAATAACGAAGCACAGATTCCAAGGCTGAGTGCCATCGCTCTAACACACCCTGGCTCTCTGGATGATATGCAGATGACACAACCGTAACAATCCCATGCTGCGGCACTGCTTGAACAAAGAGGCCAGAAGTGAAGTTGGATCCTTGGTCTGACTGAATTACCTGCGGGTAACCATACCGGGAAAAATACACTAGCAAGTTTCGGACCACCGTCTTCGCTGACCCATTTCTCATAGGGTACGCATCAGGGTACCTTGTTGCTACCTCCATGATGGTCAGGGGATACTTGGAAAAATCTCCCGACTGTGCATCACTGTCCTCCTTCAACTCGACAGCACCGGTACCACATTCAAGAACCTCCGGGTCTTCTAAGTGCAATTTACGAATGTCCGAAGGAGCAAGCTTATCTAAGTGTTTGCGAAACAACTCATGCCCCATTGGGTCTGAGGAAAGCGAAGAGACGTAAACGGCTTAATAAAGTATGTGTTGTTGAGGTCAAGTAATGTTGCCTTTGTAAGGGAGAAAAGTAATTGTGTAGCTCAGTGTTGGACTGACAATTTGGGTAATACAATGTAATAATTTATATGTAAATTTTTAGTCAAACACATTTTTTAAAATTTTAATAATTCCTCAGATGGGTGTCATAGGAAGGATCGTGGTGCGAATCCTGAGATTATGGGTATTAGGATGGGTGGTCGGGTGGTTACGCGCTGACACCGCCAGGGCGAGTATGAGCTGCAGCGAGTAGTAAAAGAGTTTGGTGTGGTATGTAGGAGGAGCAAGGTGAGGGTGAATGTCAATAAAAGTAATGTGAATGGTGTGTAATAGAGATGCTTATAGGGTAAATCGAAATGTACGACTGGATGGGGAAATGCTGGAACAAGTGGAGATTTTGTAAATATCTAGGAGGATTGATAAGCAGGGACACAGGTGTGGGAATGGAGGTAGGACATAGAGTGTGTAAAGGAAGGAAAGTTTTGGGAGCAATGGGAAATATGTGGAAGGTGAGAAATCTCGAAATTAAAGCTAAAAGTGCAATGTATCAAGGGATGGTTGTACCAAGAGTGATGTATGGGGCTGATACATGGGATGTGGAAGTACAACCGTACAAGCGAAAGGAAGGTTGGATGTGATGTAGATGAGCTGCTTGTGGAGTGTGTGTGGAGTAATGCATTGAGACTGAAAAATGGAGAGATACGATCTTCTCAACTGTACCTCCAGTCCCAACCATTCATACGCAGACGACTCTACCTTACACTACTCGATTAGTTTTCCAGAACGCCCCAGCCAGAAATACCTCAAACACAAATTTAATGAAGCCATAGAACACTTATCTTCTGATCTAACTACTATTTCCAATTCGGGCAGAGAAAATCTTGTTACCTTTATTGCTTCCAAAACCCAATTTCTCCATCTATCTACCCGTCCGGAACTACCAGTGGACTATCCCTTATTCTTCAACAATACAAAAATCAATCCTTCACCTTCTCTCAATATTCTTGGTGTCTCTTTTTCTTCTGCTCTCACTTGGAAGGACCATATTAACAGTCTTGCTAAGGCAGCCTCCCAGAAGCTGGGTGTGCTCATCCGCCTCAAGGGGTTCTTTACCCCTGCACAGCTTCTTTCTCTGTACAGAGGCACAATTTGTCCTTCTATTGAATATTGTTCGCATGTGTGGGGAGTATCCTCTCACACCGCACTCCTAGACAAAGTAGAAAGGACAGCCTTTCGTTTTATTAACTCCAGTCCACTCACCAACTCTCTGCAATCTCTCTCTCACCGCCGCAATGTTGCATCTCCCTGTCTACTAAATTAAGAAACAGTAAGACGTGGACGTGGTGATAGAGCTCCTCATATTTCTTTAGTATTTGACTTGCAGAAGTGACTTACCAGTGCCATACTACAACAACAGTGACTCGAGTGTAAGCAGAACACATTACAGTGACGAAATATTTACACTTGTTTGGCGGGGCCCGACTTAAGGCGGTCTAGAGAACCATGGACAAAAGAGTGGGGACCGCCTTAAGTCGGTGGCGATGTTGAGCACATAATTGGCTCTGAGAGAGAGTCCGAGCAGTGGGAAGAGCGTAGGTTGACTCTGACCGTTCGGCACGGCTCCCGCGCCGGCACTGGCCTCCCCTCCACACACATCCACACCCATTGCCTCGCTAGACAGGGAATTATGTAAGGAACTTACCGTATTATAGGGATTTTTCCTTCGTGTAGCACGATCGTTGCAAGACAACCCGAGATCGTAGAAGGATGGTTCAGGTGTCATTGGAAAGCTCAATTAACGCCCTTTCAGGGATACATAATTGTATTACGCTCTGGCTCTTGTTTATACATGAAAAAGAGCACGGAAATAAGCTTGTTTAGGGTAAAACTCCTGCTTGGCAGGTAGTAGAAGTTACAGACCTAGCCACTCGAGGAGTGTTAAATACTCCATTATTACCGTTGTCATTAATTGAATGTATGAACAGAACCTGGCCCTCTAGTGATAATACTGTGTAACTTGCGTGAGCAAAACATGGTGACGTCATTACTGCGCCACTGACCTCCCTTAACCATACTACTACTGAATCACCAGGACACCAAACAACACCAAAGCACCGTCATGGAACGAGACGAAATTACGACTCTACTAGACAACCAACGAAAACACGTCAACGATGCCCTCGACCGAATGTAACGAAACTACACCAAAGCACAAGAATATTCAGATAAATGACTCAATGAAGTTATTGTAAGTCTTGAGTTTACTCAAGCTAAACTAGGCGAAGCACTTAAGCAACTGGAAACCACCAACAAGGAGAGAAAGGAGTGTGTTTATAAGATCCAGAGCCTCTCCCACGAAAATCAAGACCTCAAGAAGCAAATGAAGCAGCATGAAACTCGTGTGGATTACATCGATGACCAAAGCCGCCGTAACAACTTGCGGTTTGTCGGCATCCCTGAAGAACGAGGAGAAAGCTGGGAGCACTGCCAACAAAAGATAACTAAGATAATAAAAGATCGTCTAAACATCTGTTACTGCTTTTTATAGGGTGCATCGGGTTGGCAAATACGCCAGCCAACGCCCACGAGATAAAGTAGCAAGGTTCACTCAATATTCGGATCGGGAAGCAGCTCTTCGTAACAGAAGAAAATTGAAAGACACCAACATTTTCATTAATGAAGATTTGTGTCAATCGACAATGGATATACGCCATAATCAAATGGATGCTTTCAAGGATGCCAGGAAGAAGGGGAAACATGTGTTTTTCAGCTATCGGATGCTGGTGGTGAGGGACTTTGGTGGAACTGGGAAATATAGGAGAGGTGAGCGAGGGGAGAAGCCGACCAACACACATCTCACACACCAGCAATACCTCCCACCTCTCCCCACACACCACCAGTAAGAGAAAGTATAAGGGAGATAGGAATCTTCCTGTGCCTCCCATTAACATAAATGATATCATAGATAGCGATTCTGGCATCGATTTGAGGCTGCAACCAACGTCATCTAGTGTATGGACGCGATACTAATATTGGTGAACAAAATCTAGGGGATTTGTCTTCATACTTCACACAGCTACTGTATTCAATATTGATCGTTTACTTTAGGCTAAGCAATCCTCAATACATACTTTACTTATGTCAGAATCGCCACTGTTATTTAACATACCAAATGATAGTACCATATCATTGTTTATTCGTTATGAAAATATTTACCAACTTAATGGTTTCATTACATCTACAATAATAAATCTGGTCGAAACTACATTTTCGCAGTTATATGATTATCAAGCGTTGCTCAGGTTGATTCTATGTATTTGAATATGGCATTTACAGAGATATTTTCTATTCATAAATGACTAAGAGGAATGAACACATTCAAATCAATTATAAATGTTTATTTGCTATCAGAATATTCAAAAGTAACTGCGAAAACGTAATTTCGGGCTGACAAAGTATGTATTGTAGTGACCAATGACTGAATTAATATGCTATAGGCCTATAGTGCGTTTAACACATCATTAAAAGTAGTTTCATGTCGGATCCCTATTATAACATGGTTAAGGATAATAACACATAATACATAATTATTGTTCTGTTTATTTAGATTAGTTTATGGATATATGATGTATAAACTCCTCGGCTGAACACTGGCACAAATCCACAAGTTACACCGATCTGTGGATAACAAAAATAAAGTATTAGGTAAACATGGATAATGTTAATACAGAACAGCGAGATATAAGACAAATTACTGATCGAGATATACGCCACCCTGGTTATTTCACGATTAACCTAATGTTTACATTGCCTGCCTTCAGCAAAATCGACCTTTCACTTGCTGTAGGGAAACCATAATTATTGGGTCGTTTCTTTCTTCATATATACATCTAAGAGAGGGCCTTGGTTTTCGGTGAGACATCAGGACCAGCATTAATTCCTCTTTCAGGCAAGATAAAGAAAATATTATCTTATCATCAACAGTAGTCAGTCAGTCAGTCAGTCAGAGAGGAGGGTCACATCCGTCGCGGTCCGGGATTTTTCGACTATCCCGCGGGATACTGGTGATTAAACTTCCAAAAAAATCACACACAAAAACAAACGTAGTGTCGCGGTTCTGTGAAGTGCAAAATCGAACCGATTGATAAAATATCTGGAGAGATATACGCGTTTTGGAGAACAAATCCGTTAACTCCTACAGCAGTGCCACGGCGCTGGTCTAGGACAGGCCTAGGGCGGGCCCATAAGGCGGGTGGAAAGAAGAAAGGAAAGAAAAAACCGTTACGTCCCAAAAGCAAAGTGTTAGCTATATAGTCCTATGAAATCAAACAGGGCTATGGGAAAATAGGAAGCCTAAGTTAAAAGTGATAGTGAACATCGTATATCACGTAAATAAACTAGGAAAGTATAATACAGAGAATTAAAGTCAGGGGACCTTTTAACTTTTAGCTTGGGAACAGGACGTATGCTGTAAACAAAATACCCTCAGTGACCGCAAAGACCATAAACACATATATCCCCTCGCTCTCCTGGACACGTCCCCTCCCCTCCCCCTATACGATTTTACCAAAAGCGAAACTTAACCTCGACAGGAAAGGGTACCGACAAAACAAATATCGTAAATAATAGCAAACAGAGAAAAACAATATTTAAACAAATTAATCAGTGCAGATTATTTCTCGACCATATAGCAGGTATAGGTAGCCTGGAAAGTTCGTTATTTTTCTAGAGTGCCGTATATTCCATTAAACAGTCGACCAAAAACGGGAAAAGTGGTTAGGGCAGCGAGAATTCTGTTTCATAAGATAATTATTGAAAGTGTTACTTAAAGTTACTTAAAGTTTAAACATAACGAGTGTAAACGAGTGCCCCCCCCCCCCACAAACCGCGTAACAAACACCTCCTTGTCCTCCAAGCCGCCCCCCCCCCCCCTCTCTCTCTCTCTCTCTCTTCTCTTTAATGTGGTGAAAATTCGAACCTGAGCAGTGTTGAATCAAGTTGATAGGTAAAATATGAAAATTATAATAGATACTATATATACTGTAGGTAGTCTGGAAAGTTCGTTATTTTCCTAGAGTGCCGTATTTTCCTCTAAACAGTCGACCAAAAACGGGAAAAGTGGTTAGGGCAGTAAGAATTCTATTTCATAAGAAAATTATTGGAAGTGTTACTTAAAGTTACTTAAAGTTTAAACATAACGAGGGTAAACGAGTGGCACTCCCCCCCCCCCCCCCCCCCACCCCCCACACACACACACACACTCCCACAAACCGCGTAACAAACACCTCCTTGTCCTCCAAGCTCCCCCCCCCCTCTCTCTCTCTCTCCCCCATGTAAGGGCGGGTGGGGGAAAAAAACTAAAAAAAATGTTTACCAGAGACAACTGTACGAGTTGTAAGATGAATATACACATGTATAATGGCACCTCATGTCGGATATGCAAGCAACCATATCACTGGATTTGCATAGGATTGACACCAATAAATGAGGCGTACAATACAAGAGGGAAGAACCTCCATTTCTGCGATAGTTGTTTCGATATCACATGGCAAGTCATACAGACTGTAGAAAATACAGAAGTACAAGATAGACGGAAATATAGCCAAGACATAGCTACCTTTCACAGAAAATGGGGAACTATTGGGGCCTCAGGGCCCATACAAATATCACAACCCCAACACGCACACCTTCCCATGATAATGCCCACATTGCCTCCTGCACATCAACACACATCGCCTGCCGAACAACAACCTTTCGCACCCTACATATACACAAACCCTGCCGCACATCTCCCCACACCTCCCCAGACCCAGAAAACACCCACATTAATCCCATCTATGGCCATTGACCACCCTACTGCTGTTGATCAAATACAATTGCAGGATGAACGTAGGATGCAACAAGCCCCCATATCAGGCTCCCCTTCCACATCGTCTCCCCCCTCACCACTGCCACCTGCCCACCTACAACCGACCCGTAACTCCACCCCCCTGCAGGCCTCACCCACCCATACACCAAACCCACTATCACCCACAACCACACTTAGCTCACCACATAACCCCTTGCAGCCCCAGCCACACCTACTGGGGTTGTCTACACCAGTGTGCAGATATTATCTGGAAAGAAGGTGCTAGTTTGGTCAAAAGGGCGAATATAATGGGAATTCATGTAGATGTGCTCATCCCAAAATTTGCAACAACATAACCAGTCATGGAAAATGTAGATTTGGTAAAACCTGCAAATACCACCACCCATCCCTTTGCAAGACATCACTTGAGAACAAGACCTGCTACAATATGAAATGCCCAGCTTTTCATATTAAAGGGACTTGGAGATGTGCTAGACCTAACACGAATGGTAGCCCCAAAAACTCTCTAGCTATGCGAGGACAAGACAGAGGAAAAAGGCAAGGAGGGAAAGGGCAGATGAAGATGAAGAGACTGATGGAGATGGAAGAGCACATAGAACACCTTGAGCACCTCCTGGCCTCCCAAGAGTGGCCAATACATCCCGAAGACTATTAGGTACACATATTACTCCAAACAATCCCTCCCCAATCTTGTTTGCAAATATCCAAGGCCTAAAAAATAGAACCACGAACAAAGTACCATTTATTAGGGGCCTGCTAGAAGAAGGAAACGCTATATTTGCGGCTCTCACAGAAACTCACATTAAAGATCAGGAAGATAGTGAGGTATGGATTCCTGGTTACAACATACATAGGGCGGACAGAACGCATAGATCACATGGAGGTGTAGCCTTGTACATACATGACTCACTGATATGTACTGAATTCCTAAATAACAGTAATGAAGTGGTGGAAATACTTGGAGTTAAAATAGAATCCCTAAATTTAGCAGTTATTGTTACATACAGGCCTCCAGACTCATCCCGAGAAGAATTCAAAACCCAGCTCAACAAAATAAAATCAGAAGTGGAAACCCTGGGGAACCCAACACCAAATATTATATGGCTAGGAGACTTTAACCTACCAAACATTAAATGGAGACAACTAGAAAACCAGTTAGTGGCAAATAACACCGGAGAAGCAAATACTAATACGAGAGAGCTTTTTGAACTTTGTGATTTTTTTAGTCTTACCCAACATATTGCTGAACCCACACGGGAAAACAATATCTTAGACCTGGTCTTCACTAACAACGACTCTCTAGTACACAGCATTAACATATCGGACACAACATACTCAGATCATAAATTAATTGAGATCAAAACAACCTTAGAAAGTGTACAGACAACCTCAGAATCGAGAACAAAAACTGGCCCCTTCAGTAAATTTAACTTCAATAACAAAAACATTAGGTGGGAAGAGGTAAATCAAGAAATGGAAGAAATAGACTGGGAAGATTTAATGGATAACCTGACACCAGCAGAATGTCTAGTCTTAATAACAGAAACCATGACCCAAATCTGTAGCCACCATATACCTGCAAGACGAACAAAACGAAGAAGCAAACAAGATCGGGAAAGGAGGAGGCTGTACAGAAGAAGAAAATTACTCACACAAAGACCCACACATCAAAATCTACAGGATAGGCAAAAGGTCGAAATAGATAGAGAAATTGTGGAAATTGAACAAAGGCTAAGAATATCATATGAACTACAACATATGGAAGAGGAGAGGAAAGCTATTGCAGGTATAAAGGATAATTCCAAATACTTCTTTTCATACGCCAAACAAAAGGCTAAAACAACATCAAACATCGGCCCACTGAGCAAAGGGGACGGCTCTTTCACAGGGGACAAAAAGGAAATGAGCGAACTCTTAAGCAGGCAGTATGAATTGGCATTCAGTGAGCCTGATGAAACAAAAGTCATCAGAGACCAAAATATATTTTTCATGGAAACCTCCCCCACGGAAACCCCTCAGATGCTGGATATTGATTTCGGTCCAAAAGACATAGAAGAGGCCATTTCCAACATGCCATCCCACTCGGCACCAGGCCCGGACTCATGGAATTCGATCCTAATGAAGAAATGTAAGGAAAACCTCTCAAAACCCCTGGCTATAATGTGGAGAAGGAGTCTAGACACTGGTGACATACCAGATAGCTTGAAAAACGCAATAATTGCCCCACTGCATAAAGGAGGGAGTAAAGCACTATAAAAAAACTACCGCCCGGTAGCTCTAACCTCTCACATCATTAAAGTTTTCGAGCGAGTCCTGCGAAGCAAAATTTCAACATTCATGGAGACAAATGAACTACACAACACCGGTCAACATGAGTTCAGAGCGGGAAGATCATGTCTCTCACAACTTTTGGAACACTATGACAAAATTCTTAAAGCGCTAGAAGAAAAGAAAAACGTGGATGTCATTTACACCGATTTTGCTAAGGCATTTGATAAATGTGACCATGGTATAATAGCCCACAAACTGAAAGCAAAAGGTATAACTGGGAAAATCGGACGGTGGATATACAATTTCCTCGTAAACCGAAAACAATCGGTAGCAGTAAACCAAGTCACTTCTGAGCCTTCGGATGTCAAAAGCTCAGTGCCCCAAGGAACAGTGCTAGCGCCCCTTCTGTTCCTCATACTAATTTGCGACATAGATACCAACACCAGACACAGTACGGTGTCGTCTTTTGCTGATGACACAAAATTAAGCAAGATAGTAAACACACAAGAGGACACGGGCCGACTGCAGGAAGACATGAATGTAGTGTTCCAGTGGACCAGGGAAAACAACATGCAATTCAATGAGGAAAAATTCCAATTAATATGGTACGGAGATAATAATGGTGTTAAAGAAATTACAAATTACTTAACAGAATCTAACCACATAATAGAACGGAAAGACAGTGTGAAAGACCTTGGGGTATTAATGTCTGAAAATATGGGTTTCAAAGTACATAACCAGGTCAAAGTGGCGGCTGCGAAACGTCTAACGGGTTGGATTCTGCCTACTTTTAAAACACGCGGTGAATTGCCTATGAAAACGCTCTTCAAATCTCTAGTGCTACCGCGGCTTGAATACAAAGCAGGTGAAATAAATGACGTAGAGAGTGTACAAAGAAATTTCACTTCGCATATAAGTTCGATAAAACATCTACACTATTGGGAGCGTTTAAGAGCACTGAATCTGTACTCACTGGAACGTAGAAGAGAACGTTACCTAATAATATACACATGGAAAATCGCAGAGGGTTTAGTACCAAACCTACATACTCCGATAGTCATGAAATTCAGTGATAGGAGAGGCTGGGAATGCGAAATCCCCCGGATGAATAACAGGGGTGCTATAGGCTCTCTGCGAGAGGGCTGGTTATCACACAGAGGCCCACGTCTCTTCAACAAACTGCCACGGCGAGTAAGAGACATGAGGGACATCTCGTTAGACAACTTCAAGAGAGCCCTAGATGTCGAACTGCAAAAAGTGCCAGACGAGCCCATCCTCGCAAGGGAGCGAGCTGTCGCTTCAAACAGTCTACTGCACCAAATCACCACCCATAACGAGGGGCGTCGCGCTCCTTGGTGCCGCTAGAGGAGCGACGAACACATCCAAAGGTATCCAAAGGTAAGGTATCAGCCCTACCTCCGCGAGTCCGAGTGACGTCTGCTGAAATTAATGGTTCTTATTTGTCAACATTATTTTATTTGTCTCCCAACATAATTTATCAATATTATTACGATAGTTATCTTAATTGGGAATCCAAACTTATGTGTTTGCATTTCAAGCTCAAACGTTATGCATTGCCGAATTATATAGCTAAGCTGATGACATGCAGACGATGCTGATCGACACTAACGCCATCAAGCGTATGGACGCGGCGTGAGCTCGACAACAACGACAACGAAAGTGTTGTAGTTATCCTACAATTGGCAGGCCCAGGTATCACTATTCTTGCTCGGTTACCTCTCATTGTTCTAAGCTCGTTGCCACCAGTGGTCAGTAACCCCTCACCTCGGCCCCGCACACCTCCACCACCTTGATCTCCCCACCACCACCACCACCCCGCTCTCCACCTCCAACACCTTTGCCACCTGGCTCTCCACCCCGCACACCACTACAACCTTGTGCAACCTACCAGCGGACCTCACCACAATCTAAATCACCATCACCGACCAGACCAAGTGACGTGACCACTACCGGACGGAAACCGGACCAGATGAGGGAAACACGGGTGTCACCAACTCGGCGAGGTGATAGTGAGGGGGGTTGAGGTGACTGCCCTACCTCAACATTCCCTGACTCCACCACAGAGGAATGTAAGCCAGCGTGACAGGAGGCAAACCCATTTTTATAAATCCAATTAGTTTATTATGTTCCAAGTTTAACAATTCACACTTAAACTTCAATGTTAGCAACATGAATTACCAGGATACCCTTCCATTCACACATATAGGTAATAGAGAGTTTTTATTGTTATTAAGTGCAAGTATATAATTATGACACGCAAAGAGAAACTTAACCAATAAATGTCCTTGACGAATTACATTTTAATACACTTGATATTGATGGTGAAAGTGAGCCAAACAATTTTATAGTAAAGCATTTAGGATATCCAAATCCTACCTCTGAGTATTTTTTTCTCTTGAGTCTGTGAATAATAACTTGCATGATTTACCAGATAAGACCTTTCAATATTATGTCATAACATCTGCAGTGCACCATAACATCTTGATGAATTGATTAATCAGTGTATAGATCCATTGGAACATTCTTTTGACTTGTTAGGTTGTGTGAAACCAAATTTAAAACCGACATTGAACACTTATACAATATACCTAATTACACTTCATATTCTAATAGTTTTTTCTCGAAATAGTGGTGGTGTTGCATTATACTTACGAAAAGAAGATAGTAGCTTCATACGAAATGATTTTACTTTAAGAAAGGAATATATCGAAACAACATTTATAGAAATAAGTAATGTTACGACTGAGGTTCAAATATATCAGGGCTCTTATTCATTGGACTAGTAATGGCATAAATGCTACAACGGAAAGCGCTAGATCCAACCTCTGATGTATATTCCCAGTGAACAAAGAATACAAATACTCTCCAGAGTTCTATATGCAATAATAGGTTATTAAACTCTCAATAAATGTGCGTCTACTCTAGGCTTAATGTTATGTGAAAACAGCCTATTACTACCTATAACCGAAGGTGCTTGGTTATGGTATGCAAAGTAAGGTGGTAAGAGAAGTTACAGCTTACGTTACTTTAATCAATAAATGTCAGGCACTCCTGCATGAAAGAAAGTGCACTAAAGTCCTTCAACACCAACAAGGAATCTTCTTTAAATGTTAGATGCTATCAAGATGCTCGATAGCCTAGTGCAAATCTCAAGTCTGTGCGTCAAATATTACGTTATAGGGAGGGTAGCTCTCTTGAGAAACCTTAATACCGAAGTATTAGGCGTTCTCCTGGCGTACCTCAAAGACAAACAACCGAGCCTAGAACAGTGCAGAATGGTATAGGCAAAAAGTCCTCATTCGTGCATGCTCCATTCTCAATGGCACACAGCCTAGAATTTACTCAATCAACTCCAGTTCTCAGGTATGTCGTGCAGCTTTTAACTAAAGCCAGCACTCATAGGAAACAATACCTTATAATATCAGACTCCTATCTATCTATCTATATGCTCAGGCCCAGACTCCTAGTCTAGCATTATCTAATCCAGCAGAACACTAATAATTATAGGAAGCGGTACTGAACAATATGAATGCCAACCAATGCTTCGTGATCAACTTATCTTAACAACTAAACATACATGGGTTATATAAGACCTTAACGCACAATACAACTAGCCAGCATGAAGCTGATTTTGCAGAGTTAACCAGAGGGGGTATAATATTAATAAAAGGTGGTGAAAGATATGGAAAATGAGAGAGATAGGCAGAGGAAAAGGTTCTCAGGTGCAGAGAGGGGAACAGGTATCCAAGGGATAAGAGGGATGCGTTCTAGAAACCAGATCTGAGGGAGAGAGTGGCGAGGGAACTGTATATATACTAGCACTAGCTCGAGCCGTGTGGGAAAAAAGGCGTAACAAGTCCTCTAACCAATGCTAAAGAAGCCAGCCAAACATGACGTCACAAAGCATAGTAAAAAAACTCCCTCAACGAATCCCCACGAAGCCAGCCAGCTATGACGTCATCGAGTATAGCAAAACACTACGCGTCTCCTCTCACTCTGTTCTACTCTCTCTCTCTCTCTCTCTCAATTCCTATCATTACTACTTAATGATAAAACATATACTTTGCAATTAAATATATAAAGCCTTGACATGGGAGAAAACAAAGAGCCTTTCTGGACTGCCCATGACACAAGCTTTCATATGAAATAAAGCACACAATAATACATCAACTGTAGCCACATCCACTGCCCTGGCAATCCTAGCGAGTCACTGTAGGACAAGCCATGCGGTTCTAACGGAGTGGTTAACGTCACACACCCCCCAAGATTTTTCTCAGAGGCCCAAGGCTCACAAAAATCTGATTGTTAGAACCCATGCTATATCTCTACTTCCCATTACCCAGCGACAGTAAAATATCTGGCACAATTCTCAACAAAACATTTTACAAAATTATAACCTTCCCCAACACAATAGGTTAAATCATATGTAGTTATGCTCCTCAAGAGCGAGCTTCTCTAGCCCAGCATTCTGAGAGGAGTGCAACTCAGAATTACTGCTATAACATACTGAAAAAATTCAACTATCAAAGAAAGAGTTTTTATTTGATTTTTATGTTTTTAATTTGTTTATTTCGGCTGCACTATAGGGGCGAGCCTAGTTTTTTTCTTCTATACCAAACGCTCAACTCCTGCTTTACGACCCAATACGCTGGGCTACAACCACGAGCCAACAAGCACCAAGCACAAAATACTATTCAAACTAATGCAGGAGGCTACCCGTGTGTCAATCTACCCAGGATGATATACCCTTGAAAGACAATCTGCAACCACGTTGTCACAACCGGCAATATGGCGTATGTCCAGGTTATATACCAATAACCTTAGTGACCACCTGGTCAGCCTCATATTCCGATTGTGAAACTGGTCCAAGAACTTGAGAGGGTGATGATCTGTGTAAACTACAACGACCAGACCATAGGCTGGAACATAGACCTTGAAATGCCTCAGTGCAAGCACAACTGCCAGCAGCTCCCTCTCGACAACAGAGCAGCTTCCCTGGGCTGAATTGAACTTCTCCGAGCAGAAACTAACAGGATGCTCCAGCCCATCATCGTCCTTTTTCACAAGGACGGCACCAGCCCCCACACCACTAGCATCCGTTGCTAGTTGGAAAGGTAGGCTAAAGTCAGGGGCCCTGAGGATCGGGTGAGTGCACAACATGTGTTTTACTACTCTAAACGCCTTCTCACACTCAGGCGCCCATTTGACTTTCTTATCCTTCCAGTTATCCTCCATCTGAGCTTGACTGTCCCGTTCTCCTTCTCCACCTTGACTGCTAAACGTCAGCACAGGCACAGTGAGAGGCTCAGGGGGGTGCTTCACATACTCCTTCATGAGATTAACGTGACATAACTGATTGCGCTTACGTCTGTCTGGAGCGGCCACCAAGCAATCCAGGTCCGATAGCCTCTCAACCACCTTATAAGGACCAGTGTACTTCGCGGATAAGGGATGACCTACAAGGGGCGGTAGAATCAACACCTCCTGACCCACGTGAAACTCCCTGAGTTTAACCTTGAGGTCGTACCTGTCCTTCATGAGGGCCTGAGAGCTAGTCAAATTACGGCCAGCCAACTCCAGACTGCGCAACATCCGTTCTCGACTGTCGAGGACATACTTGAGCATAGAACAAGGTTTTTCTGCGCCCTCCCATATTTCTTCAACCATATGGAGAGGCCCTCTGACACGGTGTCCAAAGACGAGCTCATTAGGGCTGAATCCCAAACTTTCCCCAGGTACCTCCCGTGCAGCAAATGAAATATATGGCAGGCCAAGATCCCAACCTTTCCCACTCTCAAAGCAACAATAACGAAGCACAGATTCCAAGGCTGAGTGCCATCGCTCTAACACACCCTGGCTCTCTGGATGATATGCAGATGACACAACCGTAACAATCCCATGCTGCGGCACTGCTTGAACAAAGAGGCCAGAAGTGAAGTTGGATCCTTGGTCTGACTGAATTACCTGCGGGTAACCATACCGGGAAAAATACACTAGCAAGTTTCGGACCACCGTCTTCGCTGACCCATTTCTCATAGGGTACGCGTCAGGGTACCTTGTTGCTACCTCCATGATGGTCAGGGGATACTTGGAAAAATCTCCCGACTGTGCATCACTGTCCTCCTTCAACTCGACAGCACCGGTACCACATTCAAGAACCTCCGGGTCTTCTAAGTGCAATTTACGAATGTCCGAAGGAGCAAGCTTATCTAAGTGTTTGCGAAACAACTCATGCCCCCCTCCTACACTGAATTTAGCCTCCCGTTGCTCTCTCTCTGTGTATCGTTGCTGTCTCTTCGTCTTTTTAAGCCCATCCTCTGCCTTCTTACTAACAGTTAATGGGTCTTCTCCAGACTCGAAAATCGGTCCTAATAATGAGTCCCCGAGAATGTCCGTTGATACTAAACTCTCAACCGCATCAACTTTCAACCCCTTCTCGGTACCTTTCCTCCGCTTGTCTAAAGACTGTTGACCAGAATGTGACTCCCTGGATGCAAGAGATCTGGTGGCAACACACGCCATAGGTTGCACCGGACACTTCACAACCCAATCCTGCTCCTCCCTACTCACGTCGGCCGGCTTCTCGGCAACGACTAAGGGTGGAGCCTCAGAAGTAGGCCCCGCAAAGTCGTTGCCGAGAAGGAGGTCGACGCCCCCAACAGGTAACTTCTCCACAATTCCTACATCCAGGTCACGAGTCACACCATCAACTTCCATCTTCATTCTTACAAGCGGGTATGACCTTGTTGCATTAACTCCCTGAACCACAACCACCCGCGCCGTATTTACAGGTTTACCAGTGAAATTCCTCAACAATGTTTGCGATGGCCCAGTGTCACGCAAAATTCTCACCTCATGTCTTCTACCCCCCCACTCCACACAACCGAGTCCCCTGTGGTCACTAAAGGCATCACGGACAGGAGCCTTCCGGATCCTTCTGCACTGGCAGTGTATTTACCTCGGAAGAATTGCCTCTAACAAACTCCGATGTCCTCTTGAACACTCCAATGCCGTGAGCAAAAGACACGGCTGCCGGAGGAGGTCGACTAGGGCACTCATTTGCCTTATGACCCTCCTGGTGGCACTTAAAACACATAAATTTCGGTTTCGGCTTATACTGTGATGTAAAAAAAACCTGACTTTTCTCATACGGCGTGGTGTTAGGTTTGGATTCAGTTTTAGTTTCATTGCTCTTTTGTTTAAATGTGTCATTGCTACGGGGAGGGGGAGGATAACGGTCCCTAGCACTTGCATCGTACTTCTGTGAGGACCCGCAACCCCGAATCAACGACAGCCGTCGATCAGCCATTTCTGCTGCTTCGACTAGAGTTCTTGGGTTTTTCTCCTTTAAGTTCAAAGTTAGATCACCGCCCGTGCTCTTAAAGAACTGCTCCAACATCATCAACTGCTTAACTCCATCAAACGTTGTTACCTTCTCAGATCGGAGCCAGTTCCCCAGGGCATCGGACAAGTCCCGGGCATGTTCCAAAAAGGTGCTATCTCTTCCCTTAGTTACACCCCGGAACTTCAAACGGTACGTTTCTGGTTGCAGTTCGTAATCCCTCAGGACAGCCTCCTTGAGATCCTCATACACAATACATGACTCCAAAGGTAACGCATCGTAGGCTTTAAGACCCTTGCCTATTAATCTAGAGGATACAAGTGCTGCCCATTTATTCTCTGGCCACTGGTGTTCCCGGCACTTCTTCTCAAAGCGTGCGAAAAATTCTGTAACACCACTCTCATCAAACACCGGAACCAGTTTCAATAAGTGCGAGAGAGATTGATCATGAGCACGGTTACCAGCCCCAAGTCGCTGTCCCGTTGTCTCTACTCACGACTTCTCTACGTCCATGTCGGCACAGTACCTAGTCGACTCAGCTTGGATTTTTGCTTGACTGATAGTTTTTCTCTCTTCTATCTTGGCTAATTCTAATTGCTGCTGATGCTGAAGGTTAGCTAATTCGAGCTTAAACAATAATTCTGGAGATAACCCTTGAGGAGGTGAAGGTGCTACAATGTTTGAAATTACCGGTGGTCCCCCCAGGGGCAACCCACCCTGCCAGTCACTACCCAACTGTGGACGCGTACTCGGGGTCGGCAAACTACTGGGATGGCTGGGAGTCGAGTGTAGGGGAAGCATGGCTGAAGGGCTCTGACCACTCAACCCATCTCGCTCACCAGTCACCCTGCCCAGTACACACGTTATCAAGTTATCCCTGGTCATGCTGCTAGTACCCGCATGACCGATAGCCGTGGCCAGGCATTGAAGACCGTACCGATCCATACCCTCCAACCGCTTGGCAGTAACAGGCCATTGCAAAAATATCCTAGCATCCTCCTCACAGTTCACCTGATTAACCATATCATCATATTGTTGTTCCTCAGTTTCGATGTTACGTACTGTGTCTCCATTATCCTCTGATCCGGTATAAGACATGATGCTCACAAAAATTTCCCACCTCAATATTCAGAAAAGAAGCACCCCAAACTCTTATACCTCAATATACACACAAACATTCTCGGAAATACTCAAGGGCTATACTATGTTGCAAACAAAAATCATTCTTGCTGATCCCCGCAAAATATTCCCCAAAACAACAAATGTTCCCTGCTAATAAATGTAGGTTCACCAAATCCTGGCGAGGTCGCCATTTGTTACGACTGAGGTTCAAATATATCAGGGCTCTTATTCATTGGAATAGTAATGGCATAAATGCTACAACGGAAAGCGCTAAATCCAACCTCTGATGTATATTCCCAGTGAACAAAGAACACAAATACTCTACAGAGTTCTATATGCAATAATAGGTTATTAAACTCTCAATAAATGTGCGTCTACTCTAGGCTTAATGTTATGTGAAAACAGCCTATTACTACCTATAACCGAAGGTGCTTGGTTATGGTATGCAAAGTAAGGTGGTAAGAGAAGTTACAGCTTACGTTACTTTAATCAATAAATGTCAGGCACTCCTGCATGAAAGAAAGTGCACTAAAGTCCTTCAACACCAACAAGGAATTTTCTTTAAATGTTAGATGCTATCAAGATGCTCGAATCGGAAATGGAACCCAAAAAGGCCGGCAGCGGAACAATGCTCGTGCAGGCAATGCAAACAAAAGGCAGGATATATAATGCGGCCGGGGCCAAGAATATCCTAAACGCTACAACAATAATAATCGCCACGACAATGCAGTATTTCTATCAACAAAAAGAGCCTAAGTCGTTTGTGTCTCCATACATCAAACTAGGCTGCGAAGTGCTTGTGTAATCATAAACGGGTATGCATAAAAAGAGTAATTGGTTTAATATACTTAATGTCTACTATGACTGATAAAGTCTAGCTAGAGTCAATGATACGAGATACTGGTGCGCATGACATGCCACATAGCCTAGTGCAAATCTCAAGTCGGTGCGTCAAATATTACGTTATAGGGAAGGGTAGCTCTCTTGAGAAACCTTAATACCGAAGTATTAGGCGTTCTCCTGCCGTACCTCAACGACAAACAACCGGGCCTAGAACAGTGCAGAATGGTATAGGCAAAAAGCCCTCATTCGTGCATGCTCCATTCTCAATGGCACACAGACTAGAATTTACTCAATCAACTCCAGTTCTCAGGTATGTCGTGCAGCTTTTAACTAAAGCCAGCACTCATAGGAAACAATACCTTATAATATCAGAATCCTAGTCTAGCATTATCTAATCCAGCAGAACACTAATAATTATAGGAAGCGGTACTGAACAATATGAATGCCAACCAATGTTTTGTGATCAACTTATCTTAACAACTAAACATACATGGGTTATATCAGACCTTAACGCACAATACAACTGGCCAGCATGAAGCTGATTTTGTCGAGTTAACCAGAGGGGGTATAATATTAAAAAAAGGTGGTGAAAGATATGGAAAATGAGAGAGATAGGCAGAGGAAAAGGTTCTCAGGTGCAGATAGGGGAACAGGTATCCAAGGGATAAGAGGGATACGTTCTAGAAACCAGATCTGAGGGAGAGAGTGGCGAGGGAACTGTATATATACTAGCACTAGCTCGAGCCGCGTGGGAAAAAAGCGGTAACAAGTCCTCTAACCAATGCTAAAGAAGCCAGCCAAACATGACATCACAAAGCATGGTAAAAAACTCCCTCAACGAATCCCCACGAGGCCAGCCAGCTATGACGTCATCGAGTATAGCAAAACACTACGCGCCTCCTCTCACTCTGTTCTACTCTCTCTCTCTCTCTCTCTCTCAATTCCTATCATTACTACTTAATGATAAAACATATACTTTGCAATTAAATATATAAAGCCTTGACATGGGCGAAAACAAAGAGCCTTTCTGGACTGCCCATGACACAAGCTTTCATATGAAATAAAGCACACAATAATACATCAACTGCAGCCACATCCACTGCCCTGGCGATCCTAGCGAGTCACTGTAGGACAAGCCATGCGGTTCTAACGGAGTGGTTAACGTCACAGTAACTACAACTCTTGTAATATTATAGTAAGAGTTATTTATAGGAGACCTCACACTGATGTTCATGAGTTTCTAAATACACTTAATAATATCTTAACAACATTGAATAATGAGAATAAACAATGTTATATTGCCGGTGATTTCAACCTTGATCTTTTAAAATATAAAACAGAAGAGCCAGTATCGGATCTTCTAGGACTCTGCAATAACAAATTATGTATCAACACCATAGTAAAACAAACACGGGTAACAGCAAACTCTGCCACACTGATCGATCACATATGGACCAACAACTACGCCGAAAATGTTTTAAATGGTATTTTGTATAATAAAATCTCTGATAATTTTCCTGTTTTTGGTTCTAATGTAACAGCTAATAAGGATGACAGTATAGTTATTAGGTATAGAGACTATAATAATGATAAACTAGAATATGATATAAATTGCATAGCAGATGTATCTTGGGATCTAATATTTTCTGCAAGTGATCCTAACGTAATATATGATTAATTTATATAACTATCTTGAATACATGTTTTAACAAACACTTTCCATTACTGACAAAAAACATAAACACAAAACACCTTTGTAAACCTTATATAACTCCCGAAATTAAAATCTTAATTAAAGACAAAAATAAACTTCAAAGAAAATGTGCTAGAAAACCGATCACATACTGTATGGTGAGGCGTATCATGAGATACGTAATCAGGTCCCGCTAAAAAATGCTGATGCTAAAGCAGAATATTATAGACAGAAATTGGAAGACAGCGCGGGGAATTGAAAGAAAACATGGGATGTAATAAACACAGTTTTAAAGCGACATAACAATTATAAACTTAGTAATACTTTTAATTGTAACAATAGAGAAATCAATAGGCCACAAGAAATAGCAAATTCTTTCAATGACTATTTTATCAATGTTGGACAAATCCTTGCAGAGAGTATTGAACCTCACAACATCTGTTATAAAACATATCTAACAAACAGACAGGCAGCTTCATTCACTAAGTCTCATGTCACCGAGGATGATTTGAACTCCATGATTTGATTTGAAATGATTAGAAAATATTGATGATTTGAAAATATTAGTTAAGGGATGTTTCACCGGGCTATGACGGAATCCCCATTAGGATAAAGCAGTTACAGGCAGCTTATGTCCATTATTACTACATCTATGCAATGCTTCCTTTTCAACGGGTATATTTCCCAACAAGCTAAAGATAGCTAAAGTAACTCCAATTTTTAAATCAGGAGATAGGAGGGAAATGAAGAATCACCGACCTGTTTCTGTACTTCCTTCGATAAGCAAAATTCTCGAAAAACTCATGAACAATAAAACAAAAAAAAATGTAGCGATAATCACATTTTAACAGACTATCAACACGGTTTTAGAAAGGGTAAATCAACCGAATCAGCCCTTACCTCATTTACTAAAGATGTTCTTAATTCATTTGATCAAAACCAATTTACAATAGTAACATGTTTAGATCTTTCAAAGGCTTTTGACACCATAAACCATAACATTTTGCTAGATAAACTGGAACATCACGGTTTTAGGGGCAACATCAATGCTTGGTTTCGATCTTACTTAAACAATGTTTAATTTAATGATTGTAAGTCGGACACTAAGCCTATAATGTATGGAGTACCGCAAGGATCGATATTGGGACCATTATTATTTCTTATATATATTAATACTATTGTAATTAGTAGTACCTTACTTAAATTCACCTTGTTTACTGATGACAGTACATTATACACAAGCCACCATGACCTTCGCGCCTTGATAAACATAATGAATAATGAACTAGTGAAAGTAAACAACTGGATTAAAAACAATAAGTTAACATTAATTATTAGCAAAACTAACTACAGTACATAAACTTCCATAGAAAAAAAAAATTCCCCCAAACTTAGAACCCCTCAGGATTGGCAATTCAGCTTTAACAGAAGTAGATAATACCAAATTTCTTGGAGTCATAGTTGAAAAACAGCTTAATTGGATATTACATATTCAAAATGTTAGAAACAAAATAACCAAGCAATATGGAATACTAAATCTCACAAGAAACTTTTTAAATGTCAGAGCAATGCAACACATATATTATTCATTGGTTTATTCCAATATAATTTATTGTCACGCAGTGTGGGGTAATGCATGCAAAACTAAGATGAAAACACTAGTAACCGCTCAAAAACGTATACTAAGATTTTGTTTTCATAAATTAAGATACGAACATACAAATTATTTGTTTTTTAATCTTAGAATGTTAAAGTTAAATTATATAAATACATATTGTTCGGCTAATTATGTTTTCAAATCAATAACTACTCATGCACATAGTGAAATGTTTCAGTTTCGTATAAATCGATATAATTTGCGAAATGCCAATCTACTAGCAGTCCCCTTAATTATTTCAAACCAGTCACAATCATTAATTAAGTATCATGGCGTCGATATCTGGAACGGATTGCCTCAACATATTTGTAGTGAAACAATTTTTATCTTTCAAGAAATCCTTAAAATTGTATTAAATAAATAAATATCAACATCAATAATGAATTGGAACTAGTAGTTATTTGTTTGTGTGTGTTATTTGGAGTGATGGTGGTGGAGGGGATGAGTGTTGGAAGTACAGTGTGTGTGAGGAGGAATGTGATTTATATAGTATACCGGTATGTGCAGCTTCTGACGGGTGTTCGTGGGATCTTGCAGGTTGGTCATTTTGGGTTAGTGTTCGGATCGGGTCGGCTATTTATTGATGAGTCTATATTGTGTATTTGTTAGTGTATGGCTGGTTTGATCTGGGTGGGTGTGTTTGCATGGGGGGGATGGTCGCGGGGGCTCGCGGGCATTCGTCGGTGGCTGTGCATTGTCTTGGCGCCACAACCATATGGCAATAAATAATAATTGTGTGTATATGAAACTATGCATATTTAGCCTATATTGTTGTAGGTAATATGTGTGAATAAAAACTGTGTTTGGGTGTTTCATGTATATGCTCTTTAAATGTATATTTCTAAATTTATTAACACTACACTATATATGTAAACTTATGTTGCATAGGCCTATGTATATGTGCGGTATGTGTGCTAATTATTATTTGATTAAATATATTTGTAAAACTAAAAATAATACCTGGAAATATTGTGAATAAATCTGAAGCTTTACCACCATAATAAAATAAGGTGCCTTTTAAGAGAGTTAACTCTCAAAAGGCTCAGCTAGAATATTTATAACACCTTGTAAATACTGTAAACATTTTGTAATACATGAAAGCTAAACAAATGTTGTTCAATTTCAATTTATCTCGCTATTCTATCAATATGTACTATACTACTACTACTATCTACTATCTACTATAATAATCAGTGTTCCTCAGAGTTCTCACAGTGTATAGGCTACCACCTCCTCTACATAAGGTACGTGGTACCCGCCTTGCAACACAATCCCACCCCTACTCTGTGCAACTCTCCACACCAAGAGTTAAACGTTACTCTCAGACTTAATTCTTCTGCTCAACAGCTGAGCTATTGAACTCTCTCCCAGAATCAGTCTTTTCCTCTTCCTATGACTGAAATTGCTTCAAATTCTGTGTGTCCAGGCATTTTGGCTTGAACGTCCCTTGATTTAGGCCCTGTCACACTTTCAACTCTGGGGGAGGCACTCGCTACAGACAGTTCTGCCTTTTGCCTCCCTCACTCACATAGGAAAAAAAAAAAAATGGAACCCTTATCGTCCAGAGGTGAAAGAAGGGTGCTATGCTGGTATGAATGTATTGAATGAATGGGAGATGAAAGGCTTACACAGAGAATATATGAGTCAGAAACAAGGGGAAATATCAAGGGGATTGAGAGGAAGAACTCGAAGGCGATTGAGAGATAGTATAATAAAAACGTTGGAAGATAGAGAGACCACTGAAGAACAGGCAAGAGAAGTGGTGATGAATAGGAATGAATGAAGAATACTTGTAAATAGGTGAGTGATAACGCAGTCGTAGGGAGAGGAAGACGGGTGCCAGTTTGACTAGATATTAGTCCATCAGGCGCCTGGCACGGGGAGTATATTGTAAAGGGCCAAGCCTGGAGGTATGGTGGGTGGGCATTGTAGTGTGGTTCTGCTGCATGCCTGCCTGCTGAAACCGGAACCTCTCTAGGAGGTCTGGGACAGGGGTAGTGCTGGAGGCCCCTAGTTATCAGTGATCTCAGGTGTTTTCTTCTCTCTTTCTGTTGTCGAGGGGGACCAGGCTCCGTACTTCTTTCTTTTTGTCTTCTTAGTCTTCTTCTTGTGTTTATTCTTCTTAGTCTTTACAGGAGGGAAGGGGATATTGAAGCCCTGCAGGGGATCTCAAACGAGTTTAACCCGTTGAGCCCAGGCTAGTTATAATATTTTGTTCACCCCAGTCCCAAGCCATTTTCACTTATTTTTTTTGTTTGCTAAAATGGAAGACAAGGATGAGAAATGAAAAAAAAAAAAAAAAAATCACCTCTGACATTTTTTTTGGGGGGGGGGAGCCTCAAACAAATTTGTTGAGCCAAAATGGAAGAGAATGGTGAGAAATGAAGACAAAAATTAAAAAAAACTCATTTCGGTCATTTGGGGGGCGGGAGGGGGGTTTCAATAGTTCGTCTCCCCCGCATGACCACCCGCCCGGGAGCACTAGGGTAAAAACTGAGTATGGCATTGTACGGCATACATCCTAAGGAGTATCTCACATAAATCTCAAGCCTCTAGCTCCCATACGACCGGAGTAATGAAGGTTCAAAGTGGCGGTGAACTAGGGGTGTAAACTATCCCCACTAAGCCCACCACCACCAGCCGCGCGGCTGTCTCGGCCCGCTCACACCTACTGGCCCGGCTCCCACACACACTACGGTACCTCCCCCTCCTATTCTCCCGCCATTTCCTACCTTACGAGCCATGTAAGTGTTTTTTATATGTCGGACGCACGTGATGCGTCGCTGGGAGTTGGTGATCAAAGACTGCCGACGCAACACGTGCGACGCTGGGTCTCACCGGGTTAAAGAAGCACAGGGAAGCCCGACCTTTGGCCAACATCAAGGATTGCTATAATCTGGGTGAGCCATGCAAGGGAACTTGAACGAAAGTATCTCACAAGGAAACCTGAGCGAGGAGTGCCTCGCAAGGGAACCTGAATGATGGTGCGGCTGGCTGGATACGCTGTTGATGGTCACTTTTGTATCTCCCAAGGAAACTGTAGGGAGAATACCTAAAAAGAATAGGTGAGGGTGTGAGCCTGCTGAATAGTTTTTACTCGCACTTCTTGTTTATCTTCTTGCTAGGGTGGCTCTTGTGGGTTTTGAGGGTAGAAACAGCTTTAGTAGTGGGGTTGGGGCTGCTGAAGTGGAAGGTGAGCTGCTAATTGTGCGATTCAGCGTGGTGGTGGGCGATGCTCTGATGTCACATGTCCTGTTATTGGCTATGGAGGCAGGTGAGGGAGAAAATGAGGTGGCTGGTGTTAGAGAAAACCGTTTTGGAGGGCTCACTGCAGTATCTTCCTGTAGTTGTAGCATCACAATTTTGTTAGTGGTGATTGCGTTTAGTGTCGGCATGATGGTGCTGGTGGTTTCCTTGCCTCGCTCTTTCCATCTCTGGGGCATAATAATAATAATAATAATAATAATAATAATAATAATAATAATTATAATATCATTAATAATGATAATAATAGTTATAAATAATAAGGTGATGATGATGATGATGAAGATGATGAAAACAGAAGAAAAAATATAATACCTATTTTGCGATTCCATGAACTCTCCAAAAATGTAACTATAACAAAAATATTTTTATCTCAATATTCAGATAATCACGTATTTCCTCACACACGATGAAGGGTTTAAAGACATTTTGACTTGTTGAAGTACTAAGCTATTCCTCCATTCAAAATTTATGCGACACACAAATATATCCAAAGGCCAAATCATACAATAGACGAGGACGGGAGGAAGAACTAATCATAATAATAAAAATAATAATAAAAATAATAAAAATAATAATAATATATAGTTATTTCGCCACTAGAGTATAACTCGATTAATAAGGAATAATTATTACCAAGGAAATATAATTCACAATAATACTCATTAACATACCACTAGTTCTATCCACTCCTATGATGATGATTCTACCTTATACTATTCAACTAGTTTTTAACACTCAAGCCGCGGCGCCCGACATATGTCGGGCCATATGTTTATGGGGAGGTGTGGTGGAGTGGTCTTGCCACTGGCCTGGTAATCCAAAGGTCCCGGGTTCAAATCCCGATGTATCAATGGGAAGATATTATTGGGATCGAATTTGTGCTGTACCTAGTATCAGTGCATTACCACAAGCCAACCGAAACGTCAATAAAATACCCTCATTGTTCCCTGATTAAATAGCACTGTATGAATATTCCCATATTCAAAATATGCTATAGGGGTGCAATGCCTGGTGAGTTATCTGCTCAACAGGTGGCGTTGTGTGTGTGTAAGTGTGAGAGTCCGAGTGTAGGGGGTGAGACAGTGAAGCATGGGAACGAGATGGCTTCAGAGATGGGGTCGTTTCGGGCCATGAGTGAGCACCGTGCCTCATGTGAAGGCAAGATGGCAGGTGCTCGTTGTACTCTACGTGCTTCACATGTCTCACTCCCTAGACTGGAACAAGACCTCACGGGCTTCACTGTTCATTGTAAAGCGGTGAATGTTAAGGCTCTCAGCCTATGCCCGAGAGAAAGTAAGTTGGAATATAGAAAAAAAAAAAAAAAAAAAAAGGAGAACAATGGACTATTGTCCGGTGCCCGACAATAGTCGGGCGGGATTTTGAGCACATTATCGGCTCTGAGAGAGAGTCCACGCGTTGGGAGGACGATAGGCGGGCTCTGACCGTCCGGCCCGACCATAGAGCCGCGATTGACAGCCCTACTGCAACATTCCACAACCACTGTCTCTAGATGCCAGGACAAAAACAAGGAAATTACCTTATTTAGGGATTTTTCACCTCCGGTTACGCAATTGCTACAGGATAACCCGTGGTCGTACAAGAATGATTCAGGTGTCATTGAAAAGCTCTATTGTCGCCCTTTCACGGATACATAATTGTATTACGCTCTGGCTCTTGTTTATGCATGAAAAAGAGCATGGAATGAAGCTCGTTTAGGGTAAATATGCCCGCCAGGCAGGTAGTAGAAGTTACAAACATCCCCGTCGGTTAGAGGTTAACAACCACCCAGCATGCAATCACTCCAAAAGGCACGTGACGAGGCCATGGAACGCCTATCTTCTGATCAATCAATTTTTGCTTTGATTGAGCAGAGAAAATCTTGTTCCTTTCAATGCCTTCAAGACCTAATTTCTCCTTCTATCTAACCATCGATATCTTCCACAAGACTATCAATTACTCTTCAACAATTCACAAATAAACCCTTCATCGTCTCTCAATATTCTTGGTATATCTTTTTCATCTGTCCTTTCATGGAAAGATAATATTACCATTCTTGCAAAAACAGCTTCCTAGAAGTTAATTGTGCTTAACCGTCTCCGTTAGTTCCTCACCCCAATACATCTTCTTGCTCTGTATAGGGGCACAGTGTGTCCATTTATCAAGTATTGTTCACATGTGTTGGGAGGTTCCACACATACAGCACTTCTCGAAAGAGTAAAGTCAAAAGCATGTCAACTCACCAACTCACTTCCTCTTACTAGTTCCCTACAATATCTTTCTACACGCCGTAATGTTGCATCTCTTGCATTCTTCCATCGATATTACAACAATCAGTGTTCTTCAGAACTCTTTCAGTACATACCCACTCCCTTGCGGCGAGTGTGAGGCACCTGCCTTTCAACACAGCTCCCATTAAAAAAAGGCAGCAAATCCCTACCCAGTAACTATCGTCCAATTAGCTTAACCTCAGTTGTATGTAAAATGCTAGAAACGGTCATGCGAGACAGACTCGTAAATAACTTAGAGGAAAATAACATACTTGAAGATACTCAACACGGCTTTCGTGAAAAATGTTCCTGTTTAACAAACCTCTTAGACTTCTTCCACGATATCCTCAACCTCTACGATGAGAGTAAAGCTGTAGATAATATATATACCTTGATTTTCAAAAGGCCTTTGACAAAGTTCCCCACAAACGTTTAAAGCTAAAACTAAAAGCGCATGGAATACAAGACAGTGTGTTGAAATGGATAGAAAATTGGCTCAGCGACAGAAAGCAAAGAGTAGTCATAAACGGTAAGGCATCTAAATGGACCAATGTAAGTAGCGGGGTACCCCAGGGATCGGTACTAGGACCAATTATCTTTCTAATTTACATCAACGACATAGATGAGGGTCTCACCTGTACAATCTCAAAATTTGCTGACGATACAAAAATTGCAAATAGCGTACTCTCAAAAGAACAAGTTGACGATATGCAACACAATCTAGATAAATTGTCATGTTGGGCCCAAATTTGGCAAATGAGTTTCAATGCGGATAAATGTAAAGTACTACATATCGGATACCTAAATGAGAAAGCAAACTATTAGATGAAGGGCACTCAGCTTAAGAATTTAAACAGAGAAACCGATCTGGGAGTAACAATATCGAGTAACCTAAAACCGAGTCAACAATGTTCAGAAGTTGTTAAGAAGGCAAACAAAATAATTGGCTTTATAGGCAGGTCATTTGAGCATAAATCCAAAGAAGTTATCCAAACCCTTTACAATTCCTTAGTCCGCCCTCTTCTGGAATACTGCGTTCAATCCTGGTGCCCTTATTACCAAAAAGATATAAACAAGCTAGAACGAGTTCAATGTAGAGTTACCAAAATGATACCTAGCCTAAAGAACAAACCATACGAAGAGCGTCTTAGAGAATTAAATATATTTCCTTTAACCCAGCGCAGATTAAGAGGTGACTTAATTCAAGTGTTCAAAATCATCAAAGGCATCGACAATATGAACTGTAGTAAGTACTTCACTATCGACCAATCTAATTACACGCGGGGAAACGGTTGCAAAATTATTGGTAAATCTTTTAACTCACACGAATCTAAGAATTTCTTCTTCAATCGAGTTGTCAACTTGTGGAATGGGCTTCCCCGAAACGTTATAGACTGCATCACCGTTGATTCATTTAAACTCCGCCTAGACAAATATCTCGCATCAAACCCGCGACTGACTGCGTTTGTAAATGAATAACTTTATTTTATCCCCCCCTCAGTTACTAACCCCTCTGTCCCCTACTAACTTCCTAATCCTGCCACAGACATTAGTTCCAGGGCAGTAATTCCCTTTCCAATGTTCCCTTACCTACTCTAAACCACTGTTTGGACACTTGATCCTCAGTGTTTTGGAGGACAAGCAACCTAGAAGGGTCACTGGATCTGTTGTTGCTTGATTTCCTTTGTACTCCTTTGTACTCCTTTGTACTCCTATTCTGTTTCTCTGTGTTTCTTCTACTCAACAAGTGAACTCTGGCACTCTCTCCCTCAATCAATCTTTCCTTCAACCTATGACTTAGACTGCTTTAAACTTCTTGTGTCCAGGCATTTGAACCTTGAATTCTGCTCTCTGTCAATTCTTCGGCTTTGGGAGAGACACCCGTTACAGGCAACCTGCCTGTTGTCTCCTTCGTACACATAGAAACACAAAACACTTCTACGGATGCACATTCAAAGGTTTAAACAACACTTTTGCGATCAATTACATAAGTAAATATACTGTACTATATAAACATAAACTCACCTACATATAAACAAATACATACACACGGAATTACAGTATATACACATGCAGTGTATATACCGGTACATTGAATAAAATACATACCTACAGTACGCTGCGCTGCGCAGTATATGCATGAACCCACTTACAAACGCACATATAGGCCTACACACCCACAGATCACTGTATACATACACACATATAAATTTATGTATTCAATATAAACATACATGGGGTGATTGTAGGCACCAATCAAGCAGGGTACTACCCAGGGAAGGCCACATAGGCATATGATAAGGAGTTGCTGGAACTCCTGTTTAATTTGCCAGGCTTCCCCCACTGTTTCTATTCGGGCCTTACCTACACGGAGAGTAATCCAGCTAACTCTCACAAACACCTCCACCTAATCATTTGACTTTACTAAACAAGTACACCACACTTCTTTCCAAGTGAAACAAAGTCATGAGGATTGACAAAGTTGGATTAAAATACCACTCACCCAATCACTACACTAGATTCCAGATATTAACCCCCCCCCCCCCCAGCCTTCCGCCCAACACAATAAACAAACTTGGCTAATGATGAGTGGCAGTTGTTGTTGTTGTTCCCTAAGCTGCCTGGCCGAACAGCCCCGAGTCCCTGAGGAAGGCCATGGCCACGATCGGGCTTTCCCACAGAGCTCTCATTGAGTGTAGATTGTGTTGTTGGCGTAAGTGGTTTTGTGAAATGCAGTCTTCTATGATGTGTTTAATGGTATGGGGTGCTGTGTTACATCCTGGGCAGGCGTCGACAACGGAGTCATCCAGTCTCTTCTGATAGCTCAGGAGAGCTGGATGGTGTCCGCATCTCAGCCTGGCCAGGTGGACTCTGTCCTCGCGAGGAAGGGAGGATTCGGAAGGATGGATTCGGAAGGATGGATTTCGGGAGGTCGTGCATGCAGCTGCGTGTTGTCTGTGAGTGAGTGGATGGATCGGTGAGAGATATGAGTATGGATGTGCTTCTGGAAGTTGGTTCGGGGTGGGCAGGGAGGGAGAGAGGACAATAATTGTGTGTGATACCGTGTGCTGGGTGTTGTTTTCATATTTCTTGGTGTCTGTGGGTGTTGTTGCCATGTAGTTTAGTGGGTGGTCTTGGTTCGTGGAGGCTGCTGCCAGGAATTGAGTGCCTCTCATGTCCAGATGGTCTTTGACTTTGAGGATTTTGGTTTCTTGATGTAGGTGATCTGTGGGTGCAGTAGCTGTGCAGCCTGTAATGATCTTCAGGGCTTTGTTTTGAATAGTCTGTAAGGTCTTATGATGTGTTTCAGCTAGGTTAGAAGCCCAGGCTGGGCTTGCGTATTCCATCACTGATCTTATGTATTGTTTATATACTGTGGTGGTAGTTTCTTTGTTGTGTCCGAGTTTTGTGTGAGCAAGTGACCTGAGTGGCAGTTAAATGGTAGGGTGAAAGTGAAAAGCACTGACATATAGTTGGACACTAAACGGAAGGTATATAAAGACGCACAGACATTTTTAAATATACTGTTGGGTCAAAACATCTGTAGTGCATTATTGTTCCTTAAGTTGTTATGGAGACATAGCATGACCAACTATAAGTTAGTTCACTTGCTTTTGATGCTTGAACATTGACTACAAATTATTGTAATATTACCAATAATGTGGTACAGCAACATATACTGTACTGTATGTACTAGTATTACAGCACTAGTACTGCTGTACCAAACAACAGTACAACACAAACACAGCCTCCACTAAAGCTCACCCACGTGGAATATTGCAACAAAATTCCAAAGCAAATACAGGGCACCATGTTCTCGCCATATCTTTTCTCACATTTTCAAATATCAGGGCCTTTTGTAGCCCTAGAACGAAACAAAAAACATAAAGAGAGAGATAAAGAGAGTATGTATGTGTGTGTGAAAGAAAATGGTGATACTGTTAACTGCAAAGTACTAACCAGAAAACAAAACACTAATGCCCGATTAAGAAAGCAGGTATTTCCAATAATACTAAGAGGAAGAGGAAAACACCGTATTTAATAACATAAACACTAACAAGATATTGAGAATATATATATACTGTATATACTTAGAAGGATAGTGGTTGGGTATTTTCTTTACACTGATTCTGCAGTACCACACGATATACCAACACCACCACTGCTTCCCCTAGACTTTATCTGCATGGACTAGGGCAGCATAATCCTGAAGCAAACACCGACACCATGTTCTCGCCATATAATTTTTTCATTCGCTAAATTTTGGCCCGTTGTTTAGCCCCAGAGCGAAGGAAAAGGGAAGCATAAAAAGAGTGGTTATATATCGTGATACCATGAGCTGTCAAATGGTCAAACAGAAAAGGGAGCTTGATTCTTTGGGGTCACTATACGGACATTCGATAGCGATGGACCTGGAGGGAGAGGTGGATGATAATTCTAATAAAATATGAGCTGGGAACTGAATAAATAATCGGTAGAATGCCAATTGTTGAATAATTGTCAATATCTATTTCGTATGTATCTAAAATATATTTTTCCCCTTTATCTCAAATTGGCACATCAATGTGGTTCTCTTATGTACAGTAGTTCTTGATTGAAATCAACCATATGCATTTCATTACTGTTTGTTTTACTTGCAATTACTGAGAGACGATAATACAATTTATGGCAATAATATTACATTCGTCTAATGGTGCTCTCCATTGTATGAAAGCTTCAAACAACTTGATTTAAACTGTTGGGGATTGAACATTAGTGAGAATGAATGCTGAGGACATGAACTCCAATTACATTTAGTTTGGGGAATAAATGTATTTAATAGAAAACAAAAATCAGAAGTGGAGATGTGATTGGTAAGGCATGGGAGCTAACAGATACCCTAGTACCACGGGAAATGATGCAAAGAGGTGGCTCTATTACACCAAATTGAAATAAACACCCATCATATAGGTATCTACAAAACTATACAAGGGATGCAACATTTCTTTGTATATTTAATGAGTGGAATTCATTAATGATAACTGCGTTATTGACAATTCTAAGGGTCTGTTTTCTATTAGCTTTAACTTTCTCAGGTTCACCTCTCCACATTAACTCCATAAAGGCGAGCAAAACTCAAGTATAGAACGCCCATGAACAAATAACGAATTAAGCATTTTTAGTAATATATCTCAAATTATAATTATGTCCAACTGAAGTTAGCACTACGTGATACACATGGATCTCGTACTGGAAGAGGTGAGCACACTTGTTTCATTGAAAGCAATGCAAAGGTCAGGTTGGTTTTGCCTATTTGTAAACTGAATGTACACTATGTTATTTTAGTTTTATATATTTGTTTTGCAACAATGGAAATCAGATTGTTTTGACCTCACATAGTATTTTGTCAATATTTTGAGAATCATCAGTATTCAGTAAGGAGTAAATTTTGTAATATTTTGTAAAATCGGTCTTCAATGTGAACTATTAATATAGTGTTGAGTCATCTGCATATGAACGAATGGGATACAAAGTTGCAGACAGGAGACCATTGATAGGAATAAGGAAAAGAGTTGGGGGATAACACTGAACCGGGTGAATTAATATTGAACAACAAAAATCTACTATTCCATCTTCCGATTAAGAATATTATGAAAATAATGGGATGAATGACGTTAGGTCTTAGTTAGGGGATTTTGATATTATGGAGCGGTGGTATACTCTACCAAAATCTGTTGACACTTCTAAGGTTACAGTGTGAATTCCTCTGCTTACTGGGACACTAATTACCACTACCGTTCACTGTCAAGGGCTAATTGCACAACTTGTCACTCCGGTTTAACCCACAATAATGGGCTCTACACGCAATATATTATTAATCCAAAGATAGAGCAACACCCGTATTATTATGATAACAGTAAAAAGTCCCATAAGATCAAATTATTACATTAAACATCGATATTTCAGATATATTTAATAGTTTTTTCCGAGTTTATAAGTCATAATATGGTTATAATTGCTGAATAATAATGTTTTATTTATGAAATAAGAAACATGTTTTAGACTTATTCCGAATGTGTCAGCAAAATATATTTATCATTAGTAGTTTTTTTAGTTTAAGCAGTTAAGAGTTTTTATGAAGGGAGCAGAGCATGTGTGAGAGTAGGAAATGGTGAGTTGAGTGAATGGTTTGAGGTAAAGGTAGGTTTGCGACAGGGTTGTGTAATGTCACCATGGCTGTTTAATATGTTTATGGATGGTGTGGTGAGGGAGGTGAAAAGGAGAACTATGGGAAGAGGATTGGGTTTAGTAGGAAAGAATGGTAGAGATTGGGAGTTGAATCAGTTGCTGTTCGCTGATGACACAGCATTGGTGGCGGATTCTGATGAGAAACTGCAGCGGGTAGTCAAAGAGTTTGGTGTGGTTTGTGGAAGGAGGAAACTGAAGGTGAACGTCAATAAAAGTAAAGTAATGGTTTGTAATAGGGGAGAGCATAGGGTGAATCTAGATGTGAGGCTGGATGGGGAAATATTGGAACAAGTAGAGTGTTTTAAATATCTAGGAGGAACGATAAGCAGGAGTGGAGGTATGGAAGTGGAGGTAAAACAGAGAGTGTGTGAAGGAAGGAAGGTTTTCGGAGCAATGGGAAGTATGTGGAAGACGAGAAATCTCGGAGTGAAAGTAAAAAGTGCACTGTATCAAGGAATTGTTGTGCCAACAGTGATGTATGGGGCTGAGACATGGGCTCTGAAGAAAAAGGAGAAAAGAGGTCTGGATGTGATGGAGATGAGCTGCTTGAGGAGTATGTGTGGAGTTACTCGTAGAGACAGATTGAGGAATGAAGAGATACGTAGGAGAGTGGGGCAGCAGGAACATTTGTCAGCCAGAGTGGACAGAAGGGTGCTGAGCTGGTATGGTCATGTTGAACGAATGGGAGATGAAAGGCTTACAAAGAGAATATGTGAGTCAGGTACAAGGGGAGATAGAAGGGCAGGAAGACCCCCATTGAGATGGAGAGACTGTGTAAGAAAGGCTTTGGATGATAGAGGAATGACTATAGATCAGGCAGGGGAAGTGGTGGTGGACAGGAGTGAATGGAGAATGCTTGTGAATAGTTGAGTGAACACATGGTCATTTTGAGTAAGGGGTCGGGCGCAAGTTCGACTAGATAATAGTCCATCAGGCGCCTGGCCCGGGGGGACGATTAATATGAAGGGTGTGCCTGGAAGTGTGGTGGGAGGGCTTGTGGCTTTGGCTCCGCTGCATGTCTGCCTGCCGAGATCGGAACCTCTCCGGGTGGTCAGGGGCCGGGGAAGTGCTGGAGCGACCTTGGTAACCCTGGTCTCTGGGTCTTCTCCTGGGTGACCTGGATGTGTGTGAGTTTGTGTTTTTTATCTGTGTTTATTTTTTGTTTTATGTTGTTTTTGTGTTTTCCCTGTTCTTGCTCTGTCTTGAGTTGGCTACCCCCAAAATGGGGATTGGGCCTGAGCATATAGATAGATAGATAGATAGTTTTTTTATATGAATAAAATATATATTGGTACTTGCCGAATACAAATTATCCATGCATACCCAAAATATTAATTCCACATGGATATGGGGACACAAGAATTATTTACCACAATGTATTATATCTCAATAGAAATAGTAATGGCCATCTACAATATTACAGTAACAAAACCCACAACAAAAATATAATCATTGATTAAATTAAAGTGATATGGACTAAGAAATTGTATGTTTCTCCAACACCTTTCGACTTCACACCGTCGTGAATCATAATTTTGAGTGACAAAAATAGTGTTTTTATATATCATGTAATTTATATATTTTTTCCGAAAATCTAATGAGAATTTGTCTATCTTCAATAGTTATTGTATATGAATATGACAACACAAGAATATTCCATCGCTTTTCTCACACTCATACGACTGTACACTCGACCAAGACACAATCTTTACACTGGTGTGCTGTATATAATACAAAAACAAACCCGTTGTCCCTATTCCTTATATTTTATCATATAGGATAACTTTTAAATACACATTTGTCTGACATGAATCCTAGCACTCTTAACAAGTTATATGGTCCACTGATATTACCTGTCACTATATATATACATCTTAATAAATAAAGGTCAATGTTTGTCTGTTTGTCAGTTACCCGACCTTTGTTACTAAACTCCTCCCACAGTTTTGGTGCCAGGTGGAAGTGTGGGGCACCGTTGGAAAGCCCTGGCTTTGGAGATGGTTTTAGGCGAGTTTAGTGGAAATCAGAGACACTTTTGTTTAATATAATTTTCGGCAGAACTTATGTAGTATACGGGAGCGAAAAAAATGCGAAAAGATGGCCGTTTGGGGCAGAAGGAGGCCTCCGATCGAAAAGGTGTATGGAACGAAAGTTATTCGCAGCTCCCCAAAATGGGGGTACGCATGAGGTCAGATCCAAAATCGGAGGTCATTTAGCGGCCGAAATCGAGGTCGCCGTTTAATGAGGCACAGGGAGGTCGAGGCCGGTGATTATGGTAGTAGTAGTATTGTGATGATTGTGGTAGTAGTGATTGATGATGGAGATTATGGTAGTAGAATTTAAACCTGGGCAACGCCGGGTACCCCTCCTAGTATATAATATACACAAAATATTCTAAGATACACAACCCTATATTAAAGTATTTCAGTTACTTATCCATTGTCCAGGCAGAATATCTACCATGTTTAAAGGGGCAGAGGACAGCAGCTCGCCGATCCACTGTCAGAGAGAAATTGAGGCCTCGGATTATGTTTCGTGTCCATGTGTATGAAGGACACACAGGGCAAAGTTGTCTGTAACTAGTGTTCCCCCAAAGTTTAAAGAGTGATAGAGATTCAAATTTAAGGTACTGTACGTTAGAGTTAAAATTTCTGTACACGGAGTTTGAAGCAAGTCATGGGATGAAGGAAAATCAAACTGAGGGAGAGAGTTACAGAGCTTACTTGTTGAGTAGAAGAAAGGCTGGGAAAATCAGTTCACTCATGGGTTAGAGAGTTGGAAATATTAACTCTCCCAGACATATATGACGCGATCGAGTCATATGGCAGAGTGAACCAAAAACTCATATGACGCGATCGCGTCATATGGACTTATTATATTGCTAGAAAATAAGTTTATGACGCAATTGAGCCGGTTTTTTGGCTGGTAAGTCCGATAAGTTAGATGTACATGTGGAAAAATCTAGCAACCCCCTAGCGTCCCTGTGAGGGCCCCGCGGTGGTAGAGAGAGTCAGTTTCTTCCCATCAGCCAGCCTAGTAGGTGGGTGTGTGCAGCCCTTTAAACCAAGGGGCCTCCATTTTGCCCAGCCTGGCTGGTATTACCGCCCTAATATAACCCAAACGAAGTGCTATATCGTTGGGTTATCGATGGATTAGTGTGTTATTCTTATTTAGGGTATACAAACCATGTTAGTGAAGTGTTTTGCTAGTCTGGTGTACGTGACCAAGGTGGGCTCCACGAGGGCCATGGTTTCGCTTGTTTGTGGATCACTTTCATACCATATTGAGTCAATTATATTGCTATTTATCACTTGAAGTAGTGTATTTTACTTGTATAAGTGTTTATAGTGAAAACACTTTTATTACTGATCGAGCATTCTCTGGTGTAGGCTACGTGACCAAGGTGGTGGAGGGAGGGGCCATGCTTTTTGCCAAACGTTTTGCTTGTTTGTGGAACACCTTCATATAAATATCAGTCAATGATATTGCTATTTATCCGTTCAAGTAGTGTATCTTACCTTGTATTAGTGTTTCTTAGTGAAAAAACGTTCATTACTGGTCGAGCATATGTCGCCATGCTCCCTCAGCCCTGTGCATTTTTGTTCGATAATTTAGTGGTGGAAAGTGCTTGCATTTTTGCTCGATAATTTATTGGTGGAAAGTGCTTGGGAGGTAAGTTTGTTATGGGCAAAAGCACTCTACATATACGGCTTGGTGGCCACGAGGGAATCTCAGCAGTGTGAGTAAGTACAGTCAACATTTTTGGTGGTGGTGGTGGTGGTGGTGGTGGAGATGGTGGTGGTGGTGGTGGTGGTGGTGGAGATGGTGGTGGTGGTGGTGGTGGTGGTGGTGATGGTGGTGGTGGTGATGGTGGTGGTGGTGGTGGTGATGGTCGGGGTGGTGGTGGTGGAGATGGTGGTGGTGGAGATGGTGGTGGTGTTGGTGGAGATGGTGGTGGTGTTGGTGGAGATGGTGGTGGTGTTGACACCAATAGGGTAGGGTCCCTTTTCTGACCGTGGGCCAGGTCAGAAAATGAACCCAACCCAATTTGTGTCAACACCACCACCATCTCCACCAACACCACCACCATCTCCACCACCACCACCACCATTTTATTATTTTTATTATTTTTGTGTTTAGGCCTATTTTATTATTTGTATTATTATTATTTATTATTATACCTGTTATTCCTGTGTATGGGATCACCCATAAAAAAGTATTTATATTTGTATTTAATTTATATCTTTGCTTTATATTATAATTCATTATTATTATTATTATTATTATTATTATTATTTTTTATTATTTATTATTATTTATTATTATACCCAACATAAATGTCCCCCACCACAAACTCTTATTATATATAATTATATATATATATATATATATATATATATATATATATATATATATATTATTATTATATATATAATTATATATAATCTATAATTATAATCTATATATATAATATAATTCGTGTTTATGTATTTATATATGTTATGGCGCCTCCTCCTCCCTCCCCCCCATTATACCTCCATCCTTCCCTCCCCTCCCCCCTCACCTCCCCCCCTCCCCTCCCTCCCCTCCCCCTCCCTCCCCCCCAATATACCTCCCTCCCCCCTCCCCTCCCACACCCTCCTCCCCTCCCTCCCCCTCCCTCCCCCTCCCCCCCCTCCCCCCATATATATATATATATATATATATATTTTTTTTTTTTTTTTTTTTTTTTTTTGGGTGGGGGAGGGTTATTTTTATTTTTATTTTATTTTTCTAATTGTAGATTGATATAATATATATATATATATATATATATATATATATATATATAATATAATTCGTGTTTATGTATTTATCTACGTTCTGTCCCCTCCGCCTCCCGCACCCTCCATTATACTACCTCCCTCCCCTCCCCCCCCCTCCCTCCCCCTCCCCCTCCCTCCCCCCCCATTATACCTCCCTCCCTCCCCCCTCCCCTCCCCCCCTCCCCCCATATATATATATATATATATATATAATTTTATTTTTTTATTTTTTTATTTTTTGGGTGGGGAGGGTTATTTTTTATTTGTATTTTATTTTCCTAAGTGTAGATTGATATAATATATATATATATATATATATATATATATATATATATATATATAATATAATTCGTGTTTATGTATTTATCTATGTTATGCCCCCTCCCCTCCCCCCCCCCTCCCCTCCATCCCCCTCCCCTTCCCACTCCCCTATATATATATATATATATATATATAATATTTTTTTTTCTTTTTTGGGGGGGGTTGGGGAGGGTTATTTTTTATTTTTATTTTATTTTTCTTATTGTAGATTGATATAATATATATATATATATATATATATATATATATATATATATAATATCTATAATTCGTGTTTATGTATTTATCTATGTTATGCCCCCTCCCCCTCCCCCCTCCCCCCCTCCCCTCCCCTCCCCCCCCTCCCCTTCTCCCTCCCCACATATATATATATATATATATATTTTTTTTTTTTTTTTTGGGGAGGGTTATTTTTTATTTTTATTTTATTTTTTCTAATTGTAGATTGATATAATATATATATATATATATATATATATATATAATTTGTGTTTTGTATTTATCTATGTTATGCCCTCTCCCCCTCCCTCCCCCCCCCATTATACCCCCCTCCCTCCCCCATTATACCTCCCTCCCCCCTCCCCTCCCCCCCTCCCCCTCCCCCATATATATATATATATATATATATATATATATATATATATATATATTTTTTTTTTTGGGGGGTGGGGGAGGGTTATTTTTTATTTGTATTTTATTTTATTTTTCTAATCGTAGATTGATATAATATATATATATATATATATATATATATATATATATATAATATAATTCGTGTTTATGTATTTATCTATGTTATGCCCCCTCCCTGCCCCCCCATTATACCTCCCTCCCCTCCCCCCCCCCCTCCCCTCCCTCCCCTCCCCCTTCCTCCCCCCCCCATTATACCTCCCTCCCCCCTCCCCCCCCCCCCTCCCCCCATATATATATATATATATATATATATATATATATAATTTATTTTTTATTTTTATTTGTTTTGGGTGGGGGAGGGTTATTTTTTATTTTTATTTTATTTTTCTAATTGTAGATAGATAAAATATATATATATATATATATATATATATATATATATAAAATATAATTTGTGTTTATGTATTTATCTATGTTATGCCCTCTCCCCCTCCCTCCCCCCCCATTATACCCCCCTCCCTCCCCCATTATACCTCCCTCCCCCCTCCCCTCCCCTCCCCCTCCCCCATATATATATATATATATATATATATATATATATATATATATATATATATATATTTTTTTTTTGGGGGGTGGGGGAGGGTTATTTTTTATTTGTATTTTATTTTATTTTTCTAATCGTAGATTGATATAATATATATATATATATATATATATATATATATATATATATATATATATATATAATTCGTATTTATGTATTTATCTAAGTTATGCCCCCTCCCTCCCCCATTATACACCCTCCCCCTCTTCCCCCATTATACCCCCCTCCCCCCATATATAATTCATTCATTCATTCAATCATCACTTCCGAGGTTCGGGGCCCACCTTCATTCACCCATCATCATCACCATCATCATCATCATCATCATCATAACAAAAAAAATAAAAACAAAATTCAATTTCTACTACATTTTGCACTACAGTGGATATAGGCCTCCTGGGGAAACCACTCTAAAAAAATAACGAGTCCAGTGCAGTACCTCTTTGGGTGGCTTGGAAATTTGCACATATTTCTCTGGTTTGACACCATATATATATATATATATATATATATATATATATATATATATATATATGCTATATATAATATATATATAAATATATCCACACACATACATTACCATTACCATTTACCATTCTTTATATTTTGTTTGACACCTTGTATATATATAATTTATATATATATATATATATATATATATATATATATATATATATATATATACTGTCTATATATATATATACTGTATATATATATATACTGTATATATATATATATATATATATATATACATTACTTTATTTTATTTACGTGTACAATAGAATTATTTCTGAATTTATTACCTGAAGATTACCTGGCTTTCTTATTTTGTTTTTTCAGTGTCAACCCAGGAGCCATTTCCCTTCTCGTTGGAAAGGGTGTATATTGTGGCAAAGATATACAACTGTATAAACATTCTCATATATTTTCATAACAATAACAATGCATGGAAACAATTGCGCATAGCTCACGAACCAATTACTCTATATTATTTTTGTTTTCACCATTGGAAAGAGCACAATTTTCCGATTCCGGTGATATATACAGTTATATACGTATCCGACCAAATAACGCAACCACGAGGTGGGGAACAGCTCGGAACCCGGCTAGCATCGCCGGAACAGAGACGGGTGAAGCGTAAATATTCGCATTTTGGCTCTTCATTTCAAATATTCATAGCGCAAAAAGTATTTGTCCTAGGAACTTCTAGTTTATTTTATACTCATTAGCATTATTTGCCGTATTCATTCAGCCTAAATTTAAAACCATACACTTCGTAGCAACGAAATAAATCGAAAATGTTATAAACCATATCAATCAAAATCAGATTTTTTTTTTTTCGGTCACTGCATGGAAACAATTGTGCATAGCTCGCGAACCAATTATGATATATTATTTTTGTTTTCACCATTGGAAAGAGCACAATTTTCCGATTCCGGTGATATATACAGTTATATACGTATCCGAGCAAATAACGCAACCACGAGGTGGGGAACAGCTCGGAACCCGGCTAGCATCGCCTGAACAGAGATGGGTGAAGCGTAAATATTCGCATTTTGGCTCTTCATTTCAAATATTCATAGCGCAAAAAGTATTTGTCCTAGGAACTTCTAGTTTGTTTTATACTCATCAGCATTATTTGCCGTATTCATACAGCCTAAATTTAAAACCATACACTTCGTAGCAACGAAATAAATTGAAAATGTGATAAACCATATAAATCAAAATCATATATTTTTTTTTTTTTCGGTCACTGCTTGAGAACTATTGAAGATAAACAATTTCTGTTTTCAGATTTGGAAAGAGGAGAAAAAATACTATTATTTGAGAAAAAAAAAATATATGGTCATCACTCACAATTTAGAGCTAGGACGGTGTGAAGACAATTGCATGGGAAATAATTGTATTCCGGACTCATTTACACTTTCATATTTCGATTTATTTACATTTTTTTAAATTTTATCATGTACTATAAATATTCCTCTTTCCATTGATATATGATACATCACAATAAACAGCATTCTGGTGGATGGAAATCGCGAAAAATGTAAGGCTTCGACAACACTCATGAGCCAAATTCAAGACCCAAAATACTTGTCAAGCGCCTCCTTGGACTTATTGGAACATAATATGTCGGAGGGAGTTAAGGTTGGGAATGTGTTGAAAGGCAGGCGCCCCCAGTCCCCACTCTCCGTAAGGGAAGAGGTATACACTGAGAAAGCTCTGAAAAACATTGATTATTGTAATAGTAGTCGCAGAGTGAGAGAAATGCAACATTGCGGCGTGTAGAGAGAGATTGTATGTACTTAGTAAGATGAGGTGTTTTTATAAGACAAAATTATTTTGACTGTACCCTTTCAAGAAGAGTGGTATGGGTTTAACCTCCCCACACACGCAAACAGCCCTCGATACATAGGGCACTGTGCCCCTGTACAGAGCAAACAAATGTGTGGGAGTGATGAACCCATGGATATGGTTGAGCACACTAAGCTTCTGGGAAGCTATTGCACTTGGTCAAGAACGCTTCCATCTATTGTCAGCGACCATCTGCCCACCATCTTTACCGAAGCCTTCCTAAGCTGCGATACAACTAACAATAAATTATGCTATAAAACATTTTGATCAAAAGAAATTATAGAAGGGCCTGAGCATATTACCTTTAATGCTTCCAAAACCCAATTTCTTCATCTTACTACCCATTCAGAACTTCCAGTGGACTATCCTTTACACTTCAACAATACAAAAATCAATCATTCATCTTCTCTCAATTTTCTCGGTGTCTCCTTTACTTCTGCTCTCACTTAGAAGAACCATATTACCAGTCTTGCTAAGGCAGCCTCCCAGAAGCTGGGTGTGCTCAACCGCCTCAAGGGGTTCTTTACCCCTGTGCAGCTTCTGGCTCTGTACAGGGGCACAGTGAGTCCTTGTATTGAGTATTGTTCACATATGTGGGGATAATCTTCTCACACTGCACTCCTAAACAAAGTAGAAAGGAAAGCCTTTCGAATAATTAACTCCCGTCGACTCACCAACTCTCTGTAATATCTCTCTCTTCGCCGCAATGTTGCATCTCTCTCGCTATTCTATCGCTACTACAATAATCAGTGTTCCTCAGAGCTTTCCCAGTGTATACCATCCCTCTACATAGGGTACGTAGTACCCGCCTTGCAACACAATCCCACCCCTACTCTGTGCAACTCTACAAACCAAGAGTGAAAAGCTATTCTCAAACTTTCTTCTATTCAACTGCTGAGCTCTGGAACTCTCTCCCAGAATCAGTCTTTCCCTCTTCCTATGACTTAAGTTGCTTCAAACTCTGTGTGTCCAAGAATTTTGGCTCGAACGTCCCTTGATTTTGGACCTGTCAGTCTTTCAACTCTGGGGGAGGCACTCGCTACAGGTAGTTCTGCCTTTTGTCTCTCACTCACACAGAACAAATTTTTTAAAATAAGACACTTTAGCCTTTCCGACCAATGTGATTTAGGTTTGCCCTAATCTAACCATCTATCCTCTTTACTTGTTATAATTCTGTTGTTATATATCTAATTAATGAAAATAACAGTGAGGGAGTTGCAATAGGTAGTGCAAATAGGAATAAACAAAATGTAATAGATGTGTTTACAGAAGGAAAGGGATACAGTACTCATAGAACCTGCCCTGTTGCAGATCACATTGCTTACTAACTGTTACTATGTTTCCTTGGATTTGTCTCCTTCATGTGATGACGAGGAGAACCAGTTGGTGGTGTAATCAGACCAGAGGCAATTTTCCTGTAAAATACAGGGCAAGTGGCCAACTTCCCAACAAGAGACGTAAAGTTTCCAGCCTGAACCCTGGTGCCTATCATGGTGATTTTCTTTATATATCTTTCTGTGATGTGGGAACTGAAGTGTCACCAAAGAGAAGGAGGACGGGAGAGAGAAAATGTAATAAAAAGTATGCTAGAGACTAAATACGAAGGGTTAGCCAGACGGAATACACGAAAACGAAGCAAGAAGGTAAAGCTCGTTTACATGACAAATGAATGTTACATAGTACCAGAGCAGGAGAATATTCTGACCTAGTGAGAGAGAGTTACATATAGTTACATATAGACACAGACCACACAGACCCCGAGGTCCCTACTAGGCAGTCCGGCCCTACAAACTACTTTTTTTTAAATATCACCCCAGCCTCCTCTAGATAGAGGTCTAGCCTTCCCTTGAAAGCGTTTATTGTATTGCTTACCACCACTCTCGCTGGTAGTTTATTCCACTCTGTCACCACACTGTAGGTGAAGATACTCTTTGTAACATCTAGGTTTGCCCTTTTGGTTTTTAATCTCATTCCATTTCCACGAGTTTGAGTATTATTGTTGAATGTTAATAGCGCATTTCTATTGACTTTGTCGAAGCCTTTCAGTATCTTAAAGCACTCATTAAGTTGACCCCTCAACCTACTTTTTTTTTAATTAGAACATATTCAATCGTTCAAGTCTCTTTTCATATGGTATATTTATTAATGATATCATTTTCGTCGCTCTACGCTGCACTGACTCGAGTCTTACAATGTCCTTGTTCAGATAAGGTGACCAGAACTGCCCACCATATTGGAGGTTGGGCCTCACTATACTTTTGATCAGTAGCACTATTACGTCTATCTATCTATCTATTGCCTGAAGCCGTGATCCCCGAAGGGGTGGCCACGAACGAACCGGCCCCATGCACCTCTGTCCCCAGTCAGTCGACGCCCCTCCCCCCAACCAGCACCGCCTTCGTTAATGTACTTCCTCACTCCATCCTTCCACCTTTCATTCGGTCTACCTCTCCCTCTCTGTCCCTCCACCTTGCTGCTCTCGTACACCCTCTTAGTCATTCTCTCGCTTTCCATACGTTCCATATGGCCGAACACTCTCAAGTTGTTCCTTTTCACACTTTCCAGCACATCTACCTCCACACCACACCTCCTTCTTACTTCCTCATTAGTCTGTCTATCCCTCCATGAAACTCCGCACGCACTTCTTAAGTCATTCATTTCCACTGCTCTCACTCTTGATCTGAGTCTCTCAACCAACGTCCATGCTTCACTCCCGTAAGTCAGTGTCGGGATTAGCACACTGTCATGCAAGGACTATTATGTGCCCATGTTTATAAGTACATTTTCGTAAAATAAAGCCCAATGTTCTGTTTGTCTTGTTTGCAGCTGCTATACATTGGTCGGGAGTTTTTAGGTTTTCAGATATTAGTATCCCTAGGTCTTTTAGTAGCGTTGTTGTTTTTATTTGTTGGCCATTCATTTAATATTTGTATTTCTTGTTTCTGCTACCAACCTGCAGCACCTGACATCTATCGACACTGCCATTTTTCAGGCCACCCTGCTATCTTGTTTAAATCAGACTGCAACGCATTTCTATCTTCTTTGGTCAGGACAAACTTGGAGATGGTGTTCTTTATCCCTACATCGATATCGTTAATGTATATGAGAAACATAAGCGGTCCAAGGACCGAACCCTGCGGAACTCCACAGGCTCCCACTCGGATTCCACTCCGATTACCACCACTCTCTGTCTTCTGTCTGTAAGCCAATTTTGTATCCAAGTATGAAATTTACCGTTGATACCTATGCTCTCCAGCTTAGCTATTAGTTTCCGATGTGGCAGCTTGTTGAAAGCTTTTTGAAAGTCCAAGAAGATTATATCTAGTGATTTCGTCTTATCGTTGTATGTGAATAGTACAATATAGAATTCAATCAAATGAGTTAGGCATGATTTATTTGATGTAAAGCCATGTTGACTATCTTTGATTAGGTTGTTTGATTCGAGGTAATCTACTATCCTATCTCTTAATATTTTCTCAATGATTTTTCCTATATTTGAAGTTAGACTAATTGGTCTGTAATTACTTGCTTCGGCCTTGCTACCTTCTTGTATATTGGCGTGATGTTCGCACTTTTCCAATCGGTTGGTACGATCCCCTGTAGTAATGATTAGTTGAATAGCTGTGTCGGGGGTTTGGCTATCTCTTCCTTAATATTTATAATCATTTTGGGGTGGAGTATGCTGGGCCCCGGGGTCTTATTTACATTTAAATTACTCAATTTGCTTAGTACTTCACTAGCACTGATGGTGAAATTTCCTATCACGTGAGCTGAGGTGTTATTTTCCGGGGTATGATCGATTACTGAAATTACTGAAAATCGATTATGCACTTCTGATAGCGTAATGCATAGTGCGCAGAATTTCGATGTGAGTATCCTGGGTTCGAGTCCTCGGAGTGCCACGTGTATTTGTTGATTTCATTAATTGAGTTTAGATGTGAAGTTGGTTGGTGTAAAAAACATAATAATTGTAGGCTTAAAATTTCCCCACAGCTCATTGTTTGTGTTTTTATAGTCCGGAATCATTGTTGTTGTTTTTACCATGGAATATTTGCTTATAATGTTGATTCTTAAGATATTGTGATCGGACGTTGACAATTGCTCACTGACATCCAAGTTTGATAATAGATTTTCTTGGCAAGACACCCCTCGCATGGGCACGGCTCCTGGGTTTCTCCAATGGGGCCCTCCGAAAACCACCCAGAACCAACATACAAGACCATCTTCAGGTTTCACTAGCCACTAGAGTGAAATGTCAAGTAGCACAGTATATGGATGGAAACAAACTGGTGGAACCCCCCGAACAGCAACCAAACAGGGCCCAGAAGCAACAGGACAAGGAAGAGGAAGAGGCTGTAAGAGGATCGCGGCGAAGCTGGCGGATAGTGACATCAAAGGGGCCGTCAGACTGTTGTCCTCTTCAGGAGGTTTTGCTGGTCAAGGCACCGAAGTTGTTGAAGCCCTACGAGAAAAGCACCCACCTACACCTAGGGACCTAAACCTCCCCCCTGCCCCAAATGACCAGATGCCCCAACCTTTAGTTGTCACGAAGGAGCAGGTGGTTGCCGCAGTGACTTCATTCCCAGCAGGCTCAGCCGCGGGCCCAGATGGTATCCAACCCGCCCACCTCAAAGGCCTCTTGGGTCAGGGATCAGGAGCTGCTGGGGAGGCACTCTTGGAAACCCTCACCAAATTCATCAACATGGTTTTAAGAGGGGAAGTACCCGACTGTGCCACACCCCTATTTTTGGGGGCATCACTCTGTGCACTGGCAAAAAAAGATGGCGGTGTGCGCCCAATAGCAGTAGGGAACACCTTCCGCCGCCTTGCCACAAAGGTGGGTTTGAAACCACTCTCGAATGGCCTAGGTCAACACTTAAGACCAGTTCAACTAGGTTTCCGAACTCCAGGGGGATGTGAAGCTGCTGTACACGCAACCTGCACCTACCTCAGCCAAGCCCAAGAAAAACAAGTGCTTCTAAAGATTGACATGCGGAACGCATTCAACAGCATTCGCAGGGATGTCTTCCTCCGTGCAGCTCAAGAACACATACCCACTCTGTACCCCCTACTTTGGCAAGCTTATTCCAAACCTTCAATCCTGATTTTCGGCGAGATGGTAATCCCATCAGCGACCGGTTTACAGCAGGGAGATCCAGGTGGTCCTGCTCTTTTCTCAATAGGGGTGGACGCAGCAGCTAACAAAGTAAGGTCAGAACGGAATGTATGGTACCTGGACGATGCAACCATGGGAGGGTCTGTAGAGAACGTTCTAACCGACCTAAATAACATCGTAACTGACCTCGGCCAGGCTGGGCTAGTGATAAATGACACCAAATGTGAACTTGTCCTCCTCAACCACACACGTGAAGAAAGAGAAGAGACTCAAGCCCTGTTTCAAGGCATATTATCAGATGTAAAGATCCTTCAGGAGCACCAGCAAACCCTATTAGGTTCCCCACTAACTCAGACAGCAATCCCACCAGCACTTCAAGTTAAAAAGGAGGAGCTTCAACGTCTCGTGAGTCGCCTGATACAAATCGATGCCCACTCAGCTCTGGCACTTCTCAAGAATTGTTTCTTGTGACGTCTACCAGCGTTGGCAGAATCACCTCTCGTTAGCCACTAGCGCTCGCCAGGGCAGTGAAATGGGCTACATTTATCAGAGAATGTTGTTCTTTCTTTCATAGTACTCGCATTGTTACAGACAGTCCAGTGGTGGTCTTTATTTTCGTCTGTGACAACGGGAAGTATTTTATATCATTAGTAGAATATAAGATGCATTGTGTAGAGTTAAGGAGAGAGAGAGAGAGAGATGAGAGCGTGGTTGTAATATATGCGTGTGTATGTATGTGCTACCTCGCTCGGAGGAGTTTTCCCGCCCGCGCGGGCTTTCCTTCACCTTTGATGGCTGGTGGCTCCTGGCGCGGCCTAGGGGCCTGCTGCCTTGTGACGTCTCGGCCCGTGATTGGCCGACCATCGCGCCCTTGCGAGCTCCTGTGTAACTAACCTCCTGTGTGAGGGTCCCGAGGAGCTACCCTCCTCAGGACAGGCTTGGCGTGCATGCTTCTAACATCCTTTTGCATACTCTCTCCCGATCATCCCCTTTACCACTATCTCTCTCTCTGACCTTCTTCTTTTCCATTGCTCCTCACCTTTATTATATTACTTATCTCCTTAGGTTCTGCATACGGTTTCCATAGCCGGCCCATTGTATTGCATGCGCTGTACTCTGAGATATTTACATGTACTTAGAATAGGTTTGAGGGTTCTTAGTTAGTAGAGGTTAAGAACTCGGTGTGTGTCTCCATATTGATTTAGTATTCTGCTCTTTGATTTAATGCTAGACTGGGATAAGGTAACTGTAGTCGTTGTCCCCGATGTGTGTATGGTTCGCTTATACCTACACGAATTCGACCGGTCCTGCGGTAGCCCGTGTTGTCTTTTCGCTTGCGTTCTTTACGAGTGCAGCATTGTGTTGACTGAGAGTTTTAGCCTGTTCGAGTTCCACACTTTGCTGCCTCATTGCTTATCTTTTGAGGATCGCCAGGATAGAACCAGATACTTGTGATCTGGATCTATCAAGAGAGCACCCCAGTCAATTAACGTAACTTATAAGAATGCAGTCTTAAGGACATCGCTAGGCTACGAGCCTGTCTTGCACAACCACAGTTCCTTACCTAGAGTATTCCAGCTAGACATTATTAATTGAGTAGACACGTATTAGTATTTAATATAAACTCTTTGATATGTACGCATTTTTATTCACAGCATTTATTAGTCTAGGTTGTTGCTGAGCCGCACAACCATAGCAGACCGTTTCGTTGATGAGGAAGTACTTCTTTTAGTGTCGAGCATTACTACCGTTGCGCATTTATAGTATTCTCGTGTCAGTTAACATTATGTTCTATCTTTTAGTGTATTCAGTCTACACGTGTGGTGTCCTGCCTCCTGCTTTTATATAATTTAAGATACGAGCATCATATGAGCATCAGACTTTCTTCAGAAGTTTCCAGGTCTATGCTGTAGGACTATACTTCACTTTCTTTCAAATAGGAGTGATGAGTTTATTGTTGTTTAGAGTAACTGTATTGAAGCATCTTTTTATTGTATTAAATCTTGCAGTGATTTAATTGATCTTTCCATAGCTTCCCTTTTATGCATTTTAACGTAACTTGCATCTTGTTTGTTATCAGGCTATACCAGTGTGGGTTAGCCTGAAGTAGAGTACATTTATGCCCAGTTAAGGATACCCCGTTATCGCAGATTAACTCTGGAGGGTATAGGTGTTTTTGTTCGCCGGCATATAAGTTCGAGGGTTTGGATCTAGCGTACCGTTGTTGCATAGTGCCCTATTACTAGTCCAATCATTAAGTGCCCTTGTTTTATTCGTAGCCCCGGTCGTAACATTCTCCTTCCCAAAACTCCAATACCTCTTGCGCACATCGATGACTTACACGAACAATGGTGGCCTCCAAGAATTAGACATCATAATCCGAGAAGCAGTGACCAGCATCACCAACGTGGAATTTCAAGAACGGACCTGGACACAAGCCACTCTTCCTGTCCGCCTCGGGGGCTTGGGCATACGGAGAGCCTCGGATATTGCCTCCCCAGCCTTTATCTCTTCCCTCATCGCGACCAACGACCTTGTAGTGTCCATCATTTCTTCTCAACCCAGAATGACACTTAATAGGGACGTACCAGCAGCGATTAACACCTGGAAGGAAAGTACAGGAGCAGAGGAGGAGCCTCAGGGTACCTCCAGGAGCAAGCAGAAAGCGTGGGATACCATCTCGGCGAAGAAAACTCAAGAAAATCTCCTAACCAATGCAGACCAGGTTGCAAAAGCACGCCTCCAGGCAGCCGCCCATTTGGAGAGTGGCTTGTGGTTACACGCCATCCCCATCCCACCTCTTGGAACTCACTTGGATGCTGAAGTGCTCCGGGTTGCCATCGCGCTCAGAGTGGGTGCGGAAGTTTGTCACCCACACACTTGCAAGTGTGGTGGGGGGATGGATGCTCAAGGTCACCATGCCTTGTCATGTAATTACAACGCAGGCCGCCTGCCAAGACACTCTGCACTAAATGATGTCATAAAATGGGCCCTGCAGAGTGCTATCCGTGCATCAATCCTCGAACCACATGGACTTCACAGAGAAGACGGCAACCGGCCAGATGGGATGACCACTTTCCCTTACAAGAATGGCCGGTGCCTCGTGTGGGATGCCACATGTGTTGACACTTTCTCCACAACCAACATCGCCAGGAACGCCGACGAAGCAGGTGAAGCCGCCCGGATAGTAGAAAATAAAAAGCGAGAAAAATATCAAGCCATCGCCAGAAATCATCAGTTCGAGCCCCTGGCATTCGAAACTTCAGGAGTCTTCGGCCCTACCACCCTTAAGATGGTGAATGAAATAGGCCGTAAAATCAGAGAAGTTTCAGGAAAACCCCGGGAAACCCTCTGGCTCAAGCAAAGACTAGGGATGGCTATCCTCCGGGGCAATGCCACCAGCGTCATGAGCTCAGTACCACTGGACTGGGTCATGCCACTGTGTGAGGCCCGGGAAGGAGTGGTGTATCCGTAGTCTCTCCACAGTAGGGTTAAAAAAAAAAAAAAAAAAAATACTTGTATTTAACATGTGTGATGCACATAAATAAAAGGGGATGTGTCGGATGGTTGAAAGCCACAGTTGCTCGCGCGTTTGGGGCTAGCAACACGTATTATGAAAAACATATATCCTCCTTCATTCACTGTCCCCCCCTTTACTCACTCAACCCCATAATTTGCCGGAGGATAACAGGTTTTTCACAATACATAGACGGAGGTCTTTTTAAAAAAAATAAATATAAAAAAATATATTCCTGTCTCTCGTCGGCTGTTATACGTGTTGAGTCAAAAAATAGTCCTGGATGAAGATTATCATTAGCCGTGACTCAGCATTATTTCCGGTCAGGGTATTCCAGTCAATAAGGGGTAGGTTATAGTCACCTAGTAAAAGAGTTTTGTCGAAATTAAGTTTTTTTCTAGTATTTCATAAAAAATTGTATCGTCTGCAACAATTGGTCGGTATGCTGTAGTGACATTCATTTTCATGTTTTTATTATTTATTTTGACGCTTACTATTACTAATTCCGCATTACTTTCGGGGAGAGTCACCTCAACTGGGTTTAAAACACCTAACCGAGGGTGCCCGTCATATGACGGGCGAGAGAATATTGGCCACCCCTGCGGTGCCCATCATATGACGGGTGCCATTTTGAGCACATTATGAGCTCTGAGAGAGAATCCGCACGTTGGGAGGACGATAGGTGGCCTTCAACCGCTCGGCACCACCGCGGAGCCGTCTCTGACACGTACTGTGTCGTTTCCCCACCTCCGTACTTCGCGAGACTAGGGAAAAACTGCGGAAATTACCTTATTTTAGGGTATTTTCACCTCCGGTTACACGATCGCTACAAGACCTGTGGTCGTACAGGGATGATTCAGGTGTCATTGGGAAGCTCTATTATCGCCCTTTCACGGATATATAATTGTATTACGCTCTTGCTCTTGTTTATGCATGAACAAGAGCATGGAATAAAGCTCGTTTTCGGTAAGTATACCCGCTCAGCAGCTAGGTCTTGTCAACAAACATCTATCTATCTATCTATTGCCTGATGCCGTGATCCCCGAAGGTGTGGCCACGAACGAACCGCCCCCATGCACAAAGATGCCCGCTTTTAAAGAGTTAAGTATATCGTAATGTACATTGCAACCCCACCTCTTTGTTTTCCAATATTACGGTCTTTATGAAAGAATTTATATGGTTCAATGTAATATTCATGAACTAGATCTTTATTTTTATGGTTCAGATGGGTTTCTGTTATACAAATAACGTCAACTTTCTCATATAGTAATAGCCATTTGAGTTTGTCTAATTTGTTTCTTATTGAGCAGGCATATACGGATATTATTTTTATATCATTACATTCAGCATGTGCAGGATTTGGTTTTCTTATTGGTAAGGATGGGTTTGGACTTGTGACTTGAAGCCGGGCCGGGTTATATAATCAATTCAATGGGGTTGGATTGGTTTATTTTGTTTCTTAGTGGTTCGAATGGGTTAACTTTCGCGTCTTGAAAGCCAAGGTGGTTAACGGTTTAATTTAAATGGTTGTGATGGACTTGGTGGCGATGGGTGGGGTTGTATAATTCTCTTAACAGTGCGGGTGGGTTAGGATGCTTAAATTCTAACCAAAGGGGTTATTTATTTCACTCAATTGATTGGGTGGGGTTGTGGGAGGGCTTTTTGGGGGGTAACAACGTCAGTACTCGGAGGAATATATGAGCATCTTTTTCTCTTGATCCGGTTTGGTGTTGTTTTCATGGGCAATGTAGGTTGCGTGATTAAGGATGTCACTCATATACTGAGGCCATATACATATACTATAGGTCATCTGCACATAGCAGCTCCCACGAGAGCTTAGTTCTAAAATCTGTAGACAGCGCCTCTAGAACCATAACAAATAGGGAGTTTAACATAGAGCTTTAGCGGACTCCAACAATTTTCATAAAGTCCTCACTCGGTAAACATTTCACCCTCACTGCCGTTTGTGAGTCATCATTCATCTTCATTATTAAGCGCACCAGCCACTTCTCTATGCCAAGTTTTCTCATAGCCCACTGCACAATATCCCTGGGCACCCTATCAAAGGCCTTCTTCAGGTCTACAAACACAAGATACAGATCCCCATCTTTAGGGTAAAATATTGTTGTTGTTTTCAAGGTTTAATGTCAGGTAAATTTAAATGCATTTTCCCACATATAGATTTTGTTTAGTGTGTTGTCGTTTCGATAATTTCAAATTTGAATGAGTTTGTTATTTTGATTTAAACAGTAACTTTTGAGTTGGTTTTCAAGTTTTATATTTTAATTCCTTCAACTGCCTGACTATAAAGATAGCATTGCCTTTACCACCTCCTGGCATGAAATATATAAATATAAAATATACACATACAGTATATATATATATATATATATATATATATATATATATATATATATATATATATATATATATATATTTCTAATCTCTCAGTGGGGTTCGAACCGCCGACCGTCAGGACGATAGCCGACGCTTTAATTAACTACACCACGGCATTGCTTCAAATTGCTTCAAACTCTGTGTGTCCAGACATTTTGGCTCGAGCGTCCCTTGATGTTGGCCCTGTCACTCTCTCAACTCTGGGGGAGGCACTCGCTACAAGCTGTTCTGCCTTTTGTTTCCCTCACTCACATAGAAAAAAAAAATATATATATATATTTTGTTTTTTCTATGTGAGTGAGGGAAACAAAAGGCAGAACAGCTTGTAGCGAGTGCCTCCCCCAGAGTTGAGAGAGTGACAGGGCCAACATCAAGGGACGCTCGAGCCAAAATGTCTGGACACACAGAGTTTGAAGCAATTTAAGTCATAGGAAGGAGGAAAGACTGATTCTGGGAGAGAATTCTAGAGCTCAGCTGTTGAATAGATGAAAGGCTGAGAGTAAGGTTTTACTCTTGGGTTGGAGAGCTGCACAGAGTAGGGGTGGGATTGTGTTGCAAGACAGGTACCACGTGCCCTACATAAAGGAGGTGGTATACACTGGGAGAGCTTTGAGGAACACTGATTATTGTAAGAGCGATAGAATAGCGAGAGAGATGCAACATTGCGGCGAAGAGAGAGAGATTGCAGAGAGTCGGTGAGTGGACAGGAGTTAATGATACAAAAGGCCTTCCTTTCTACTTTGTGTTGGAATACGGTGTGAGAGGATCCACTCCACATATGTGAACAATACTCAATACAAGGACGCACTGTGCCCCTGTACAGAGCAAGAAGCTGTGCAGGGGTAAAACAAAAATTGAGGCGATTGAGCACACCCAGCTTCTGAGAGGCTGCCTTAGCAAGACTGGAAATATGGTCCTTCCAAGTGAGAGCAGAAGAAAAAGAGACACAAAGAATATTGAGAGAAGATGAAGGATTTATTTTTGTATTGTTGAAAGCTAAGGGAGAGTCCTCTGGGAGTTCCGGACGGGTAGATAGATGGATAAATTGGGTTTTGGAAGCATTAAAGGCAACAAGGTTTTCTCTGCCCCAATTGGAAATAGTAGTTAGATCAGAAGATAAGAGTTGTATGGCTTCATTAAGTTTGTTTTTGAGGGATTGCTGGCTGGGGCGTTCTGGAAAACTAATGGAGTAGTGTAAGGTAGAGTCGTTTGCATATGAATGGATGGGACTGGAGCTACAGTTGAGAAGATCATTTATGAAAATTAAAAATATAGGAGATAGGACAGAGCCCTGAGGAACACCGGAGTTGACAAGATGAGGAAGTGAACGATGGCCGTCCACAACCACAGCTGTGGAACGGCAGGAAAGGAAATTAAGACAAAGGCACAGATGGAGGAAAAACATCTGAAGGAGGGTGGTTTAGAAATTAAAACTTTGTTCCAGACTCTATCGAAGGCCTTCGATATGTCTAGCGCAATAGAAAAGGTCTCACCGAATTCCCGGAAGGAGGATGACCAAGAGTTAGTAAGATATGAAAGAAGATCACCAGTAGAGCGACCCTTAACCCACTGGATACCAGCGATGCATCACGTGCGTCGGCAATGTATGTAACGCTAAACCCCAGTGCCGCATAGGGTGCGTCGCGGTTAATTACTCCGGTCCTATGGCACCTAGAAGGCTCAGATTTGTATGGGAACTGTGTAAGTATCCCACGCAACAATTCCGATGGTTGAAAACCCTCAAAGTCCAGCCGCTTGCGCGTGAGCATGCAAAAACCTGTTTTTGCATGTTTTTGCCTACCCATTTCCCCTCTTGTAATTCCGACTTTCGGGCACCCCGTAGGACCCCTTAATGACCTGGGGAATCGTTTTTTGGTGTTTTTTCCTTAATTTCTAACCCATTCCTGGTGTTTTCTGGAGAAAACAAAAATTACAACCTGCTGGTCCTGGGGTGTACATTTATTATTAATTAGCTGGTGCTCAGTGGGTTAAGGAAGCCATACTGGCGATCTGAGAGTAGATTATGGGAAGAGAAATGCTTAAGAAATTTGGAAGCAAGAATAGTTTAAAAAACTTTAGAGATACAAGAGATGAGAACAATTGGACAATAGTTGGAGGGTTGAGAGCGGTCACCCTTCTACAAGACAGGACAATTCGTCTTAGGCAAATAATTGAGCTGGCTTGTTCAGCTTTTGCATGGGTATAGATATTTGCCTACTCAGGTGGTCCGAACAACTCCATTTCCTGTTTCGACACCTCCTAGGGGTTCATATGGGGGTTTGAAAATTCTTAGGGAACATTGTAGTGTCAGATTGCTTACTGAGCCCAACTTGCGTCCATTTTTTAACCCATTTCCCGATGTCGTAGGACACCAAAAAAAAGGGGTGAATATGTGGCTCTATCAGCTGCGCTAGCAATCATCTCTAGCGTAAACAGGGACCCGGGGAGCTCGGGATGTATGAAGGGTATACTAGGTCAACAAGACCGTCTGCCCCCCCCCCCAGATATTGCCTCAAGTCACCAAATATTGGGGAGGTCATAAAACATCTTCAAAATGGTCTTTTTAACTTGATTATAGGATATGTTGTGTGTCGATCCATATACTACATTTCCCCCAAGTTTCCTTGAGGCAGTTTTATTATAAATGTGTTTTTATGGTACAAATAGTGATTCAACACAAACTGAGCGGCCACTGACAGTCACCACTGCATAGGGAAGAAAATGAACAATCCCATATAACTCAATTTTCTGATAGTGTTCGAACCTACAAATCTGATACAAGGGGTAAAATTAACTGCAAAATTCATTTCTGTAATACAATTCCATAATATATCAAAAGCTTCCATGCAATCATGCCCGCTCACTTTTTTTCAGACGCCATAGGCAACAATGAGCGGGGTTCTGTCCGTAGCTTGTATCTAGTTATAATAGACTTATCCACTCCGGAACCGGGACAGCACATTTGTCATGGGTGATTTTTGCTGGCTTTATTCCGGTACTGTTTATACTCTTAGCTTCACGAAAATAACATGGTATAAGCTACTTTCAGAGTTCTTTTCAACTGCATAGTCGTAAAAGCACTATGTCTGGAAATGGACATCTAATGGAATATTTTAATATTCGTAGGGTACTGGCCTGTTTGGGAAATCATGTTTTGACCCTTCACAACTGTATTTCTCTGTTAAATATAACTATTTTGGGTATACAAGGGTATTTCTCATATTGAACTCAAATACTTGGCTAGTTTTGATTTTTGGCCAATACTTTTGTGAGAATATTTGTGTGATATCATTTTTAGTAACCTATTCAATTTAGTTAACCTAAGTATAATTATGTTGGTGAACACTGACACAGCCAAACAAAAATTATCTTCCTGTGACGTGTTTGAACCTAACCTAACCTCACCCCACCAAGAACCCCACTTTCTAATGATTATTCCAAACATATTTTTAGGTTAACCATTGCAAAATGCCCTTTGTAGAAACTACGTACAATCTCAAGCTGCTATATCTTCAGATAACTGAAATATGTACTAGTCATCACATGGTTCCCTAACATTAGTATCTCGGACAGGCCTGTTGCAAGATAACGTTCCCTAAGAAGTCTCTATTCACAATGTCCTATAGACCTAAAGCAGGCCAGGTTTTTTCCAGATTGACACTAAAGCTATCAAATGGTGTATTTGTGTTGTCACAGATACATTAAAATTACATTTTAAGAGTACCTCTGCAGTTGTCTTTGAGTTAGCTGTGGGCAGAAAACTAATTATGGAGAGGTAATTATAAGAGTGCCTTACTAACCCGAATTTCTTAGTAAGAGAATAGGCTATTCATATAGTGCCTTATGTGCCTTACTAACCTGAATTTTTTAGTAAGTTTAGGTCACTCGATCCTAAAGTTAAGAAAGTGGAGGATATACTGTAGGTGACTAGATAGCAAACAACCAATATATAACCCCCAAAAAGGATATAATCAAATATAAATTCTAGACAGTTTTTATTTATAAAAAAACACAAGGCAGAAGGGCGGAGCACACAGGAGAAGCGGAGCTCTAGACGTTGCAGGGTGGTCCATAGTGCTTATATAATTATGTAGCCCATACTCATGCAATGACTTTTTCTATATTGCGTTGTTAGAGAAAAAGATTATTGTTTGGCAGACTAAATTCAATATGCGATATTTCCATTCCCAAATAACTCAATTTTCTGATAGTGTTCGAACCTTCAAATCTGATACAAGGGATAAAATGTTCTGTAATAAAATTCCATGATATATCAAAAGCTTCCATGCAATCATGCCCGCTCACTTTTTTTTCAGACGCCATAGGCAACAATGAGCGGGGTTCTGTCCGTAGCTTGTATCTAGTTATAATAGACTTATCCACTCCGGAACCGGGACAGCACATAATTTTGTCATGGGTGATTTTTGCTGGCTTTATTCCGGTACTGTTTATACTCTTAGCTTCACGAAAATAATGGTATAAGCTACTTTCAGAGTTCTTTTCAACTGCCTAGTCGTAAAAGCACTATGTCTGGAAATGGACATCTAATGGAATATTTTAATATTCGTAGGGAACTGGCCTGTTTGGGAAATTATGTTTTGACCCTTCACAACTGTATTTCTCTGTTAACCCAGGAACTGCGGGGAGACTCTTAAGAGTTCCCCCAGCGGACTGCGGGGAGACTCTTAAGAGTCAGAGAAAAAAAAAATCAACTTTTGACATCGAAAAAAACAAAAAAAAATATTTTTGTTTTGGCCCCTGGGCCATGCAAAATCTCAGTCCTCTACCTCCCCTCCTTCCCCACTTTCCTCCTATCCTTCAGTTATCACCTATTTTCCCTGTTATTCCCTTATTCTGAGGTATATTTTCGTGCTAACATTAGAAATCTTGTTACAGGGTGTGGTCATCACTGATAGCAAGCGAATGCAAAAGAGAGAGAGAGAGTATCGATCGACTGTGTCTCAGTGGCCTTGGGAGAAATTGGCGGGAAAGCAGCTTGCCTCACCCATACATTATACAACTCGCGGGCTATATCTCCGATTTTGACCATCCAAACGCTGTTTTCACTCGTTTTATTGTTGTTTCAGGTTAATACCTTTATAATCAACCCATAATAGGCGCATATGGATAAGTATTAATGCTATTAATGGTACAATGAATATTTTAGTGACGGAAACACCTCAAATACGTCAGCACAGGGGGACGTTTCCAATTACCCCCATGCGCACTTGTTAGGTTAAATATAAAAAAATTGGGTATACAAGGGTATTTGCTCATATTGAACTAAAATACTTGGCTAGTTTTGATTTTTGGCCAATACTTTTGTGAGAATATTTGTGTGATTTCGGGAGGTCGTGCTTGCAGCTGCGTGTTGTCTATGAGTGAGTGGATGGAACGGCGAGTGATATGAGTATGGATGTGCTTCCGGAAGTTGGTTTGGGGTGGGCAGGGAGGGAGAGAAGACAGTATTTGTGTGTGATAGCCTGTGCTGGGTGTTGTTTTGATATTTCTTGGTGTCTGTGGGTGTGTTGCCATGTAGTGTAGTGGGTGGTGTTGGTTCGTGGAGGCTGCTGCCAGGAATTGAGTGCCTGTCATGTCTAGATGATCTTAGACTTTGAGGAATTTGGTTTCTTGATGTAGGTGATCTGTGGGTGTAGTAGCTGTGCATCCTGTGATGATTTTCAGGGCTTTATTTTGAATAGTCTGTAAGGTCTTATGATGTGTTTCAGCTAGGTTAGAAGCCCAGGCCGGGCTTGCGTATTCCATAACTGATCTTATGTATTGTTTGTAGACTGTGGTGGTGGTTTCTTTGTTGTGTCCAAATTTCGTGTGGGCAAGTGATCTGAGGGCGTTAAGTCTGGGTGTCAGTTTATTTTTCGTGTTTGGGGTGTGCTGTTTGAATGTCATTTGGGTGTCCTATGTTACTCCTAGGATTGTGTGTGTGTGTGTGTGTGTGTGTGTTATGGGTGTGTTGTTTATGTTGAGTCCCGGGGCGTAATCGTTATCTCCTGTCCAGCTTGTGAGGAGGGTTACAGTGGATTTAGCTGGGGCTAAATTGAGTCTGTTTGTAGTGCACCATTCATGTAATGTGTCGAGATAGTCTTGAAGGAGTCTTGTTGCTGTGTCTGGGTTTTGGTGCGTGCCAGGTAAGTTCCGCCAACCAGCACAAAAACAGCCAAACAGACTTTGCTGAACTACCAATAAATATGCTCCAATCGTCACGAAATTTGATCACAATATGTCTCATTAGGAATGGAACAAAGCCAGGGGGTGAGAGGTTAGGATTTCTTACTTTCGAAAATAAGGGCCACCCTACTATCCATATAATGCCTTACTAACCTGAATTTCTTAGTAAGAGAATAGGCTATTCATATAGTGCCTTACGTGCCTTACTAACCTGAATGTTTTAGTAAGATTTAGGTCACTCGATCATAAAGTTAAGAAAGTGGGAGATATAGGTGACTACATAGCAAACAACCAATATATAACCCCCAAAAATGATATAATAATAATAAAATATAAATTCTAAAAAGTTTTTTATTTGTACACCGCCCTCATATTATTTGAATTAGCTTTCTCGAAAAAGAAGATGGCTTGTAATTTTTCCACAACATCTTTCACCCACAAAAATTTAGACACTCCTGAAAAAAGGTTCACCACCAACTCAAGTTCCATCAACTCACGTTGGACAGCAGAAGATCGCCTAAAGCTTTGTGTGTGAAAATCACGACAGGGGACCCGTACAGCGGCGATGCCGCAGCAACCCGGCCATGTAGTCGCTCTCTCTGGGTGGAGCAGCCCGACCAGGTAGTCCCTCTCTCTGGGTGGAGCAGCCCGACCAGGTAGTCGCTCTCTCTAGGTCGAGCAGCCCGACCAGGTAGTCGCTCTCTCTAGGGGGAGCAGCCCGACCAGGTAGTCTCTCTCTGGGTAGAGCAACCCGGCCAGGTAGTCGCTCTCTCTGGGTTGAGCAGCCCGACCAGGTAGTCGCTCTCTCTGGGTGGAGCAGCCCGACCAAGTAGTCGCTCTCTCTGGGTGGAGCAGCCCGGCCAGGTAGTCGCTCTCTCTGGGTGGAGCAGCCCGACCAGGTATAGTCACTCTCTCTAGGAAGGAGTCTTGTTGCTGTGTCTGGGTTTTGGTGCATGCCAGGTAAGTTCCGCCAACTAGCACAAAAACAGCCATTGGGGATCAACGCTATTTTGCCGGTCGTACCATCATATCGCCTCTCAACGTTGACGTTTCCGAAATCAACATTATGATCTTAGATATGCTGCCAGAGGAGGAGAAGATTCATCTGAGTGAAGACAAACTGAATTCGGAAGACAATGTGGAGTATCAGGTTTCCACGCTCAATGAACTAAACCCTTCTTCGTTACCAGAACACCAACTCAAGCTGAAAGTGGGTGCCATGGTAATGGTAATGGTAATGGTAATGGTTCACACACCCGCCGGCTTTAGCATCGCCAACAGCTCCGCATCGCCACTGAGAAAACTCGATCATAATTTGAGTATTTCATATCCCAATTCCCTTTATTCATTGCATGAACAGTAGTTAAGTGCTTGTTTAACCTCCACATAGTTCTGTAGTTGCCGTGCATGTTATTTTATTGCTTTTCTGACTGATAAACATTGTTGTTTACATTTGTTATCCTAGCTTGTAGCAGACGACGCACGCGCACCTCTAATCGACCTAGCTTTGTATTTTCTTATTAACTCTAGTAGTTATCGTATTCAGTATCCTACTGTAGCTATATATATCTGTAATTTTAGTTGTTGCTTGCATGATCTTGTACTGTAGTAACCTTTGACTGATAACTTTGTTTATCTAAATATAATCCTGCTTGACTAGCCTACAGTGACACCAGCGCCATCTGTTGATACAGTATATTAACCCCTTGTGTGCAGTTACACTTTATTCTTATATAATCTCTATTTGGTGAATTGTATATTTAGTTACATATTCTATTATATATATATGTATATATTTGTTTTACTTATTTAGGTAGGTTATCACCCCTGGTAGCCTACTTCTGCATATTTCATACTTTTTTGTTTTTGGTTATTTTTGTTTTCGGTTAGTCTGGGCTATCATCCCTGGTGGCCTATTTCTGCGTACGGTACTTCAATTTTTAAATTTTCAGTTAGGCTATCACCGCTGGTGGCCTAATTCTGCGTACCAGTATTTCATAATTTTTGTTTTCGGTTATTTTTGTTTTCGGTTAGTCTAGGCTATCACCGCTGGTGGCCTATTTCTGCGTACCGGTATTTCATAATTTTTGTTTTCGGTTATTTTTGTTTTCGGTTAGTCTAGGCTATCATCCCTGGTGGCCTATTTCTGCGTACTTCAATTTTTAAATTTTCAGTTAAGCTATCACCGCTGGTGGCCTATTTCTGCGTACCGGTAGTTCATAATTTTTGTTTTCGGTTAGGATAGGCTATAACCCCTGGTGGCCTATTTCTGTTTAAATAAACATAAAATTGTTTTCGGTTCGGCTATCACTGCGTATTCAAATTTAATTTTGTTTTGTTTTAATTTTTGGTTAGGCTATCACCGCTGATAACCTATTTGTGTGTATTTCAACATTTTTGTTTTCGGTTAGGCCTATTTAAGTAAGTGAAGCGACCTGAAGGGAGTGAAGTGTTTTTAAAGTGAGTTTAGTGTTTTTAAAGTGAGTTAAGTGTTTTTAAGTGAGTGAAGTGAACTGAAGAAAGTGATCGTCACCATGCCTCGTGCCTGTACGAACTGCGCCGGTAGGTTTGGTGCTTCCATGTTTGCTCCTGCCGATCCACAAGTCTGCCGACTCTGCCAGCAACGAGAGGATTTGACAGCAAAATTGGATGAAGCCCTCAACAAGATCAACGCCCTCACCAGGAAGCTGGAATCACTCCAAGAGTTTGTAACACTCAACGTTGGAGTATCACTAACTCAAATTGTTTCAACTCCAGCATCCACCACCGCCCCAACGTCATCTGCCAACAATCCAACACCTGCAGTAGACACTGCAGCAGATGCTTCTGACGAACCTGAGCCGACATCAAACCAGGACAGCCGCCCTGTTCACCTTAGTCTCTCCCCCACTCCTCGTGCAAGAAGCCTGCTAGCACGAACAGTACCAACCCCTCGCCCCCGTTCTAACCACTCCTCTCCCCGACCTGTACGTAGAGTACCGCCACCACAGGTTTCCGGATTTACACCAGTGAGGAACGGTGCACGGCCAACGCAGAAAAGGTCTCATCTACCAGTCACAATGTCAAACAGATTTGAGATATTGGTAGAGATGGAAGACGAACCAGAAGAGACCAGGCTCGTTGGGGATTCCATCCTACGAGGACAGGTCGAAGAGTTCTGCGACAGAGTCCCAAATCAACGAAAAAGATTTTGCATCCCAGGAGCTGGACTGGACGACATTGTGGAAGCCTTCGAAGATACCACAAAGGATGCAAATGAAAATACCCTTTTTGTGATCCATGCTGGTTCAAATGACGTCATGCGCACCAGATCCGAAGAGTTGATGGAGAAATATCGCAAGATGATCCAGCACTACAAAAACAAGTCAAGGAATATCATCATCTCAGGCATTCTCCCCAAGATCGACGCACCTGACAAATTCTACGACAAGGCCTTCAGCACAAATAGCCGACTAAAACATTTGTGTCTGAGGGAAGAAGTTGAATTCATCAACCTCTGGGACAACTTCTACAACCAGCCTACTCTGTTCCGCAAGGATGGCACTCATCTAAACCCTGTGGGTTCAGCACGCATGGGTCGTCTCCTACACGAAGCAGTCCGCAGCCATGGATCAAAAAACGCCATCCGAGAAGAAGCAGCAGTGACATAAATCATCCAACGCCAAGAAAAAAACAGAGGCAACCGAGGACCACCAGCGATAAGGACCGGAGACAGCGAGGACCGAGGACAGCCATGAACATAATTATAGATCCGACAAGAACCAAAAATATTATTAAAGCGCGTTCCGTGAGTTCTAAAATAACAAATTTAAAGGTTTTCTATGCAAACGCTCGTAGCATACGCAATAAATTTTCAGATTTAGAGGAGCTAGTGTTTACAGAAAATTATGATGTGATTGGCATAACAGAATCTTGGCTCAATACAGAAGATAGAGACTTTTTAGCAGAGTATTCACTTCCCGGTTATGTAATGTTTGAGAAAAGCTGAATAAATCGAAATGGAGGTGGCGTTTTACTTTATATCAAAGAAAGTCTTAACCCTACCCTCTTGTCAAAACCTCAAATTGTGAACGTCGACACATCTTTTGTGCTAATAAAGAATAATAAAGGTACCAAAATAATACTTGCATTAATATACAGACCTCCAGCTCAATCAGTGCAAACTGACCGAGAAATTTACGAACAAATTGCAGATGTAAGTAACTCACAAGATACCGTAATTTTTGGTGACTTTAATTTACCTGTGACCAAGTGGGGCGATACTCTTACTTCACACTCCGGACATGACTTGTATACGAACTTGCAAGAGAGTTCGCTTTATCAATTTGTTGGAACGCCGACCCGTGGTAATAACGTTCTTGACATTGTACTTGCAACAAAAGAAGAATTAATAGAGAATTTTAATGTTGGTGATGAATTCAGTAACAGCGACCATCATACGATAACTTTCACTTTAAAGTTTACTAGTAACGAACCAAATAGTAGCATCGAAAAAGTCCCTAATTTCAAGAAAGCAAACTTCCATAAACTTAGAGCTATGTTTAAAGAAACTGACTGGAGCTTTTTAATTCACAATAACGACATAAATACATCTTGGAAGTTATTCGAAGCCACTTACCTAAAAGCAGTGCAAGACTGCATACCATCGAAAACTCGGCGTCCAGGCCATAATAATAAGCCCAAATGGTGGAATAAAGATATTTCAAACTGCCTGCTTGCTAAAAAATTTGCTAATGATAGATTAAAATCCTCACAAAATTACGAAGAACGGCTGAAATTTGTAGAGCTACGACGCAAAGCCAAAAAATTAATTAAGCAAAGTAAAAAGACCTTAGAGTTACATATTGCGAATCAAAGTAAAACAAACCCGAAAGAATTCTATAGTTATATCAGAAAGAAAAAAGTAGTTACTTCAACTGTTGGACCATTAGTCGATGAAAATGGAGAATACACCAAAGACGAAGAACAAATGAGTAATGCCCTCAATACCTTCTTTGCATCAGTTTTTACAACAGAAGACCTCAGTGATATCCCTACACCATCGACGATTCAGATTGATAATTCAGATGTTTTAAGCAATATCACCGTTACAGAGAGAGAAGTATTGAATTGTTTAGATAAACTCAAGGTAAAAACACGCCTGGACCTGATACAATCTCGCCTAGAGTTCTAAAGGAAGCTAAGGATGAGCTCTCTAAACCACTGACATTACTATTCAATAAATCCTTGCAGTCTGGAACTATGCCCGATCAGTGGAAGCTAGCCAACGTAACACCGATATTCAAAAAAGGCAGCAAATCCCTATCCAGTAACTATCGTCCAATTAGCTTAACCTCAGTTGTATGTAAAATGCTAGAAACGGTCATACGAGACAGACTCGTAAATCACTTAGAGGAAAATAACATACTTAAAGATACTCAACACGGCTTTCGTAAAAAACGTTCCTGTTTAACAAACCTCTTAGACTTCTTCCACGATATCCTCAACCTCTACGATGAGAGTAAAGCTGTAGATATTATATACCTTGATTTTCAAAAGGCCTTTGACAAAGTTCCCCACAAATGTTTACTGCTAAAACTAAAAGCGCATGGAATACAAGACGGTGTGTTGAAATGGATAGAAAATTGGCTCAGCGACAGAAAGCAAAGAGTAGTCATAAACGGTAAGGCATCAAAATGGACCAATGTAAGTAGCGGGGTACCCCAGGGATCGGTACTAGGACCAATTCTCTTTCTAATTTACATCAACGACATAGATGAGGGTCTCACCTGTACAATCTCAAAATTTGCTGACGATACAAAAATTGCAAATAGCGTACTCTCAAAAGAACAAGTTGACGATATGCAACACAATCTAGATAAATTGTCATGTTGGGCCCAAATTTGGCAAATGAGTTTCAATGCGGATAAATGTAAAGTACTACATATCGGATACCTAAATGAGAAAGCAAACTATTCGATGAATGGCACTCAGCTTAAGAATGTAAACAGAGAAACCGATCTGGGAGTAACAATATCGAGTAACCTAAAACCGAGTCAACAATGTTCAGAAGTTGTTAAGAAGGCAAACAAAATAATTGGCTTTATAGGCAGGTCATTTGAGCATAAATCCAAAGAAGTTATCCTAACCCTTTACAATTCCTTAGTCCGCCCTCTTCTGGAATACTGCATTCAATCCTGGTGCCCTTATTACCAAAAAGATATAAACAAGCTAGAACGAGTTCAACGTAGAGTTACCAAAATGATACCTAGCCTAAAGAACAAACCATACGAAGAGCGTCTTAGAGAATTAAATCTATTTCCTTTAACCCAGCGCAGATTAACTCCTTCAGACATATTATGTTCCAATAAGTCCGAGGAGGTGGGAGTCCCGGGATCATTGCCACTGCCTCGCACTACACTCACAACAACACTGCGGCCGTTAGAATTATCGGAGGTGGCTGAGGTTGCCACCAACGGTTGTATCGTAAGGTAACTTATCGGACTTACTGAGCTCCATATGATGCTAGTGCGTCATATAACTTATTATAGAGACATGGAGATAAGTCCATATGACGCAATCGCGTCATATGAGTTTTTGGTTCACTAGTCCATATGACGCGATCGCGTCATATATGTCTGAGGGAGTTAAGAGGCGACTTAATTCAAGTGTTCAAAATCATCAAAGGCATCGACAATATGAACTGTAGTAAGTACTTCACTATCGACCAATCTAATTACACGCGGGGAAACGGTTGCAAAATTATTGGTAAATCTTTTAACTCGCACGAATCTAAGAATTTCTTCTTCAATCGAGTTGTCAACTTGTGGAATGGGCTTCCCCGAAACGTTATAGACTGAATCACCGTTGATTCATTTAAACTCCGCCTAGACAAATATCTCGCATTAAACCCGCGACTGACTGCGTTTGTAAATGAATAACTTTATTTTATCCCCCCTCAGTTACTAACCCATCTGTCCCCTACTAACTTCCTAATCCTGCCACGGACATTAGTTCCAGGGCAGTAATTCCCTTTCCAATGTTCCCTTACCCACTCTAAACCACTGTTTGGACACTTGATCCTCAGTGTTTTGGAGGACAAGCAACCTAGAAGGGTCACTAGATCTGTTGTTGCTTGATTTCCTTTGTACTCCTTTGTACTCCTTTGTAATATGGAATCTATCACCACCCAGACTCTGTAACGATACACGAATTATCGTTGACAACCTGAAGAAGACCATCATTGTTGGTAGGATTCTGGGTGGCACTTACGATGGCGAGCAGGTTTGCATTCCCAGGGTAAAGTTGGTGGCCAACGATTCTGTGACGCTTCTGCATAGTAGCCACGTGCGGGCATGCGCGCGCATCGGCTGCCCAGCCGTTTAGAAACCGGCTGGCGGCAGCCAGCCGGCAGGCTTTTCCTTAGTATATATCCTACAACAACGTAACTAATGTCTGGGATATTCTTATGTTGTTTCACAGCTTGAAGCTGCCCTTATTCTTAACCAACGCATATTAGTATATTTTATTCTCGATAGTTGATTGTTTCATTATAATATATAAGATGTAAGTCTAGTGAGAGTGGGAGGAGACGAGCGGGAGAGAGACACCAGCTGGGGGACGTTGCTTCGCGCGGAGAGTCCAGCTTGGGACGAGCCTGATGTTGCCACGTGCATTTGATTGCAACGTTAGGCTTAGTTTCGACACGCACGGGGTAGAGGATTTTGACCCGACAACTGTGTTGAGTGTTGCCAAGCATGGGATGTATTTTGCATGCCTAGGGTGGGGTCCAGACAGATTCAAGACTCAGAGCTCACCTCACTGTCGTACCCTTCGGACCCCCTTTGATATCTATCCCTCTCAACCCCACTTAGAAACTTTCTCTCTTACTTTGTATACCTTCCTTCCACTACTTCACCAATCTATTTAATTATCCCATCCCCTTGATAGACCTTATATCTATTATTGTATTAACGACGAGCTCTCAGATAATTAGATAGGATTTTGGGCCTTATGCAGAGACGTAATTGTTAATGAGACCTAGGAAGCTTTTTTGATGTCTCATATTTGGTGGTTTCATGCTTGCTAGTGTGTTCTTGTGTCAGGTTAGCAGGGGCTAGACCGGAGGGGAGGCTTTTTGCGATCCTTTAAGTAAAGTCTGCTGGTGCGAGTCCTGTGGACCCGCACGACTTTACTAGGATACCCGTGGGAGTCTGGGGGCATTTTCTTGTCTGTGTCCCTACACCTGTATGTGGTTATGTTGCGAGTTGCTGCCTTTATTAAATTATACCTATGCCATTATACACTGTATGGCCTATCACTAGTATTTATTCCTGCTTATGAGTTAAGAGTTCTCTAAATCCGTAACGTATTTTCTTTGCTAAGCATCAGATCCTACAGTAGCCGCATGCAGTTTAGAAACCTGCATCTTGTCTACCTGTACGATGTTTTGAGGACTGTTTGCTTTCACCTTCTTTCACGCAGGGGTGATTAGTTGTATTAACTCCTTGCGACATATATGACGCGATCGCGTCATATGGAACTTATGACCAAAAACTCATATGACGCGATCGCGTCATATGAACTTTTCTACATGCCTCTCCAATAAGTCCATATGACTCACTAGCGTCATATGGAGCTCAGTAAGTCCGGTAAGTTAGATGAAGATCTGTCGGTTGGTGGCAACCCCAGGTTCCTCCGACAATTCTAACGGCCAGCAGTGTTGTTTTGACAGTTGTGTGGTGCAGTGGCAATGATACCGGGCGCCCGCCTCCGTGGACTTACTGGAACATAATTTGTCTGAAGGAGTTAATTAACGTAACGTTAAATGTACTTTCTTCTAGTTTGTTATTAAATTGTTTCTGCAATTTAATTCCGTTATCTATATTTTCTTTGAAGCTTTTAGTCAACTTAATTGTGTGATCTTTTATATAGCCTGCTTGACTATCAGCTGTCTATAGTGCGTGCACCCTGTAACCGAGTCATAGGATACCTCGTTGTCCAGGCAGGACTCTTGACGGTTTAGGGTGGTTTGTTGCCTGGGTTTATAGATAAGGGTTGGATCTAGCGTTTTCCGTTGTTGCTTGTTGCCGCATACCTAGTCCAATAGAAAGAGCCCAGTGTTTATATATATCTCAGGACATAACAAATGGCGACCTTGCATAGGATTTACTGAACAGAGGAATATAGTGGTCATTTGTTTTGAGATTCCTTATGATTAGAGGAATACAGTGGACATAGAGTTTTTTTTTGGAGCAACCAATATAACACATTAAAGATTTTAAATAACATTAGTATATACATACTTGCATAGGAGATAAGGCACATTCTATAACCGTGATAATTACTGCAGTACACAAGCATGTCTAATACATCAGAACACAGTGATGGGTCAGGTCACGATACGGGCTCGGAGGGAGAAAGACCTGTGGAGTGGCTAGTCGATAGCGAGGAGGGTGCTAGAAGATTTTTAGAGGTGCCCCTTACCGCTGACAGGGTGTTGAAGCTGAATAAGTATGGCTTAAAGTGTGTGGCAGGTCTTCAGGGTCACCAGGGTTTAAGTGGCATGAGGAAAGATCAGCTGAGGACTTTGATATTGGGTTTAGAAGGGAGAGACCTGGGTGGAGAGGCGACTGGGGGCCCCGGGCCCCCGCCCCCCCCCCCCTCTACCCCCCTATCAAACGTCAGGGTGCCTGAATTTAGTACATACCCCCAAGTTGATGGTCAATGGCAGCGTGGAATTCAATCACAGGGACCCTCTCCATTAAATGCACCTTCCCCTCCTCAAGGGTTGACTCCAGATTTGTTGTTTCGGCTTGAGATGGCCAAGGTTGAGGCCGCCGAAAGACAGGCTAGAGCTCAGGTTGAGGCAGCCGAAAGACAGGTTAGTGTTCAGGTTGAGGCTGCCGAGAGACAGGCTAGTGTGCAGGCTGAGGTTGCTATACGAGAGGCTGAACTGCAGGCAGAGTCTACTAGGTATCGGGCTGACAGGGAGCTGGAGAGATCTCGAGTGGAGGTAACAGGGCGAAATATTGGGGGAGGTAACAGACATCGGGACCAATCATTGTCGCACCTGCTTAAACTAGTTCCTGTGTTCGATGAATTATGTGTGGCTGAGTTTTTTATGCGATTTGAGAAGAAGTGTCAGGAACACCAGTGGCCTCAGGAAAAGTGGGCAGCATTAGTTTCATCAAGACTCCTAGGAAAGGGGCTAAAAGCGTATGATGCACTACCTTTAGAGTCCTGTGTAGTTTATGATGAGCTAAAGAAGGCTGTGCTACGGGCCTGTGAGTTACAACCAGAAACTTACCGCTTGAAGTTTCGGGGTGTTACTAAGGGCAAGGATAGTACCTTCCTAGAACACGCCCGGGACTTATCTGATGCACTACGACATTGGCTGCGTTCTGAGAGGGCAGCTACTTTTGAGGAGTTGAGTGAGCAGGTTCTCTTGGAGCAGTTCTTTAAGTGCACAGGCGGGGACTTAACATTAAATATAAAGGAAAAAAATCCTAGAACTCTCCAGGAGGCAGCAGAAATGGCTGACCGCCGACTGTCATTAATTCGAGGGTGCGAAGCAGCAGCTAGGAGTGAGTCGGGTGCAAAGGATCGTACCCCTCACCCTCCCAAGAATTTTGATCAACATAAAATACACAAAACCATCTAGCACTGACAATAAAACTGATCATAAACCAAATATTGTCCCGTATAAGAAGTCTAATGGTACCTCCCACTCCCAAGGGAAACCAAAGAGTAAAGAGTGCTTTGCATGTCACAAGGAGGGTCACTTTGCAAATGCTTGTCCGAACAAGCCACCAAACAAGGTTGTGTCATTGGTCCGCAGCATAGGGGTGTCGCCTATATCTTCTGAGTTTGCCAAGGGTAGTTCGTCAGAGGTTGGGACACAGCCTGTGTTCAAGAGTCCGGAAGGCTCGAACCCTGTCCGCGACGTCTTTGGGGGTCATAGAGGGCATGGTTTTGTGAGGTAGGCTGGCGAAAGGCGAGGAGTTAAGCTATTGCGTGATACGGGGGCTTCTCAGACCTTGTTAAAGAACTTTACTGGTAGGCCGATTAACGCTGCTCGGGTGGTGGTAGTTCAGGGGATCAATGCTACGAAGTCCTACCCGCTGGTGCGGATGGAGCTGGAGGTGGGTGGTGTGGCGAAGGAGCTGGATGTCGGAATTGTAGAGAACTTGCCTGTTGGGGGCGTCGACCTCCTCCTCGGCAACGACTTTGCGGTGCCTGCTTCTAAGGTTTCACCCTTGGTCGTTGCCGAGAAGGCGGCCGATGTTAGTAGGGAGGAACAGGAGGGGGTTGAGAAGTGTAGCGTACAAACTATGGCGTGTGTTGTGACGTGTTCTCAAACATCTGGAGCTTTGCAGCCACCACCTCAGTCTATCAAACCGCGGAGGAAAGGTCACAAGAAAACGGGAAGTGTTGGTCAATTGGAGAGTTTTGAGCCGGCAGTGTTTCTTGGTGACTCATTATTGTCACCTATGTTAGAGTCTGGAGAGGCCCCGGGGCCTGTCACCGCTAGTGCAGGTGCAGGGCAGGAAGAGACTCTGCGACAGCATCGTTATGCGCAGCGTGAGGAAAGGATGGCTCAGCGGGACATTGGAGGTGGAAATAAATTATTTAAGATGAACTTGGATAATCTCGCACCTGCTGATATATGTTCCTTGCAGCTGGGAGATCCTGAAGTCAGGGCGTGTGGTAATGGTGCTGTCGAACTGGAGAGCGATGGGGATGCGCAGCCTGGTGATTTTTTCTTGTCCGAGGGGATCTTGTATCGGAGACATCAGGATCCCAAGAAAAAGTGGGATGGCGGGTCAGGATTAGTGGACCAGTTAGTAGTACCGAGGGTGTGCCGTGAGAGCTTATTGAGATTAGCTCATGATGTGCCTTTGGCAGGGCACCTGGGGGTACGTAAGACGGAGGCAGCTCTGAGCAAGCTTTTCTGGTTGCCTGGGTTAAAGGCGAGTGTCGTGTCATTGGTGTCACAGTGTCACACTTGTCAAGTTGTTGGGAAACCCAATCAGGTCATCCCGAGAGCCCCGTTACAACCCATCCCTGTCATTGGGCCGCCCTTCAGAAAAGTAGTTATCGATATGGTTGGCCCATTGCCCCCCACTAGTGCCGGCAATAAATTTTTACTAACTGTAATGGATGTAGCAACACGGTATCCAGATGCTTACCCCATGCGCAACGGGATGGCTAAGACTGTTGTCAAAAACCTACTTGTCTATTTCTCTCGTTATGGCTACCCTCAGGAGATCCAGTCTGATCAGGGATCCAATTTTACTTCTGCTCTGTTTAAGCAGACCATGCAGCAACATGGGATAGTGTCTGTGGTGTCATCTGCCTACCATCCTGAGAGTCAGGGAGTTTTGGAAAGGTGGCACTCGACTCTCAAGAGTATGTTGCGGTGTTATTGCATGGAAAATGGGAAGGACTGGGATCTAGGTCTCCCATACGTTTTATTTGCTGCGAGAGAAGTACCTGGGGAGAGCTTGGGATTTAGCCCGAACGAGTTGGTTTTTTGGACACAGGGTCAGGGGGCCCCTCCACATAGTCAAGGAGATCTGGGAGGGAGTCACAAAGCCATGCTCGCTTCTAAAGTATGTAGTTGAAAGCCGTGAGAGAATGCTAAAGAGCCTGGAGGTAGCAGGTCGGAACCTTAAGAGTTCACAAGCTCAGATGAAGGACAGATACGACCAGAAGGTGAAGCTGAGGGAGTTTGAAGTAGATCAGGAGGTACTGATACTACTGCCTCTGGTGGGACACCCCTTGTCTGCCAAGTATTCTGGTCCGTATCGGGTTGTAAGGAAGGTTTCTGATCTCGACTATTTAGTAGCTACTCCTGATCGTAAGAAAAAGAACCAACTTTGCCATGTAAATCTGATGAAGGAGTATGTGAGGCACCCCTCCGAGCCTCTCACTGTCCCGGTGTTGATCTGCAGCGATCGTGGTGGAGAAGGAGGAAGGGACAGTCAAGCTGCGGGGGAGGATAATTGGGATTGCCATGTTTCCGCGGATCAGTGGGCGGGGAATTCTAGACAAGTTGCTCACGAGTTGATATTACACCTGCCTGAGCAACAGCGTGTAGCTGTGCAGCACTTGTTTGATTCAAACCCAGCTGTTTTCGCAGAGCATCCTGGCCTCACTACTCAAGCGGTGCACGATGTCGATGCTGGGGACCACCCGCCCTTTAAATCAGTGCCATACCGTGTTCCCCCTATTAAATTACCGGCACTTAGGGAAGAGCTGGATTATAATATGCTGAAACGTGGGCTGATTTCTGAGGGTGCAGTAAGGTGGACTTCCCCCGTCACACTGCAGCCCAAACCAGATGGCAAGGTGCGGTTTTGTATAGATTTCCGCAGGTTGAATGGTTTAACCCCCACAAATGCCTACCCTCTCCCTCGCGTGGACGACAGTGTGGATAAGATAGGAAAAGCCAAGTTCCTCACTAAGATAGACCTTGTTAAGGGTTATTGGCAAGTGCCCTTGTCTGAGCGAGCGCGAGAGGTGTGTGGGTTTGTGGTGGACGGTGCCACATATCGTTGCCATGTTATGCCATTCGGGCTGAAAAATGCCCCTGCAACGTTTCAGAAATTAATGAACGACATTGTAGCCGACATTCCCAACTGTGCGGTGTACCTAGATGATGTCATAATATACGACGAGGATTTTAACAGTCTCTGTGCTCACATCGGACAGCTTTTTAATAAACTGAATGAAGCAGGTTTGGTGGTAAACCGGGGTAAGTGCGATTTTGTCAAAGCCACAGTTTTGTACCTGGGGTTCGAGGTGGGGATGGGTCAGGTGTGCCCTCCACAGACAAAGATCAAAGCCATCGATCAGTTTCCCCAGCCTACGACTAAGAAACAAATCATGCGGTTTCTAGGTATGATAGGCTATTATCGTCGCTTTATCAAAGGCTATTCGACTGTACTTGCACCTTTAACTGACTTATTATCTAAGGACAAGAAGTTCCGGTGGTCTCCTGAGTGTGCAGAGGCGTTTTCCTTGGTGAGACACCTGTTATGTACCCACCCCATACTCAGGGCCCCGGACTTCAGCAGACCTTTTCAGTTGGCGACTGATGCCAGTGGCGTAGGGGCTGGGGCTGTCTTGTTACAGACAGATGATGAAGATATCGAACATCCAGTGAGTTTTTACAGTAAAAAATTCAATAGTGCACAAAGGAATTACTCTGTAATTGAAAAAGAACTCCTGGCGATAGTGCTGGCGCTCAGGCACTTCGATGTATATGTTCCTGCTTTCGGGCCAGTCGTAGTGGTTTATACCGATCATCACCCTCTGAAATTCTTGAATCAGTCTCATAACCGGAATATGAGGCTGACCAGGTGGTCACTCATGCTTCAGGAGTATAATCTGGACATACGCCATATTGCCGGTTCTGATAACGTGATAGCGGATTGTCTATCAAGGGTGGACGATGTTGGTTAGACTGCCACAGGATTGAGGGTTGAGTGTGGAGGAAAATAGGCTGTCACTGTAGTTCAGCCGAAAAAACAAATTAAAAAAGCAAAAACCTTATACAAACTCTTTATTTTTATAACGTGTAGAATTTTGTATAAGATGTTGTAGCAGTATCTAAGTTGAATGTTTTCGCTTATTGTCGCAAAGTTAGTTGAACTAGCTCGGTGGAGCGCAACAGTCTTTATTTTTTTTTATATATAGTGCCTTGTGTCGCAACAGTGTGTGGTACTATGAGAAGCTTTCTGTTAGATATGAAGAACTTAGTCAAGGGTCTTATATCTTGGGGGAGGTGTGACGCTTCTGCATAGTAGCCACGTGCGGGCATGCGCGCGCGTCGGCTGCCCAGCCGTTTAGAAACCGGCTGGCGGCAGCCGGCCGGCCGGCTTTTCCTTAGTATATATCCTACGACAACGTAACTAATGTCTGGGATATTCTTATGTTGTTTCACAGCTTGAAGCTGCCCTTATTCTTAACCAACGCATCTTAGTATATTTTATTCTCGATAGTTGATTGTTTCATTATAATATATAAGATGTAAGTCTAGTGAGAGTGGGAGGAGACGAGCGGGAGAGAGAGACCGGCTGGGGGACGTTTCTTCGCGCGGAGAGTCCAGCTTGGGACGAGCCTGATGTTGCCACGTGCATTTGATTGCAATGTTAGGCTTAGTTTCGACTCACGCACGGGGTAGAGGATTTTGACCCGGCAACTGTGTTGAGTGTTGCCAAGCATGGGATGTATTTTGCATGCCTAGGGTGGGGTCCAGACAGATTCAAGACTCAGAGCTCACCTCACTGTCGTACCCTTCGGACCCCCTTTGATATCTATCCCTCTCAACCCCACTTATAAACTTTCTCTCTTACTTTGTATACCTTCCTTCCACTACTTTACCAATCTATTTAATTATCCCATCCCCTTGATAGACCTTATATCTATTATTGTATTAACGACGAGCTCTCAGATAATTTGATAGGATTTTGGGCCTTATGCAGAGACGTAATTGTTAATGAGACCTAGGAAGCTTTTTTGTTGTCTCATATTTGGTGGTTTCATGCTTGCTAGTGTGTTCTTGTGTCAGGTTAGCAGGGGCTAGACCGGAGGGGAGGCTTTTTGCGATCCTTTAACCCTTAATTAGCGGCGAGCAACATAAGTCGAGTTAAATAAAGCTGGAGTATGTGGCGGCGCTCGACATAACTCGAGTGGCAATTTCAGCACGTAATGTGGCTGAGAGAGAGAGTGTGGCAGGAGACTAGCGCGCGTATGACTGCTCCAGACCACCGCGGCGAACCTACTGACACAAATCTCAGCTCCCTCCTCCCTCTCTCACTCGCTACATACTCAATTATGTACTGAAAGTACCGAATTACCTGCTTTTTGCACTCGCGTTGCACGGTTATTGCAAGAAAACTATCCATCATACAAGGATCGTTATGGTGTCATTCGAAAGCTCTGTTTATGCCCTTTCAGGGATAGGTACTTGTTTTACGTTCTGGGTCTTATTTAGGCATGAAAATGATCACGTAAACAGCCCTATTTTGGCTAAAAACACCCCGCTGGGCGGTACACATAAATAAACCGCATAGGCCGCTCGTAAGGTGTTAAGTAAAGTCTGCTGGTGCGAGTCCTGTGGACCCGCACTACTTTACTAGGATACCCGTGGGAGTCTGGGGGCATTTTCTTGTCTGTGTCCCTGTGTGTCTAGTGTTGTGTTGTGTGAGGGCCCTTGCCTAGTCCACTCAGCACTGCGCTAGCACGTCTTGCTTTTGTTTTAGGGTCGCCAGGAGAGAGTCAGATACTTGCGATCTGAGTCTCTCAAGAGAGCACCCTTTCAATTAGAGTAATTTGGCGCACAAACTTGGGAACGTCCCTAGGCTAGAGCAGGTGGCTCAGCCCGGGTATCCGAAGCCTATATCCTTCCGGCTAGACCTCTGCCACCTGGCAGATTAACAGCTAGGGGTTTATCATCTCTGTATGCTTGTTATTGTGCCATAGTTTACGGTTTTTGTGAGCATTGTGAGTCAGGGTGTGGCTTAGAGACTCTGTCCGAGCAGGCTTGCCTGACTAAGAGTGAGAAGCACACCTGTATGTGGTTATGTTGCGAGTTGCTGCCTTTATTTAATTATACCTATGCCAGTATACACTGTATGGCCTATCACTAGTAGTTATTGCTGCTTATGAGTTAAGAGTTCTCTAAATCCGCAACGTATTTTCTTTGCTAAGCATCAGATCCTACAGTAGCCGCATGCAGTTTAGAAACCCGCATCTTGTCTACCTGTACGATGTTTTGAGGACTGTTTGCTTTCACCTTCTTTCACGCAGGGGTAATTAGTTGTATTAATTAACGTAACATTAAATGTACTTTCTTCTAGTTTGTTATTAAATTGTTTCTGCAATTTAATTCCGTTACCTATCTTTTCTTTGAAGCTTTAAGTCAACTTAATTGTGTGATCTTTTATATAGCCTGCTTGACTATCAGTTGTCTATAGTGCGTGCACCCTGTAACCGAGTCATAGGATACCTAGTTGTCCAGGCAGGACTCTTGACGGTTTAGGGTGGTTTGTTGCCTGGGTTTATAGATAAGGGTTGGATCTAGCGTTTTCCGTTGTTGCTTGTTGCCGCATACCTAGTCCAATAGAAAGAGCCCAGTGTTTATATATCTCAGGACGTAACAATTCCTCGGTGGCATTTTCCAGGTTCCAATTCTCTGTAAAGCTAAGTTTGGCAATGACAATTAATAAGGCGCAGGGCCAGACCATCAAACATTGCAGCCTTTACCTCTACCACACACGGTGCTTCTCTCATGGGCAATTATATGTTGCCTGCTCTCGGGTCACAAGTTCATGCGCTGAGTATTTTTATCCAGAAGAAGGAAAAGGGACCATGTGTGTTAGATAACGTCGTATACTCTGACGTGTTTTTGGAACAAGAGTCATTAGCTGACGAATATTCGAGGTTGATAGACACCGGAATCATATTTCAAGAAGAAGACATTGCGGCTGACATTGAGCTCCAGCGAAAGTATATAGATTTAGGACAGTGTGACGCTGAAGTTGAGGCCCAATTCGCTCCAGAAGACATGAAGGCAGTACTGATGATATCCGTCGAGGATTTTGATATGGCGGTAGAGAAGATGGACGAGCAACTCGAAGAGTGTGAGCAGTTACGGAAGTCATTTGAAGAAAGCTGCGAAACCCATCGAAGGGAACAAGAGAAGAGAGACGAACTCCTTCTGAAGGAAATCGAGAAGCGTGATGAAAACCAACGGAAGGAACAAGAGAAGCGGGACGAGAGAGAGAGAGACAGACAGACACAGTGTGTGTGAGAGAGAGAGAGAGAGAGAGAGAGAGAGAGTTACACAATCTCTCTCTCTCTCTGTCAAGCTTCGTAGTCCCGTAGCCACTTCGTTCTTAGTAAGAGAATAGGCTATCCATATAATGCCTTACTAACCTGAATTTCTTAGTAAGAGAATAGGCTATTCATATAGTGCCTTAAGTGCCTTACTAACCTGAATTTCTTAGTAAGAGAATAGGCTATTCATATAGTGCCTTACGTGCCTTACTAACCTGAATTTTTTAGTAAGATTTAGGTCACTCGATCCTAAAGTTAAGAAAGTGGGAGATATAGGTGACTACATAGCAAACAACCAATATATAACACCCCAAAAAAGGATATAATAATAAAATATAAATTCTAAACAGTTTTTTTATTTGTACACCACCCTCATATTATTTTAAGTAGCTTTCTCGAAAAAAAGATGGCGACATCTTTCACCCACAAAAATTTAGACCCTCCTGAAAAAAGGTTCACCACCAACTCAAGTTCCATCAACTCACGTTGGACAGCAGAAGATCGCCTAAAGCTTTGTGTGTGAAAATCACGACAGGGACCCGTACAGCGGCGACGCCGCAGCAACCCAGCTGTGTAGTCGCTCTCTCTGTTTCTCTCCTAAATTTTTGTGGGTGAAAGATGTCGTGGACAAATAATTGACAACTCGATTTCTTTAACAGGACAGAGTGAGCGCACTCATTGCTGATGATTATGGCAAGACGTTAGCTAAAAAATCTTTGACTCAAAGAGAGTGAGTGTGTAACTCTCTCTCTCTCTCTCTCTCTCTCTCTGTCATGCTTCGTATAATGCGTCGTATAGCCTAGGTCATGCTTCGTATAATGCGTCGTATAGCACAGCGATGGCTGTGACTCGTATCTGGGCAGGACACACGAGGCAGAATTGTGACTCGTATCTGGGCAGGACACACGAGGCAGAAGGGTGGAGCACACAGAAGAAGCGGAGCTCTAGACGGTGCAGGGTGCTCCTATGACCAGTGGTGTCCAGTAGCCCAGCCTCACTGTGGTGTACTGTAGTCGTATAGCGCGGCGATGGCTGTGACTCGTATCTGGGCAGGACACACGAGGCAGAAGGGCGGAGGTGTCCCGTAGCCACTTCGTTCTTAGTAAGAGAATTGGCTCTCCATATAGTGCCTTACTAACCTGAATTTCTTAGTAAGAGAATAGGCTATTCATATAGTGCCTTACGTGCCTTACTAACCTGTGTAACATGCATATTATACTCAAATATACACATTTAACCCAGCCTCAATCACTTTTTATGTCACCCTATGTTCCATCAATATTCTAGAAGATGACTGATATATATATCTCTATATATATATGTATTATAACAAGCCCGGGCTTCGCCCTCCGGGGCTTGGCCTCCGGTGGGACGCCTCCGTAGGTGTATTTGCACATAAAACGGTGAAATAAAAGAACTGTTTGTCTTATTAGTATTTATTCTAATAGTTTTGCTTTTTTTCTAGGTGGCGCTCCCTGTATCATTATTGCAAATTCTTTCAGCAAGTTTTCGTCCCGCTTCCCTTGTTCCTTCCGTTGGTTTTCGTCTCGCTTCTCGATTTCCTTCAGAAGTCTGGGGTATCCTTTCTTCATCGGTTATGCCACCCAAAGTGTTCATTATTGGTGGTAGGCACTGCTTTGAGCTCTTCAGGATTCTCAATTCTCGAGTTCCTTGAGTTTTTACGGTAGAATCATTTGCTACTACCTTTGCCTGCCTTTTCCTTTTACGAACATTGGCGGCCTCGAGCTTTAACTGTAATTTCTGATCCTTTTTGTGTAGTCTCTCTTGTCTTTTTGAGGCAACTTCATTCAATTTATTTTGCCTTCTTTCCAGTCGTCTGCGCTTCTTAGTTTCAACGGTAATACGTTTTTGAGCAGCCAGTTGCTTATCGTGGTAGCTGAGTGCCAGTAGGGAATCTGCAGACAACACAACCGCTGGTGCATCTGCGGACTGACCACTTTCTACACCTGAAGTCCCTGCAACAAGCTCCATCTTTTTGTTCAAATGACTCAATACTTTCGCCTTTTTTCACAGTAAGCAATACAAATGACAATACAGGATGTAAACAATACACAACTCGAATCAGCAATTGACCCACCTAGTGAAAGGTGTGTCAGCAAAAACGCCTTATATATACCGGAAACGGTAGTTTAAGTGCTCATTCTTCTATACGCACTGACACAGAGAACTCAATCTACCTTGGGATCTCAATCAGAGAAGAACACACATCCCAGCTACTCCCATCTCTCATCTTGGCTACAGCTAGACACTGCCATACGCCACTTAAGCACTTATTGCCACATATTGCCACACTTGCTAAGCATCACCAAGAGACTTAGATTAAATCCCTTTTACCCTAAGCTCAATACTAATACCTTAACAACTAAGTATTATAAAACTGTACTCTATAGCTCAATATAATTTATAACACAATGGAGTTATCTTTACCCCCTTTATATATAATATTCAATGTAATATTGCACGAGAATACCATACGATTCATGGTCTTCTACATGGCGAACTTGCATTAAAAGAACATACACTTGGAACCATAACTATCACTTGGCCCTACCTGACTCCAATACTCAAACAATTGACCTACAATCAAGCAAATCTTCACCCAATCTTCAGCACTACCTTGTCTACTCATCGCCCCAACCAGCTTCCTGCCTACCTCAACAGATCACTTCCTGTTTACAAACTACATCCGCCTGTCGTCACCTTCAAGTCTACAGACAGTTCCTGTGTATATCTGCCTGTTTCATCACTACAAGTCTACATCAAGTTCATGTAGGCTACATCAGCCCACCTACCATCTCTACCCCATCATCATCACTACTCACCACTTCAAGCTACCTGCAAACTAACAAGCAAACAAGAAAACACCCAGTCAAAGTGAATAGAACCTGCCAGACATCAAGACGCCTTCAACAGCCCGCAGACACAACAACGCCCTGGCCTGCCTGATGTACGACGACACATCACTACACACCACATCTCTGCACATATAGACGCTTCATTTGATGTAACAAAATACAACAGGTATGCATGATGTATTATCATTAATTTAAAAACACACCACAGTGAAAATAAGTGAACACACACACATACACGCTATCTCACTACCAAAATCTCACACCGCAACACACCCCCTCATCCTCTTACTACATTGTCTTTCCGCACTCTATACCCCTCCTCCCCTATATGCATCCCCCTAACGAAACGAACGTCAGACAACACCAGCTGACTTTCTCTTTCATATCACTACATAGCCACGCGCTAACACGCCCACTCCTCCCACATCCACCAAATCCCACAATTATTACTGTTGGTGAGAAAATGGCCTTTGCTTTGCCTGAGCTAAAACATGCATCCTGCCAAACACCCAAACGTAAAACTGTCACAATTTACAGTGTTAATGAAAACACACTCATGTTACCTGCTAGGTGTGGTACTCATGATATAGAACTATCCCTTGACACAGACTCTCCAGTAAACCTTATAAGCCTTGCTAAATTTAAAAGCTTGAAGGACTTGAACCTCGAAGAATCTTACCCAGATATCGAGATTATGTCTGTGAGTGGAAACCACCTAGAAACCATAGCTAAGGTTACCCTTTCAGTAGCATTTACAGAAGTGCACACAGCTAATCTGCCTTTCTAAGTAATTTCGAAACTCCCAACAAACACCGACATGCTTCTAGGTTTAGAAGCTATGTCAAAAGTGAAACTTATTATCCTACCACACATGGATCAAGTTCTCATTGGGGGTTTACAAGGAGATAATGTGGAATGTGTACGGAGTACCCAGGAAAACAGTTCTATACACCAGGTTAAATACCACAAACGTAGGACAGAATTCAAAGTAACTCCAAACTCACTCCAACACCCAATCATGACACTACACAGTGAGGGAAATTAAAATGTAACCTTCCTCACCTCACCCTAGGTGTTTTGAGTAATTAATACTACATTAATCCAACCTCTTCTATCCATATTGTTTTGGATATCTAATTTCTCCAATTCACACACACAGACACTCACTACACATCTGCTAGAATAGCTATATATAATTAGATTAACATTCCAACAGTCAATTCTATACTCGAAACACGTCTAACTCTTTACTCAAACTCTTAAAAATTACTCTTGATTTATAAACTATTTAACACCAGTATTTTAATTACTCAAATTCATCTAAACCCAAGGGATTAGTTTTTGAATAATTGACTACATTCACCGAACATGTGAACATGTGTTCAATGTGTATTGATGGTAATTTTTGAAACTATTCATCCCAAAGTTAACTTCAGACCATTTTTGCATCTAACTCCCTATTTTTGCTCTAAACTGGAACTCTCAAACTCACAATTACTTATGAGTGTGTATAATGTATGTCTTGGATCCAAAATTTGATATCCGTTATATGAATTCATTTAGTTATACGTGGCGAGTGTTTAATTATTCTATGTATGTTCAACTCATACATATACAAGTTTAGTAGCTTAACGACAATTATAAAGCCTACCCCTTACATTGCGATGTAAAGTAGCTATAATTGTGACACATGCGATCGCTTACGCAAATGTTAACGGCAACTCCGCAGATATTCATAAGTGCCAAACGAATATATCTGATAGCCGTAGGCCTATACACTCAATAATATTAATCCTTTATGTTTGCCAATATTCATATATGGATAATTTTATTGAACTTTATTATTTACAGTCTAAAATTGATTACTGTCCATTTTAGCTAGGTAAATATATACTACCGGTACACCATCCAAAGTAAATTTAATTATATCACTTGGATATTTGTTAGCTAACTACACGACACCAAACTTTTAGCTACAGACACCAACACTTTTTGACACACATCATACTGCCAAAAATTTGATGTTCACAGGAAGACTGTTGGACACCTCCCAGCTGACCTGTCCTACTACCGCCCTCAAACTTGGTGCCTGCTACAAGCTGTGAGCAAATCTGAAAAGCTTGATGCAGAAGGACGTGATCGCTGAACCTTCAGGGTCAATCAGCGGAGAAAACGAGTCGAAGGAGAAAAGAGGAGAATAAAAATAAAGAAAAAAATACACTAAGTTATGGCTGTATTATGTATTTATTATTTGTATCCATATATACCCATGTTATAAACTCTTTTACTCTTTACTCTGAGTCTCTGATACCAAGCGTTTTCTCTATCAGGCGATTACATACACGACTCACGTTTCTCAATCACATGAATTACATCACAGTAATTTGAAGAATCTATACTCAGATAGCAAGAATCCCTATATTAACGTAACTCCAGAAACTGGTATACTCAGATAGCAAGAATCCCTATATTAACGTAACTCCAGAAACTGTTATACTCAGATAGCAAGAATCCCTATATTAACGTAACTCCAGAAACTGTTATACTCAGATAGCAAGAATCCCTATATTAACGTAACTCCAGAAACTGTTATACTCAGATAGCAAGAATCCCTATATTAACGTAACTCCAGAAACTGTTATACTCAGATAGCAAGAATCCCTATATTAACGTAACTCCAGAAACTGTTATACTCAGATAGCAAGAATCCCTATATTAACGTAACTCCAGAAACTGTTATACTCAGATAGCAAGAATCCCTATATTAACGTAACTCCAGAAACTGTTTGACTTTCTTTTCTTTAATTTGCCCTATGATATCCTATTTGTTGGAAACAAAATAAACCTGTCCTACACCGGGAATCTATATAAATAATTCCTCGAATCCGGGCTCCCGCGATTCATTGGAGAGGAAATATAGATATAAGATGTCCCTATTACAAATACAACTCACTTACACGTCATATGACATTCTTGTAATCTATCTGAATTTAGTTTCATTCTTTTTCAATTCTTAATAATTATTTACTCTAATCCTTATAAATAATCTCTTATAAAAGAACCATTTGAATATATATTTTCGTCTTTACTATATATTAGGATGTTGGTGGAACAAATTTGTTTAATAGGGGGCATGTAACATGCATATTATACTCAAATATACACATGTAACCCAGCCTCAATCACTTAAGGAACATTGTGCATAAAGACTTCAACTCCGGCAAGTGAAATACTGGATAGGATGTGTTTTTTTCTATAAATAAATACATCTATGTGCAAAGTTACAATAACAAAGAATCGTGTAGTACAATTGTATTATTATTTTTATTATTATTCTTTGGCAAAATGTACAAATAATTAATTGAAATAGGGTCGGAGAGGTGAACAATGTTATTGCATTCAATTTCCAAGCTTACCTCAAACAATTTGCCCGCTACCCCATTAAATACTAATATTTGTGTTTGGTTTGCTGGGTTCCAACGCCAAATTTAATTGTTTTGTATATTTTTGTTATCCTCCCGACTTGATTAGTACTGTCGTTGTATTTCAGCCATTGTGCATTTACCATAAACCGATTTCTTCCTTGTTAGGTAGAGTTTCATTACATTCCGATCAATAACCCGTCCCCCTGTATCTTTTCGGGGGAAGACACCCGATAAATGCCTCGCTTCATCATATATAGTGGGATTTTTTTTAACCGGCAATGATTGCTAGGGTGTATAGGGGTATTGGAGGGGGTCTGTCTGATCATTATGTAGTAGTAGCTAAGGTTAGGATACAAAAGAAGTGGGTGAAGTGGGTGAGTAAGCGAGAGGAAAGTGGAATGGTGAGGAGGGTGGAGAGGTTACAGGTGGAGGAAATCAGGGAATAGTACAGGCGAGCATTAGAAAGACGACTGGGTGGGTTCGACCTGGAAGTTATAGAGGAAGTGGAGGAGATGAGCAAGGTGTTTAAAGGCTGGGAGCTGAGGAGGGTGCAGAAACACCCGGGAAATCAAAGCCCCACCCAGGGCCTTGTGCCCCTCAGCAATTATGAGGAGAAAGTTGAGGGGCAAGGGAAAAATGTGACGCTTTGGCTTCCAATCTTGGTAGATTGAGAGGTCAATCCACGGAAGGGACGCCGTCACTTGAGATCTAGAGAATATCTAAGTAAAATGAGCATCAGAGTAAGCTATGGGTATGGCAGAGAACGCTCAATTCTCACTCTGATAGACCAGCCCATCACCAGAATTCAAGCAAGTTAGGGAAGGTAGCAAGGGAAACAGTAAGGGTGTGAAAGATAAGAATGGGAGAATGCTAGCCGAGAAGCAAGAGAGAGTCGAAAGATGGAGGGAGTACTTCAATGAGTTGCTAAATGTAAGGAATGAAGAACCAGCAAACATAGTGGGATATGGTATGGGAGAGAGAAGAAGAGAAGTAGGGGGGAGGAGGTGGTGATCAGGAGGTCAGAAGTGTGGGAAGCCATGCCAAGAGTGAAGTTGGGGAAAGCCCCAGGAACAGATGGAGTGTGTGGGGAAATGTTGAGTTACGTTGGTGAGATAGTGATCGAAGGGGTATGGAAAATGTGCAAACTAGCATGGGAGAAGGGGAGTGCACCCGATGACTGGAAGACTGGCATAATAGTCCCCCTATATATAAGGGCAAAGGGGAAAGAGGAATATGTGGTAACCACCGAGGAATATGTCTTCTAAGCATAGAAGGGGTAGGCAGCCCCGCCCTGGGTAGTACTACCGCCAAGGTTTCGGGAGATTCAGGGGATAGCCTGAATTCCATTTTCTCTCGCAGGCCTTGGTAGCTGGATACATATCTTTCTGCCTCACACATCAGGGGTATCAGGAAAACCCTCTTTATAAATATAACATACACATCCAACTTCACGACATTGCCCTACATCGCTATCCTCTATCCATAAAACACTACTCTTCCCACTACATATCATACATGTAACACCTTACACCTTTACCTAATAAATATGGCAGTACAATTGTTAAGAGCAAACCTGGTGGTCCCTCGGATATCCACCCCCGGCAGGGTTGGGTCATTGACACAGGGCCCTCCCGGTCGTCATAATGCGACTGTGTCAAGAGCATTGCAACGTCCCAAAGCTGCTCGTGGTGCAGCTTTTTCTTTAGCAATATAAGGGGACTTCACTCTAAGATCAATTATGTACACCAATTTCTTCAAGCAGAATCCCCTACTCTCCTTTTTTTGACAGAGACTCAAGTAACATCCACATCTGACACGTCTAGATTTAATTTTCCAGGTTATCAACTGCTCCAAAATTTCAGACCTAAAGGAGGTGTATGTTGCTTCGCAAAATCTGAAATTGCCCTGGAGGAGGTTACTAGTTTCAATTGTCCCTATTTTGATTATTTCTATATAAAAATTAATTTCGGCTGGTAAATTTAAATACATTTGTTGCATCTACCGTTCCCCAAATACTCCTCCAGGGCAAACTTTTTTTTATTCTCTGTCCTCACAACTCAGTGTCCTCATCTTAAATGCTTCTTCTGAAATCACTGTGTTGGGTGACTTTAATGTCCATAATGTTGAATGGCTCACTCATTCAGCCAGGACTGATGATGCTGGTCTTGAATGTGAGCTATTTGCAGACTCATTTAATCTCACTCAACTAGTCAACCAACCTACCATGCACCAGATAATCCTAATCATAATTCCCACCTACTGGACTTATTTTTAACAACCAATTCAGAAAATTATGATGTTACAGTGAGGTCCCCGCTTGGATCTTCTGATCACTGTCTGATACAGGCCACCTGTCTATCACCTACCATACCTTCCCACTCTGAACCTGTTTTGGTGACTAAATGGCATTACGATAGGGCAGACTGGGATGGTCTTCAAGGTGTCTTTATTGATATTCCCTGGACCTCTTTTTTTCTAATGAAACACACTCCACCTTGAGCCACATACAAGATTTTGTAAAAATTGGAATGGACACTTTTATTCCTCATCAAAAGTACAGTAAAAGATCTAATTCACCTAAATGGTTTGACCATAATTGTACTAGAGTAACTGAACAAAAAGCAATAGCCTACAATGCATACACAAGATCAAAAACACATGAAGCCTTTAATTACTTTAGAAACATCAGAAATCATGCCAAAACTGTGTTAAACCTAACTAAATCAAACTTTCTCCACAAGCAGGCAAATAAACCTCTAAATAATCCAAATGATAACAAAATATTTTGGTCTACTCTTAACTCATTCAAATCCAACTTCACTACTGCTTCATCCATTCCACCATTAAAATCTCCGACTGGCAATCTTGAAAGTGACCCACGAGGTAAAGCTAACCTTCTTGCGGATATTTTCTCCACCAACTCAACCTTAGATGAAATAAATCAAGATGTCCCTGTACTTAATTTTAATTCGCCTGAAATTCCCTCACTTAAGATCCACACCAGACATGTCAAAACTATTTTGCAGAATCTCTCAGTAGATAAGGCTCCTGGTCCAGATGAAATTCCTCCAATAGTACTTAAGAATTGCTCCTTGCCAATACAGGAGCGAGCGCTCCTGTATTGGCAAAATTTGTCCGTCTGTGTACTCATACCTCATGCTTCCCAGTGCCCTGGAAAGAAGCAAACATCCATCCAGTTCCTAAAAAAGGTGCCTCTTCAGATCCATCAAACTACAGACCAATAGCTATAACTTCCACTCTTGGTAAAGTCTTTGAAATTATATTAAATAATCACATAATTAAGCATTTTGAGAATAATAAATTAATCAGTGATAGGCAATATGGTTTTTAGACGATGTCGATCAACTGAAGACATTCTTTGCCTTCTTACGCATCAAATCAACCAAGCTACAGACCAATATGGTGAAACACATACAATAGCACTGGATATATCAAAGGCATTTGATAGAGTCTGGCATCAATCCTTATTGTCGAAGATGTCACACTACGGCCTTGCATCATTAGTTCCACTAATTTCTTCTTATCTTCATAACAGAAAAATGTGTAATGGTAGATGGCCTTTATTCTCAATTTCACTCAATACATGCTGGTGTTCCCCAGGGATCAGTTTTGGCCCCAACTCTGTTCCTCATTCATATCAATGATCTCATGTCTACCACTCATAATCCAATACATTCCTACGCAGATGACTCAACACTCCACAGTTCCTTCACATTTACCAATACTTTTACCCAACCCGATCTTATAAATTCAAAAATAAACACTGCAATTTCTCTGAACCAGGACCTTTCTAGAATTAATTAATGGGGGACCAAAAAATCTAGTTGCCTTTAACCCGTCCAGCCCCGGCTAGTTTTGTAATGTTTGTTCACCAGAACCCGGCCGGTTTTCAAGAAATGGTTTTATTCCAGAAACAATAGCGAATGGGTTAGGAATGAAGGAAAAACCACGAAAAACCGCTCAAAAAGCTTAGAAAATGGTCCTACAGAGCCCCTGAAAACAATTAAAGGCAATTATCCCCAAAAAACAGGTTATTGCGTGCTCACGCGCACGCACGTGGACTTTGAGAGTTTTCAACCATCGGCACGGTTGCGTGGGATACGTACACAGTTCCCATACAAATCTGAGCCCTCTTGAGTGGCTACACCTGAGGTTACGGTCGGCGCAATTAGGGTGACGCGCCAGGCGCGTCTCTGGGGCTGTACGGGTTAATGCACAGAAAACCAAGTACATTCAATTTTCTAACCGACAGAATCTCACTGACTCCCATATATTTTTTAATAATGTAAATATTCCCACTTCCCCTAGTATTGACATTCTCGGTGTAACATTAACTACTAACTTGAGCTGGACACATTATGTTAGAAGCATTGCTAAGAATGCCTCTAAAAAACTGGGACTCCTGTACAGAGTTCGAGAATTCTTCACTGACGAGCAGTTGGCCGTAATATATAAAAGTCATGTGCGTTCTCAGATGGATTACTGTTCACCTCTGTGGAGTAGAAGTGGAGTGGTGGCATTGAGGCAGTTGGACAAAATTCAAAATAAAGTTATTAGATTAATCAATAATCCTGCAATCACACAGGACCTTCCTACATTATCCATACGAAGAAACGTTGCATCCCTTGCATTATTCTACAGATATTTTCACAGCAATTGTTCCGAGGAACTTGCTTCAATTGTGCCGCCTCTCCACATCTTTCCCTGTAGAACTAGGGCAGCTGAGAGCGCCCATGAATTTACACTTTCTCCTCCACAATGCAGAACTTCTGCTTATCAAAATTAATTTTTCCCTAGAACTACTACTCTTTGGAATTCACTTCCCTCGAATTGCTTTCCACAAACTTACAATCTACACATTTTTAAATCCAGTTGTTACAAACATTTTATGAATAGAGGATGCCTTTAGGCACATGGACCTTTTTGTTTTATCTGTGTTTTTCCTTCCTCCGTTCAATGTCTCTTAAAAAATAAAATAATAAAAAGTAGGGAAGTTATATAGTAGGGTAGTGATTGAGAGAGTGAGAGTGCGAACGGAGAAATGGATAGGCGACGAGCAGGGAGGTTTCAGGAAGGGAGGAGGATGTGTAGATCAGATTTTTACCCTGAATTGTGTTGTGGAAAAGAAACAAAAGGTGTGTGTTGCCCTTATGGACTGGGAGAAGGCCTATGACAGAGTGGATAGAGAAGGTTTGTGGAAAGTACTTAGATTAGACGGAGTAGATGGCAAGTGGCTGAAAGCAGTGAAGAGCATGTATGAGGGTGCAAAGGCGGCAGTACGTGTGGACAGTGAGCAGAGCGAGTTCTTTGATCTGAATGTTGGTTTGAAACAGGGGTGTGTGATGTCCCCGTAATTGTTTACTGTATATAAGGATGGAGTCATGAAAGAAATATTATCAAGAGCAGTGGATGTTGGTGTATCGCTGAAAAGGGAGGGAATTGAGTGGAAGCTACCTATACTGCTGATTGCGGATGATACAGTTCTGATGAGTGATAATGAATGGGAGTTGCAGGGTCCGGTAAATGAGTTTGGAACAGTGTGCGAAAAATGGAATTTGAAGGTAAATGCGGGGAAGAGCAAGGTTATGGTCTTCGAAAGGGGTGAAGTCACAGAGTGTGAGGTGAAACTGAACGGTCAGGCTATGAATATCGTCAACTCTTTTAAGTATCTGGGCAGTGTGTTGAGTAAAGATGGGACTATGGGTGAAGAAGTGCGGAAGAGGGTATAACAGGGGAAAAGGGTTATAGGAACGCTGAAAGCAGTACCAAGAAATAGGGTGGTCAGTATGGAAGTGAAGAAGTCCTCGCAGGTTCAATCGCAACACACTTTACGAAGCACGGGGGGAGGTACATTTTCCCAGTGAGATGCCCTCGAACATAGTACGACGAAATGCGAATATGCAGTATACTTACAACAAAATTGTGTTCGACGGCCGTAATCGCAATAGAGGGAGCTGGTGGCAGAAATTTCACCATGGGGGACGATTGGAACACCTCGAAGATGTGTCCTCGTTGTTAGGTAGATGCTTCCTGTCCGAAGGCCAGTTACTGACTGACCTGAATCAAGAAATGTTCCCTAAAATAATATAGCATTGGCTCAAAGCACTAGCCGGTATCCTCTACACGTAAACGAAGCACTAGACAATACCCTTATGAACGAAGCACCTAGAGTCCTAGACGGTACCCTGTCCAGATGAACGAAATAACCGTGCCCAAATGGAAGACGCACTAGAGTCTAGACGGTACCCTGCCATTCTCGAAAACAAAAACAAATTATATATAACATTTTCCACACATGGAGAGCCAATAATTGAAGTCTCTATTCACAATGCTCCCTAATATTTATATTCCTGACAGGCCAGTTGCAAAACGACTACTATACGAAGCATGACCTAGGCGTATGACGTACTATACGAAGCATGGCGTAGGTGTAACGACGTACTGTACGAAGCATTGATTAGGTGACCAACACATTTTACTAAGCATTGGGGGAGGTACATGTTCATGTGAAATACCCTCGAACATTTCCTCTGCCGTCATCGAGAAATGATGGAGAGTCGCTCTTCGAAAAATTTAGCTTTTTCTCGAGAAAAAAATTGTTTGTAATTTGTCCACGACGAAATGTTTCACACGCACAAATTTAGACCCTCCGGAAAAAAGGTTCACCGCCGACTCAAGTTGCATAGCAGATTTTTTGTTTTTGTTTTTGTTTTTGGCCTGGGGTTGTCGGAGCTTTCGAATCGAAGTATTTCCGATCGATCCCAAAGCCCACCAACTCACTTTGGAAAGCAGAAGATCGCCTACATTTTTGTGTGAAAAATCACATGCTTTTCCAAGAAAGCTAATTTTTAGTCGCTATTTTTCAACATTTATCGATGTAATAATATACGAAGCATGGCCTCGTTCACCGACGCAATCGAATCATCTCATCGGTGAACGACGCAAAATACAAAGCATCGCCTCGGTAACCGACGCAATATACGAAGCATAGCCTCGGTGAGCATGTTCAAATTTTCACCACTGGAAATCAACTATGATTGCCTCTATCAAAAAATCGTACTTTGAGTACGGAATACTTAAAATCCCGCCACTGGCGGGAGAATTGCCGTCACCACTCACCGGTAAAATGGACAAAAATACAATTCTCCCTACCAATAAATGCCTACAGTGGCCGATAGAGGCGCTGAACGCAAGGTTTACCGCGACGCCTTGTCGGAAATGGGCGACATCGCGGAGCTATCCACCCTCCCTCTCCTTCAACAATTCTATAATATATGCAGTTAATCGACATTTCTGTAGCTGACACATACTTTGGTCTATGCATACTTTTGTTGTATTTGTTTTATATATTATAAAATCACCCATATTCATAAATAATGTATATTTACAATACAAAGTCAGCAGGTATTTTCCCGCCAATTTTGTTATGATAATTAATCAGCTTATATGTGTTGTAGTCAGTATCAGCTGCATATGGACTTTCCCTTATCATATATCATATACTGTATAATAAAAATGTGTAGAATCACACACAAATTGAGATAAACTGTGCATATCCTAGGTGTTGGGTATAGTGATGTCTACAGTCGTAGCTCTGGCGCTAGTTCAGAAGCGTCCACCAGAGGTCTCAAAGGAATTGTTGGTAGGGAGAATTATTGTTTGTTGTTTTTATTATATTACAGAATAAAAAATACATAATTTTTTCACACACAAGACAAATATTCACACTCTAAATATTAGATGGATGCAAAACCTCAGGTCGGCCATCGTGGAATACGGTACCCCAGTCAAACGACTCACCAAAAATATCTTCTCTCCTAAATTTTTGTGGGTGAAAGGTGTCGCGGAAAAATAATTCACAACTCGATTTCTTTAACAGGACAGCGTGAACGCGCTCATTGCTGCTGTCTTTGACTCAGAGTTCGTACTTATAATTCGTCGTATAGCTAGGTCATGCTTCGTATAATGTAAATCGGAAAATAAATTGGAATTTTTCATGTTTTTCTTTTATTTGTTATAGTTTTTACAATTGCTTCTTTCCTAAAGTTTTGCGGGTGAAAGATCGTTCCATAACCCAATTGATGGGCCGAATACGGTTTCTTATGTGGTAACGCTGGCACAGGTGCACCAACACAGGCAACACGGCGCAGCAATCACACATAATACGGTACCCCAGTCAGACGACTCACCAAAAATATCTTCTCTCCTAAATTTTTGTGGGTGAAAGATGTCGTGGACAAATAATTGACAACTCGATTTCTTTAACAGGACAGCGTGAGCGCGCTCATTGCTGCTGATTATGGGTAAAACGTTAGCTACAAAATCTTTGACTCAGAGAGAGAGAGAGAAACAGACACATCTTCTTTTCTCTCCTAAATTTTTGTGGGTGAAAGATGTCGTGGACAAATAATTGACAACTCGATTTCTTTATAATACTTATCTATATTAGGGAACATTGTAGATAGTGTTCCCCGAGAATTTAACTCCGGACAGAGTGATCCACTGAGCATCCCTATACCTAAAACAGCCCAATTTTGTTTTCAAGATTGGCACTAAAGCTAAATTGTTGGGGGTGACACTCTCGAACATTTCTCGATGTAGGCCTTCGTGGCAATCGGATAGATTTCTATTCGAGAGGCCTCCCAACGACCCAAGGCAGAGGACTCTAATTAACCCACAAAAACATATTCCGCTATTCAAAAACGAGACTTCGCTGTGATGTGAAAAAGTGTCAACAATATTTTTTTCCAGAGAGGTAAATATTTCGGAGAACCACTCTCCAATTGTTTTCGATGTGGTACCCTGTCTCGTTTCATAACACCTTATAGTGCATCGTCTGTGGATTTTCCTATAAATAAGTACATCTATGTGGAAAGTTACAAAAACAAGGACTCGCGTATTACAATTTTATTATTCTTATTAGGCAACATTTACAAATAATTAATTGATATAGGGCCGAATATGGCCGGAGGCACATGGTAATACAATGTTGCCAGTTGGTCCACATGCCAAAGAGTTATTGCATTCAAATTCCAACCTTACCTCAAATATCCCTGCAAGACCATTTGCTCTCTAAAGGGATAATATATAGTTCTATATTTTGTTTATTTTAATAAAAACAAATGAGAGTTGTCTGCCGATGTGTTTCTGAATATTTTCTAGAATGCCGAGGGTCATTGGATGACCCTCGAATCGAAATGTATCAGATTGCCAGGAAAGCGACGTCGAGAAATATTCGAGAGTATCTCTCCGAAAAATGAACCTCCTATGAAAAATGTTGAACAATATTAATTTCCTGTTGTGAAAATTTGAACAATTGAACAATATTGTTTTTCGAAAGAGGTGATTTTTTTTTTTTTTTTTGGGGGGGGGAGACACTCACGAACATTTCTTGATGTCAGCCTTCATGGCGATCGGATAGTTTTCTATTCGAGAGGCCTCCTAACAACCCTCGGCAGAGGACTCCAAATTTAACCCTAAAATTATTCCGCTATTCAAAAAAGAGACTTTGCTGTGGTGTGAAATATTTTAACAATATTTTTTTAGAGTGAAATACTGGACCGTCTGTGGTTTTTCCTATAAATAAATACATCTACGTGGAAAGTTACACAAACAAGAAATATAGATATATTGTATATTAGTATATCATTTATATAGAGTAGTACAATTTTATTATTAATTTTATTATTCTTATTTGGCAAAAAATGTACAAATAATTAATTAAAATAGGGTCGAAGTGGGGAGACAATTTTGCCAACCTTACTTCAAACATCCCTGTAAGGCCATTTACCCGTTACCTCGTTAAATACTACTATTTGCGTTTGGTTTGCCGTATCCCAATTCCAAATTTAATGGTTTTGTTTATTTTTGTTCTCCTCCCGACTTGATTTGTATTGTCGTTGTATTTCAGTCGTTTTGAATCTACCATAATTCGAGTTATTTCTTTCTAGGTAGAGTTTCATTACATTCCAGTCAATTTTCCGTCTCCCTATACAATTTCGGGGGAATTTATCCATTAAATGCTTCACATCCTCATATATAGTCGGAATCGTTTGAATTCGCAATTATGGATTTTGAAAATGTTGACAGATCCATGATTTATCAATTTTGAAATCTTCTTGACGATGGAAATTGTCGATGCTTCTCTGATCGACCCCTCCAGGGCTGCTTGGTTCATCTTCATCTGTGATCCTGCACTTTCTATGATGGTTGGTGTAACTGGCGAAAAAGGCCCTTGCTCATCCATATGAGTCGTTGCCTCGCTAATGGACCCCTGGAGAACCACAGACCGAAACTGACAAGGTTGATTCGTGTTTTGATGCAGATGACGTACGGTACTCCTGAATTGTAGTCACCTCGCTACCGGATCCTTGTAGCACTGCGGACAAAGATCCACCGTCAGGAACTGACCGAGTCCCATCATCCAAGGGTACATTACTTAACTGTAGCCTGAAAGAAGATATAAATGCCTACAGTTAGTATTCTCACTATATTTCTCCGGAAACAAATTTAACTATTTATCTGGCAAATGGCCTTACAGGGATATATGAGGTAAGGTAGGATTTTTAATGAAATAACCCCTTGGCATGTGGATTAACTGACATAATTATATGACCTTGTGTCTCTCACCTCTCAGACCCCAATTCGAGTAATTATTTGTACATTTGCTAAATACAAATAATACAAATGTAAAGTTTCTGTATGAAAGTATTATTCACACTGCAATAATATTTAATAGTATTATCGTATAATACAGCCTGCTACCTCAGACAGCTTCCTAGGCAAAATGTCCCCTAGTACCCCTTCTGAGCCGACCTTGTAGAAAAACCGTAATAACTCTACGGAGATGGCACATCACGCTTCACTATGCCCCGGCGTTGGACTACATCCCTACGATATGTGCTTCGGTTCCTGTCAACATCACTCTTGCTACTATTTGTACCATTCCCATTGTTATTGTCGTACCGGGGAATCGTTGGTCACCAACTTTACCCTGGGAATGCAAACCTGCAGGCTAGAACTGAAGATCCGTTTTTTTGATGCAGATGGTGTATGGTCCTCCTGACTTGTAGTCTCCTCTTGAATTGTAATCACCTCACTAATGGATCCTATCAGCACTGCGGACAGAGATCCACAGTCTGGAACTGACAGAGTCCCATCATCCAAGGGTACATTAGTTGACTGTCGCCTGAAAAGTGTGGGGCAAAAAATATACAGATTTTTTGTTTTATGGCAAATATAGAGTTAATTGTAGCATGATTTATTAGTATACGATAATTCCCTAAATACACAAAATACTTTGATTTTTTTCTTCACATTGTGTGCACTTACCTGGGTGGAACGTATCCTGAAGGAGCGGAAAGAGGACAGGTCGCACTTACATCCTGTGAAAGCTCTGAAGGGCGTGACACTCTGGCATCCTCTCCCAGTTCCATTAATGGCAAGCCATGCTGTTTCCTGAAAGATTATAAAATGCCGGCTGTTAGTATTCTCACTATTTGTCCTCTGAAACAAATTTAATCCTTTAGCGGGCAAATGACCTTTGAGGAAGGTTGGAATTTGAATGCAATATCCCTCTGGCATGTTTACCAACTGGCAAATATTATATTACCGTGTGTCTCTCACCTCTCGGACCCCATTTTAATGAAGCATTTGTACATTTTGCCAAATAAAAAGAATAAAATTGTGACTTTTATGTAAGCCTCATTAACACCTACCCTGATGCTGCATCACAACGTAGATCCTGCACCCTGTTCACAACTCTGTTTCCAGTAGTCCTGCGATTGGTGAAGTCGTAGTAATATCTGCATGTTGTCATGCTGTGGCAGGCCAAGGTTGCAAGGGCTTGTCTGTTGGCAAGTGTATCCTCATCTTTGAGGGCGGCTGTGATCTGTGCATGTCGTAGCTTCCGGCTGCCCACTCTCCCAACAATACCTGCCCTCAGTCCCATCTTGGCAATGATCTTCCCTACATTTTCTATTGAGAGTCGAGAGCAACATTGGCCATCGAGGTTGTTGCCTTGCCGATTCACAAAAATCTTACATTTTGGCCTTACACATGTGGCAACTATTGGGCGATAATATTTCATGTACCCCTCAAGAGCAGCTGCCTCTGTATTGCCTAAGTATAAGATGCAGGGGTCTTTGGACCCCGTTTTGTGTCATGATACCTGTATGCAAGTTACCTTTCTGCCATCTTCGACTTCTGTTGATCTGCCCTCGTATTCGCCGATTGTAAATTCAGTAAACTCCTGATACCTTCGTAGGCATCGAACGGACAGTCTCACAATCAGTGCATCGCGCAAGCTGACAAAATCTTGTTTTATAAGTGGTTTTGCTGGTGCACGTCCATCGTGGATTAATGACGCCGCATTGTTTATGGGAATTTCAACAGAATCATTAGTTTCCAGGAGATGTACATCTTCCATCGCCAAAATCGCGGCCTCGTTTTGCTGTTTACGGTGTTCTCTCTGTCCTACCTCTTCCGTGCCAAAGTATTTTGTGGAAGGAAATAGGACATAACACAATTAATAGTTGTACAACTCGTGGAATCACTTTTACAAATATATAAAACGAAAATATGAAACATTAAAATAAATACTCGATAACATTATAAACATTATACTTACTTTTTGCTTTGGCGACCGCTCGCCTGAGAGTTTCTGTTACTTGGAATTGTTGATTCTCAGTTTCTTTGAGAAAATTGAGAGCATTCAGACAGGAGTCCGTCATCATTCGAAGTGTGCTTGCGAAGACGGTTTCAGAGCGTGCCATTATTGATCCTCCGGTCATGACAGCTTCCAGGGTGAGCTGAATTATCTTAACCCTTAATTAGCGGCTCACCACATAAGTCGTATTTAATAAAGCTGGACTATGTGGCGGCGCTCGACATAGGTCGAGTGGCAATTTCAGCACGTAATGTTGCTGAGAGAGAGAGACAAGTGGTGGCAGGAGAGTAGCGAGCGTATGACTGCTCCAGACCACCGCGGCGAACATACTGACACGAATCCCAGCTCCCTCCTCCCTCTCTCACTCGCTATATAAGGAATTGTATCGGGAAAGTGGCTAATTACATGCTTTTTGCACTCGCGTTGCACGGTTATTGCAAGAAAACTAGCCATCATAAAAGGATCGTTATGGTGTCATTCGAAAGCTCTGTTTATGCCCTTTCAGGGATAGGTACTTGTTTTACGTTCTGGGTCTTATTTAGGCATGAAAATGATCACGTAAACAGCCCTATTTTGGCTAAAAACACCCCGCTGGGCGGTACATATAAATAAACCGCATAGGCCGCTCGTAAGGTGTTAATTAAGCTCCCCAAAGGGATTTCTCGCAAATTCCTCCTCTGTTCCGCGTGGCCCAAAGAGTGCATCTCTTAGAAGACGGCTTTTTTTTCTTGACTGTCACTGTTTTCATTGGCTGTGTGTCTTCTAGCTAAGCCTCATACTCCTTAACCCGGGAACTGCGGGGAGACTCTTAAGAGTTCCCCCGGCGGACTGCGGGAAGACTCAAGAGTCAGAGAAAAAAAAAATAAACTTTTGACATCAGAAAAAAAAAAAAAAAAAAAAAAAAAAAAAAAGGCCCCTGGGCCGTGCAAAATCTCAGTCCTCTACCTCCCCTCCTTCCCCACTTTCCTCCTCTCCTTCAGTTATCACCTATTTTCCCTGTTATTCCCTTATTCTGTGGTATATTATCGTGCTAACATTAGCGAGTTGCAAGCAGGGCGTTGTCATCACTAATTGCAAGCGAGTGCAAGAGAGAGAGAGAGAGTATCGATCGACTGTGTCTCAGTGGCCTTGGGGGAAATTGGCGGGAAAGCAGCTTGCCTCACCCATACATTATACAACTCGGGGGCTATATCTCCGATTTTGACCATCCAAACGCTGTTTTTCACTCGTTTTATTGTTGTTTCAGGTTAATACCTTTATAATCAACCCATAATAGGCATGTAGGGATAAGTATTAATGCTATTTATGGTAAAATGAATATTTTAGTGACGGAAACACCTCAAATACATGCGCACAGGGAGAGGTGTCTAATTACCCCCATGCGCACTTGTTAGGTTAAAGGACAGTTTGACGTGGTCATTCTCGGTGATAGCTATGGTGCCAGCTACTATGGGTACATCCTCAACTTCGGCAGGTGACGTTGCTTTATTTTTCTGCAGAATAGTTCAATGTTCATGTGAAATATGTCTAATTAATTATTCAAAATATATACAATAAAAGTTGTACTGTTTTAGTTGGCATATATTAGTTACAAATGCATTACAAGGTTTCTTTACTTTAAAGTGAATTGCTTTTATTGCTTTAATGTTTGGCCTATTATTAAGAAAATAATTGAATTATGGATAAGCAAACCTTACGTACGTGTCTGAGGAGTTCCTGGTATTCCATGGAGTCTTTTTTTTTTTTTTAACATTTCTTAAGTGCATATCGATCCGTTTAACTGATTTTGGGCACAAGGGACAATCATATTATTTTTTTTTCATTTCTTGGTGGCAGGGACCTTTTCCTAGAGAACCTATTCGCTGCAGCTAAAACATTCTCTCTATCGTCGTTAGTTAGGTACGTGTGGCAAATGTCCATGTGCTTCCGTAGGTTGACCGATTCGCTGTAGCAACCGGCGACTGGGCATGGTCTGCCCGGTGTCTTTGTTGTCTTGCAGATCATTCTGGGATATTTACGATTTCGGCCTTTGTTTGCATTTAGAAGTTTTCTTGCACACTGCCACTCCAAGAGTGTAGTATTTTTTTCTCGGTCTTTCTTTTTCTACAGTAGTTCATCTAGTTCAGTTGTTTTCTCAAAGTATTATTCACACTGCAATAATATTTAATAATATTACCGTATATTACAGCCTGCTACCTCAGACAGCTTCCTAGGCAAAATGTCCCCTAGTACCCCTTCTGAGCCGACCGTGTAGGAAAACCGTAATAAGTCTACGGAGATGGCACATCACGCTACACTATGCCCCGGCGTTGGACTACATCCGTACGATATGTGCTTCGGTCTCCTGTCAACATCACTCTTGCTACTATTTGTACCATTCCCATTGTTATTGTCGTACCGGGGAATCGTTGGCCACCAACTTTACCCTGGGAATGCAAACCTGCAGGCTAGAACTAAAGATCCGTTTTTTTTATGCAGATGGTGTATGGTCGTCCTGACTTGTAGTCTCCTCTTGAATTGTAATCACCATACTAATGGATCCTATCAGCACTGCGGACAGAGATCCACAGTCTGGAACTGACAGAGTCCCATCATCCAAGGGTACATTAGTTGACTGTCGCCTGAAAAATGTGGGGCAAAAAATATACAGATTTTTTTTTTATGGCAAATATAGAGTTAATTGTAGCATGATTTATTAGTATACGATAATTCCCTAAATACACAAAATACTTTGATTTTTTTCTTCACATTGTGTGCACTTACCTGGGTGGAACGTATCCTGAAGGAGCGGGAAGAGGACAGGCCGCACTTACATCCTGTGAAAGCTTTGAAGGGCGTGACACTCTGGCATCCTCTCCCAGTTCCATTAATGGCAAGCCATGCTGTTTCCTGAAAGATTATAAAAATGCCGGCTGTTAGTATTCTCACTATTTGTCCTCTGAAACAAATTTAATCCTTTAGCGGGCAAATGACCTTTGAGGAAGGTTGGAATTTGAATGCAGTATCCCTCTGGCATGTTTACCAACTGGCAAAATTATATTACCGTGTCTCTCACCTCTCGGACCCCATTTTAATGAAGCATTTGTACATTTTGCCAAATAAAAAGAATAAAATTGTGACATTTATGTAAGCCTCATTAACACCTACCCTGATGCTGCATCACAACGTAGATCCTGCAGACTGTTCACAACTCTGTTTCCAGTAGTCCTGCGATTGGTGAAGTCGTAGTATTTTCTGCATGTTGTCATGCTGTGGCAGGCCAAGGTTGCAAGGGCTTGTCTGTTGGCAAGCGTATCCTCATTTTTGAGGGCGGCTGTGATCTGTGCATGTCGTAGCTTCCGGCTGCCCACTCTCCCAACAATACCTGCCCTCAGTCCCATCTTGGCAATGATCTTCCCTACATTTTATATTGAGAGTCGAGAGCAACATTGGCCATCGGGGTTGTTGCCTTGCCGATTCACAAAAATCTTACATTTTGGCCTTACACATGTGGCAACTATTGGGCGATAATATTTCATGTACGCCTCAAGAGCAGCTGCCTCTGTATTGCCTAAGTTGCAGGGGTCTTTGGACCCCGTTTTGTGTCGTGATACCTGTATGCAAGTTACCTTTCTGCCCTCTTCGACTTCTGTTGATCTTCCCTCGTATTCGCCGATTGTAAATTCAGTAAACTGCTGATATCTTCGTAGGCGTCGAACGGACAGTCTCACAATCAGTGCATCGCGCAAGCTGACAAAATCTTCTTTTATAAGTGGCTTTGCTGGTGCACGTCCATCGTGGATTAATGATGCCGCATTGTTTATGGGAATTTCAACAGCATCGTTAGTTTCCAGGAGATGTACATCTTCCATCGTCCAAATCGCGGCCTCGTTTTTCTGTTTACGGTGTTCTTTCTGTCCTACCTCTTCCGTGCCAAAGTATTCTGTGGAAGGAAATAGGACATAACACAATTAATAGTTGTACAACTCGTGGAATCACTTTTACAAATACAAGCACGGGCTTCGCCCTCCGCCGCTTTGTGGCGGGCTTGGCCTCTGGCGGCGGGCGCCTTTGGCGCTGCTCAAAATGTAAACAGAAGGAAATAGAAGGGTGATATCAGCATTATTGTTTTATTCAGTAAGTTAATCTGATAGTTTTGCTTTTTTCCTTGGGGAAGCTCCCAGCATTATTGCAATTTCTTGCAGCATGTATTCGTCTCTCTTCTCTTGCTCCCTTCGATTGGCTTCGTCTCTCTTTTCTTGCTCCCTTCGATTGGCTTCTCCTATCTTCTCTTGCTCCCTTCGATTGGCTTCACAACTCTCTTCGAATTTGATTCGTAACTACTCACACTCCTCTAGGTTCACGTCCAGTTTTTCCATCGCCATATCAAAGTCTTCAACCGATATCTTGAGTACTGCCGTCATCTCTACGGGAGCGAATAGAGCCTCAACATCAGAGTCACACTGTCCCAAATCTATATACTTTCACTGGAGCTCACGGTCGGCCTCAGTGTCTTCTTCTCGAATGATGATATTGGTGTCTACTAACCTCGTACACTCCTCCGCTAAAGACTCTTTCTCAAAAAACACTTCAGGGTACACAACGTTGTCTAACGCACATGAACCCTTTTCCTTCTCCTGGGTGAAAATACTCAGTGCATCCCAACTTGTAACGCGAGAGCAGGCAATGTACAGCTGCCCATTTGAGAATACACGGGTGTGATACAGATACAGACCGCAATGTTGGATAGTTTGACCCTGTGCTTTATTTATAGTTATTGCAAAACTTAACTTTACAGGGAATTGGAACCGGGAAAACGCCACCGGGGAGTAATTGGCCACCAACTTTATCCGGGGAATGCATACTTGCTCCCCGTCGTACGTGCCACCCAGAATCCTACCCAAAATGATGGTCTTCTTCAGGTTATCGACGATAATTCGGGTGCCATTACAGAGTCTGGGTGGAGCAAGATTCCTTATTATCATGACCACAGCACCCACTTTCAGTTTGAGCTGGTGTTCGGGTAACGAAGAAGGGTTCAGTTCGTTGATTGTGGAAACCTGATACTCCATATCGTCTTCCGAATCAAGTTTGTCTTCACTCAGATAGATCTTCTCGTCCCTGGGCAACATGTCTAAGATCGTAACGTTGACGTCAGAAACATCCACGTTGAGAGGCGATACGATGGTACGACCGGAAAAATAGCGATGATCCCCAATGTGATCGGCGATATCGGGGTAAACACTCTCAATGAACTCTTTTTCGTTATGGTAGAGAACCCCAAAGTTGGGAGGGATAACGAAGAGTGAAGAGTTACTCTGTCCTATCTCTAATAGCTGGCTGGCAAAGGTCGCGTTTTTCATGTCGGATACGGGCCCCCTTAGGCGGATGTTCTCGGACAGTGCATATTTCCGTAACTGGGGCCAGAAGTAAGTCGTCTTGATGGTAGCTGCAATTTCCTGGTTGTACCCTCCACCCCTCACAACCGGAAGAATCTGCCTGAAATCCCCAGCGCACACAAAGGGAACCCCTCCCATGAACCTGTCACTGTCCAGGAGATCCCAAAGGGTGACGTCAATGGCCAGCAGCATATTTTTGTTGGCCATCACCACCTCGTCCCAGACTATCAGGGAACATAACTCTAACAGTCTAGACAATTGGCTATTCTTCTTGATTGAGCAGGACCTGAACTCATGTGATATCGACATACACCACTTACACTCCTAACCATTGGACGATGGACGATGATGCCTTTTTTTCTAACCTCAAAACTTCTGAAAATGTCATGACTATTATTTTATAGGATTTCTCATTTTTTGTCTGTAGTTTCTGTTGTCTTTTGGATCTTTTGGAGGCGATCTCATCCAATTTCGTTTGCCTTCTTTCCCAGCGACTGAGTTTGTTGCCTTCAATGGTGGCTGCCTTTAGTTCTCTCAACCTTTGCTTTCCTGCCCTTCTTTCCGCCTGTTTTTGTGCCTTGGCCTCCCGTTGTAGCTTCTTAGTGGCCTTGGTGACACGTTTGAGTCGGTCGCCTTCAATGGTGGTTGCCTTTAGTTCTCTCAACCTTTGCTTTTCTGCCCTTCTTTCCGCCTGTTCTTGTGCCTTGGTCTCCTATTGTAGCTTCTTAGTGGCCTTGGTGACACGTTTCTGTTCAGCCTGTTCCTTATCTTGGTGGCTGAGCGCTAGCAGAGATTCGGTAGACAACACAACCGCTGGTGCGTCTGCGAAGGACTGTCTTCTCACTACACCCGAAGGCCCGGCAACAGCTCCATCTTCTTGCTCAAAAGACACAACCCTTTTACCTTTTGGCTTAACCTCTTCCAATTTCTTGGGTTTGGCCCTTTGAATGTAATACTGGTGACCGGTATCCTTCAATCGATGTTGACGGTCTCGGGAGGTTATGCTCTGCCGACTATCGCTGAAATAGATCTGGAAGTCCATGTGAACGTCAGCTGTTATGGTCCCTCCATTGTGATTAGCTTTAGCGTAGTCTCTTAATGGGCCCAATAGTGCTTCCTGAACACCTCAATTTCTTCATTTCTACTCTCAACGAATTTTGTTTTAGCCGTTTCCTTGCATTCGCCATCTTCCAGGTCACACTGCTCGTTAAAGTAGTAAATGAATACCACATAATTCAATTAATACTTTTCCATAGGGACAGGCAATAACATTGGGTGCAGTCGTCGGTGTTCTTCCTTCAAGCGACGCCTTAGGAAGATGTCCTTCAGAACATCCTTTCATTGTATCTGCTTGGTTGTAGACATCCAATTCCAGAAGTGGCGTTGAGATCTTCGTTCATGTGCCCTTGATACCATTGTGTGGTCGTCGCTCATGTGCCTTCAATCCATTCATCTTCTTCAGCCTCTGATGTGATCCCCATTTCGGCGGTCCTACCGGATCGACATATACCTCTTACATCCGTCACTGAAAATAATTGTCGCATTTTCGGAAACTGGCACGGGGACGCTTCTGTCAGATTGTGATGGAAATGGCACGTCTCAATAAACTGGCACGACTTTATTTTTGTAGGTGCTTAGATATAAAACGAAATTATGAAACATTCAAATAATTACTCGATAACATTATTAACATTATACTTTCTTTTTGCTTTGGCGACCGCTCGCCTGACGGGGCCCCTAGGAGAGTTTCTGTTACTTGGAATTGTTGATTCTCAGTTTCTTTGAGAAAATTGAGAGCATGCAGACAGGAGTCCGTCATCATTCGAAGTGTGCTCGCGGAGACGGTTTCAGAGCGTGCCATCATTGATCCTCCGGTCATGACAGCATCCCGGGTGAGCTGAATTATCTTAATTAAGCCCCCCAAAGGGATTTCTCGCAAATTCCTTCTCTGTTCCGCGTGGCCCAAAGAGTGCATCTCGTTACACTATGCCCCGGTGTTGGACTACACCCGTACGATATGTGCTTCGGTTATGATCTTCCCTACATTTTCTATTGAGAGTCGAGAGCAACATTGGCCATCGGGGTTGTTGCCTTGCCGATTCACAAAAATCTTACATTTTGGCCTTACACATGTGGCAACTATTGGGCGATAATATTTCATGTACGCCTCAAGAGCAGCTGCCTCTGTATTGCCTAAGTATAAGATGCAGGGGTCTTTGGACCCCGTTTTGTGTCGTGATACCTGTATGCAAGTTACCTTTCTGCCCTCTTCGACTTCTGTTGATCTTCCCTCGTATTCGCCGATTGTAAATTCAGTAAACTCCTGATATCTTCGTAGGCGTCGAACTGACAGTCTCACAATCAGTGCATCGCGCAAGCTGACAAAATCTTGTTTTATAAGTAGCTTTGCTGGACCACGTCCATCGTGGATTAATGATGCCGCATTGTTTATGGGAATTTCAACAGCATCGTTAGTTTCCAGGAGATGTACATCTTCCATCGCCAAAATCGCGGCCTCGTTTTGCTGTTTACGGTGTTCTTTCTGTCCTACCTCTCCGTGCCAAAGTATTCTGTGGAAGGATATAGGACATGACACAATTAATAGTTGTACAACTCGTGGAATCACTTTTACAAATATATAAAACAAAAATATGAAAAATTCAAATAATTACTCGATAACATTATTAACATTATACTTTCTTTTTGCTTTGGCGACCGCTCGCCTGACGCGGCCCCTAGGAGAGTTTCTGTTACTTGGAATTGTTGATTCTCAGTTTCTTTGAGAAAATTGAGAGCATGCAGACAGGAGTCCGCCATCATTCGAAGTGTGCTCGCGGAGACGGATTCAGAGCGTGTCATTATTGATCCTCCGGTCATGACAGCTTCCCGGGTGAGCTGAATTATCTTAATTAAGCCCCCCAAAGGGATTTCTCGCAAATTCCTCCTCTGTTCCGCGTGGCCCAAAGAGTGCATCTCGTTATACTATGCCCCGGCGTTGGACTACATCCATACGATATGTGCTTCGGTTATGATCTTCCCTACATTTTCTATTGAGAGTCGAGAGCAACATTGGCCATCGGGGTTGTTGCCTTGCCGATTCACAAAAATCTTACATTTTGGCCTTACACATGTGGCAACTATTGGGCGATAATATTTCATGTACGCCTCAAGAGCAGCTGCCTCTGTATTGCCTAAGTATAAGATGCAGGGGTCTTTGGACCCAGTTTTGTGTCGTGATACATGTATGCAAGTTACCTTTCTGCCCTCTTCGACTTCTGTTGATCTTCCCTCGTATTCGCCGATTGTAAATTCAGTAAACCCAGATATCTTCGTAGGCGTCGAACAGACAGTCTCACAATCAGTGCATCGCGCAAGCTGACACAATCTTGTTTTATAAGTGGCTTTGTTGGTGCACGTCCATCGTGGATTAATGATGCCGCATTGTTTATGGGAATTTCAACAGCATTGTTAGTTTCCAGGAGATGTACATCTTCCATCGCCCAAATCGCGGCCTCGTTTTGCTGTTTACGGTGTTCTTTCTGTCCTACCTCTTCCGTGCCAAAGTATTCTGTGGAAGGAAATAGGACATAACACAATTAATAGTTGTACAACTCGTGGAATCACTTTTACAAATACATAAAACGAAAATATGAAACATTCAAATAATTACTCTATAACATTATTAACATTATACTTTCTTTTGGTTTGGCGACCGCTCGCCTGAGAGAGAGTTTCTGTTACTTGGAATTGTTGATTCTCAGTTTCTTTGAGAAAATTGAGAGCATGCAGACAGGAGTCCGTCATCATTCGAAGTGTGCTCGCGGAGACGGTTTCAGAGCGTGCCATTATTGATCCTCCGGTCATGACAGCTTCCCGGGTGAGCTGAATTATCTTAATTAAGCTCCCCAAAGGGATTTCTCGCAAATTCCTCCTCTGTTCCGCGTGGCCTAAAGAGTGCATCTCGTTATACTATGCCCCGTCGTTGGACTACATCCATAAGATATGTGGTTCGGTTATGATCTTCCCTACATTTTCTATTGAGAGTCGAGAGCAACATTGGCCATCGGGGTTGTTGCCTTGCCGATTCACAAAAATCTTACATTTTGGCCTTACACATGTGGCAACTATTGGGCGATAATATTTCATGTACGCCTCAAGAGCAGCTGCCTCTGTATTGCCTAAGTATGAGATGCAGGGGTCTTTGGACCCCGTTTTGTGTCGTGATACCTGTATGCAAGTTACCTTTCTGCCCTCTTCGACTTCTGTTGATCTTCCCTCGTATTCGCCGATTATAAATTCAGTAAACTCCTGATATCTTCGTAGGCGTCAAACGGACAGTCTCACAATCAGTGCATCGCGCAAGCTGACAAAATCTTGTTTTATAAGTGGCTTTGCTGGTGCACGTCCATCGTGGATTAATGATGCCGCATTGTTTATGGGAATTTCAACAGCATCGTTAGTTTCCAGGAGATGTACATCTTCCATCGCCCAAATCGCGGCCTCGTTTTGCTGTTTACGGTGTTCTTTCTGTCCTACCTCTTCCGTGCCAAAGTATTCTGTGGAAGGAAATAGGACATAACACAATTAATAGTTGTACAACTCGTGGAATCACTTTTACAAATATATAAAACGAAAATATGAAACATTCAAATAATTACTCTATAACATTATTAACATTATACTTTCTTTTTGCTTTGGCGACCGCTCGCCTGACGGGGCGCCCCCCCTAGGAGAGTTTCTGTTACTTGGAATTGTTGATTCTCAGTTTCTTTGAGAAAATTGAGAGCATGCAGACAGGAGTCCATCATCATTCGAAGTGTGCTCGTGGAGACGGTTTCAGAGCGTGCCATTATTGATCCTCCGGTCATGACAGCTTCCCGGGTGAGCTGAATTATCTTAATTAAGCCCCCCCAAAGGGATTTCTCGCAAATTCCTCCTCTGTTCCGCGTGGCCCAAAGAGTGCATCTCGGTACACTATGCCCCGGCGTTGGACTACATCCGTACGATATGTGCTTCGGTTATGATCTTCCCTACATTTTCTATTGAGAGTCGAGGGCAACATTTGCCGTCGGGGTTGTTGCCTTGCCGATTCACAAAAATCTTACATTTAGGCCTTACACATGTGGCAACTATTGGGCGATAATATTTCATGTACGCCTCAAGAGCAGCTGCCTCATGTATTGCCTAAGTATAAGATGCAGGGGTCTTTGGACACCGTTTTGTGTCGTGATACCTGTATGCAAGTTACCTTTCTGCCCTCTTCGTCGTCTGTTGATCTTCCCTCGTATTCGCCGATTGTAAATTCAGTAAACTCCTCATTTTATTCATTCGTTGGCGTCGAACGGACAGTCTCACAATCAGTGCATCGCGCAAGCTGACAAAATCTTGTTTTATAAGTGGCTTTGCTGGTGCACGTCCATCGTGGATTAATGATGCCGCATTGTTTATGGGAATTTCAACAGCATCGTTAGTTTCCAGGAGATGTACACCTTCCATCGCCCAAATCGCGGCCTCGTTTTGCTGTTTACGGTGTTCTTTCTGTCCTACCTCTTCCATGCCTAAGTATTCTGTGGAAAGAAATAGGACATAACACAATTAATAGTTGTACAACTCGTGGATTCACTTTTACAAATATATAAAACAAAAATATGAAACATTCAAATTATTACTCGATAACATTATTAACATTATACTTTCTTTTTGCTTTGGCGACCGCTCGCCTGACGGGGCCCCTAGGAGAGTTTCTGTTACTTGGAATGGTTGATTCTCAGTTTCTTTGAGAAAATTAAGAGCATGCAGACAGGAGTCCGTCATCATTCGAAGTGTGCTCGCGGAGACCGTTTCAGAGCGTGCCATTATTGATCCTCCGGTCATGACAGCTTCCCGGGTGAGCTGAATTATCTTAATTAAGCCCCCCAAAGGGATTTCTCGCAAATTCCTCCTCTGTTCCGCGTGGCCCAAAGAGTGCATCTCGTTACACTATGCCCCGGCGTTGGACTACATCCGTACGATATGTGCTTCGGTTATGATCTTCCCTACATTTTCTATTGAGAGTCGAGAGCAACATTGGCCATCGGGGTTGTTGCCTTGCCGATTCACAAAAATCTTACATTTTGGCCTTACACATGTGGCAACTATTGGGCGATAATATTTCATGTACGCCTCAAGAGCAGCTGCCTCTGTATTGCCTAAGTATAAGATGCAGGGGTCTTTGGACCCCGTTTTGTGTCGTGATACCTGTATGCAAGTTACCTTTCTGCCCTCTTCGACTTCTGTTGATCTTCCCTCGTATTCGCCGATTGTAAATTCAGTAAACTCCTGATATCTTCGTAGGCATCGAATGGACAGTCTCACAATCAGTGCATCGCGCAAGCTGACAAATCTTGTTTTATAAGTGGCTTTGCTGGTGCACGTCCATCGTGGATTAATGATGCCGCATTGTTTATGGGAATTTCAACAGCATCGTTAGTTTCCAGATGTACATCTTCCATCGCCCAAATCGCGGCCACGTTTTGCTGTTTACGATGTTCTTTCTGTCCTACCTCTTCCATGCCAAAGTATTCTGTGGAAGGAAATAGGACATAACACAATTAATAGTTGTACAACTCATGGAATCACTTCTACAAATATATAAAACGAAAATATGAAACATTCAAATAATTACTCGATAACATTATTAACATTATACTTTCTTTTTGCTTTGGCGACCGTTCGCCTGACGCCCCGTCAGGCGAGCGGTCGCCAAAGCAAAAGGAAAGTATAATGTTAATTATACTCCCCTAGGAGATTTTCTGTTACTTGGAATTGTTGATTCTCAGTTTCTTTGAGAAAATTGAGAGCATGCAGACAGGAGTCCGTCATCATTCGAAGTGTGCTCGCGGAGACGGTTTCAGAGCGTGCCATTATTGATCCTCCGGTCATGACAGCTTCCCGGGTGAGCTAAATTATCTTAATTAAGTCCCCCAAAGGGATTTCTCGCAAATTCCTCCTCTGTTCCGCGTGGCCCAAAGAGTGCATCTCGTTACACTATGCCCCGGAGTTGGACTACATCCGTACGATATGTGCTTCGGTTATGATCTTCCCTACATTTTCTATTGAGAGTCGAGAGCAACATTGGCCATCGGGGTTGTTGCCTTGCCGATTCACAAAAATCTTACATTTTCGCCTTACACATGTGGCAACTATTGGGCGATAATATTTCATGTACGCCTCAAGAGCAGCTGCCTCTGTATTGCCTAAGTATAAGATGCAGGGGATTCTGGACCCCGTTTTGTGTCGTGATACCTGTATGCAAGTTACCTTTCTGCCCTCTTCAACTTCTGTTGATCTTCCCTCGTATTCGCCGATTGTAAATTCACTAAACTCCTGATATCTTCGTAGGCGTCGAACGGACAGTCTCACAATTAGTGCATCGCGCAAGCTGACAAAATCTTGTTTTATAGGTGGCTTTGCTGGTGCACGTCCATCGTGGATTAATGATGCCGCATTGTTTATGGGAATTTCAACAGCATCGTTAGTTTCCAGTAGATGTACATCTTCCATCGCCCAAATCGCGGCCTTGTTTTGCTGTTTATGGTGTTCTTTCTATCCTACCTCTTCCGTGCCAAAGTATTCTGTGGAAGGAAATAGCACATAACACAATTAATAGTTGTACAACTCGTGGAATCACTTTTACAAATATATAAAACGAAAATATGAAACATTCAAATAATTACTCGATAACATTATTAACATTATACTTTCTTTTTGCTTTTGCGACCGCTCGCCTGACGGGGCCCCTAGGAGAGTTTCTGTTACTTGGAATTGTTGATTCTCAGTTTCTTTGAGAAAATTGAGAGCATGCAGACAGGAGTCCGTCATTATTCGAAGTGTGCTCGCGGAGACGGTTTCAGAGCGTGCCATTATTGATCCTCCGGTCATGACAGCTTCCCGGGTGAGCTGAATTATCTTAATTAAGCCCCCCAAAGGGATTTCTCGCAAATTCCTCCTCTGTTCCGCGTAGCCCAAAGAGTGCATCTCGTTACACTATGCCCCGGCGTTGGACTACATCCGTATGATATGTGCTTCGGTTATGATCTTCCCTACATTTTCTATTGAGAGTCGAGAGCAACATTGGCCATCGGGGTTGTTGCCTTGCCGATTCACAAAAATCTTACATTTTGGCCTTACACATGTGGCAACTATTTGGCGATAATATTTCATGTACGCCTCAAGAGCAGCTGCCTCTGTATTGCCTAAGTATAAGATGCAGGGGTCTTTGGACCCCGTTTTGTGTCGTGATACCTGTATACAAGTTACCTTTCTGCCCTCTTCGACTTCTGTTGATCTTCCCTCGTATTCGCCGATTGTAGATTCACTAAACTACTGATATCTTCGTAGGCGTCGAACGGACCGTCTCACAAATCAGTGCATCGCGCAAGCTGACAAAATCTTGTTTTATAAGTGGCTTTGCTGGTGCACGTCCATCGTGGATTAATGATGCCGCATTTTTTATGGGAATTTCAACAGCATCATTAGTTTCCAGGAGATGTACATCTTCCACCGCCAAAATCGCGGCCTCGATTTGCTGTTTACGGTGTTCTTTCTGTCCTACCTCTTCCGTGCCAAAGTATTCTGTGGAAGGAAATAGGACATAACCCAATTTATACTTGTACAATTCGTGGAATTACTTTTACAAATATATAAAACGAAAATATGAAACATTCAAATAATTACTCGATAACATTATTAACATTATAATTATATACTTACATTTTGCTTTGGCGACCGCTCGCCTGACGGGGCCTAGGAGAATTTCTGTTACTTGGAATTGTTGATTCTCAGTTTCTTTGAGAAAATTAAGAGCATGCAGACAGGTGTCCGTCATCATTCGAAGTGTGCTCGCGGAGACGGTTTCAGAGCGTGCCATTATTGATCCTCCGGTCATGACAGCTTCCCGGGTGAGCTGAATTATCTTAATTAAGCCCCCCAAAGGGATTTCTCGCAACTTCCTCCTCTGTTCCGCGTGGCCCAAAGAGTGCATCTCTTAGAAGACGGCTGTTTTTTCTTGACTGTCACTGTTTTCATTGGTTGTGTATCTTCTAGCTAAGCCTCGTACTCCTTAAAGGACAGTTTGACGTGGTCATTCTCGGTGATAGCTATGGTGCCAGGTACTATGGGTACATCCTCAACTTCGGCAGGTGACGTTACTTTATTTTTCTGCAAAATAGTTCAATGTTCATGTGAAATATGTCTAATTAATGATTCAAAATAAATACAATAAAAGTTGTACTGTTTTAGTTGGCATATATTATTTACATATGCATTACAAGGTTTCTTTACTTTAAAGTGAATTGCTTTTATTGCTTTAATGTTTGGCCTATTATTAAGAAAATAATTGAATTATGGAAAAGCAAACCTTACGTACGTGTCTGAGGAGTTCCTGGTATTCCATGGGGTGTTTTTTTTGTTTTTATCATTTCTTAAGTGCATATCGATCCGTTTAACTGATTTTGAGCACAAGGGACAATCATATGGTTTTTTTTTTCATTTCTTGGTGGCAGGGACCTTTTCCTAGAGAACCTATTCGCTGCAGCTAAAACATTCTCTCTATCATCGTTAGTTAGGTACGAGTGGCAAATGTCCATGTGCTTCCGTAGGTTGACCGATTCGCTGTAGCAACCGGCGACTGGGCATGGTCTGCCCGGTGTCTTTGTTGTCTTGCAGATCATTCTGGGATATTTACGATTTCGGCCTTTGTTTGCATTTAGAAGTTTTCTTGCACACTGCCACTGCAAGAGTGTAGTATTTTTTTCTCGGTCTTTCTTTTTCTACAGTAGTTCATCTAGTTCAGTCGTTTTCTTTTCTATTTCGTGGTCGTATAAATGGTTAATAGTCCGTAAAGTCTTAGTTTTGCGGACACGATCAATCTCCTCGTCCAGTTGTCGTCTATGCTGTAGAGAGAGGTGCTTCGTCGCATGTACTCAGGCATGTAGACTTTGAATTACCAGCTTTTTCAATTCATCAATCCTCTCTTCTGTTAGTTCTGTGTAGGAAAGGAAAATTCTTTGAAATACTAGATTACTGTGCAATTATTAGGAACATAAACATACAACACATCGCAAGTATTACGTATGGAAGGAATGTGTAAGAGAGTATGGGTCTGTGGGTTCAAGGATTGTGTGGGTGAGAATGAAAGTAGGAATACAAACGTGGGTGATTGTGTGTGTGTGCGTATGCCCCGACAGAGGATCAACTTGAAAGCAAGAAAGAGGATTTCTGGATGAATGCGGAGGCGTGCCTGGAGATGTTTGACAAGAACGAAAGAATATTTCTGATTGGGGATATGAATGGTAAGGTGGGTGATAGGAAAATTGAGGGAGTGGTGGGAGGGTGGGGGGTACCATCAGAGGTGAATGGGAATGGTAGTGCACTTGTGGACGTATGTGTGGGGAGGAGGCTGTGGATACCCAACACCTTCTTTCGACACAGAATGATCCACAGGTACACGTGGAAACGGGTGATCATGAAGGATAAGACAGTGGTGGAAAGAAAGTCATTGATTGATTATGTATGTGTCGATGAACGAATGAAGAAATCTGTGATGGATGCTAGGGCGTATAGGGGTATTGGAGGGAGTCTGTCGGACCATTATGTAGTAGTAGCTAAGGTTAGGATACAAAAGAAGTGGGTGAGGAGAGCTGGAGGGGGGCGATAGGAAGGTGGAATGGTGAGGAGGGTGGAGAGGTTACAGAAGGAGGAAATCAGGGAAGAGTACAGGAGAGCAGTAGAAAGACGACTAGGTGGGTTCGACCTGGAAGTTATGGCGGAAGTGGAAGAGATGAGCAAGGTGTTTAAGGACGAGATCTGTGCAGCATGTGAGGAGGAGATGTGGAGTGAGGAGAAGAGGGAGGGGAGTGAAAGATACAGCATGGTGGACAGAAGAAGTAAAGATAGCTGTGGAAGACAAGAAGAAAGCATATAGAGAGTGGTTGGGTAGTAGAGGGAATGAAGCTTTCGAGAGACAGAAACGAGCCAGGTATATGGAGAGTAAAAGGGTGGTGAAGAGAATAGTGAAGGAAAGTAAAAGCAGAGTAGATGAAGAATTTGGAAGGAATCTGAGTGTAAAATGGAGGTAGAGTAAGAAACTGTTCTGGAAAGAAGTCAAGAAAGTTAGGGAAGGTAGCAAGCGAAACATTAAGGGTGTGAAAGATAAGAACGGGAGAATGTTATCCGAGCAGCAAGAAAGAGTCGAAAAATGGAGGGAGGATTTCAATGAGTTACTAAATGTAAGGAATGAAGAGCCAGCAAACATAGTTAGATATGGTATGGGAGGGAGAAGAGAAGTAGTGGAGGAGGAGGTGGGGATCAGAAGTGTGGGAGCCATTAAAAGAGTGAAGTTGGGGAAAGCATCAGGAACAGATGGAGGGTGTGGGGAAATGTTGAAATATGGTGGTGAGATAGTGATCGAACGGGTATGGAAGATGTGCAAACTAGCATGGAAGAAGGGGAGTGCACACGATGACTGGAAGACTGGCATAATAGTCCCTCTATATAAGGACAAAGGGGAAAGAGGAGTGTGTGGTAACCACCGAGGAGTATGTCTTCTAAGCGTAGTAGGTGTTACGACTGAGGTTCCAATATATCAGGGCTCTTATTCATTGGACTAGTAATGGCATAAATGCTACAACGGAAAGCGCTAGATCCAACCTCTGATGTATATTCCCAGTGAACAAAGAACACAAATACTCTCCAGAGTTCTATATGCAATAATAGGTTATTAAACTCTCAATAAATGTGCGTCTATTCTAGGCTTAATGTTATGTGAAAACAGCCTATTACTACCTATAACCGAAGGTGCTCGGTTATGGTATGCAAAGTAAGGTGGTAAAGGAAGTTACAGCTTACGTTACTTTAATCAATAAATGTCAGGCACTCCTGCATGACAGAAAGTGCACTAAAGTCCTTCAACACCAACAAGGAATCTTCTTTAAATGTTAGATGCTATCAAGATGCTCGAATCGGAAATGGAACCCCAAAAAGGCTGGCAGCGGAACAATGCTCGTGCAGGCTATGCACACAAAAAGGCAGGAGATATAATGCAGTCGGAGCCAAGAATATCCTAAACGCCACATCAATAATAATAATCGCCACGACAATGCAGTATTCCTATCAACAAAAAGAGCCTAAGTCGTTTGTGTCTCAATACATCAAACTAGGTTGCGAAATGCTTGTGTAATTATAAACGAGTATGCATAAAAAGAGTAATTGGTTTAATATACTTAAGGATTTTGGTTTACTTGATATGTCAGTGAAGGAAGAATGACGCCTGAATCAGCGTCTGGTCAAAGATCCTCACAAGTACATCCACGATATGATGGAAAGCTTATTGGATAGTTATTCTTATTTTGTTTTTGTTTTTATTGTTTACGAAGTTTTTTCGTAGTGAGAACGCAATTCATAATGACTGAAGCCATGAGTGAGGTCGCGTGCGCTCATGATGAAGGCTCCTCAGATTTTAAATGCTCTGCGCGGTAGATTCAAACTACGGCGGATTAGTGTTTGAAGAGGATGCCTTATGTAATAGGCATGTTCGTCAATGATTACGGGGCCACTACTAAATATTAGGTTTTCTTTATCTCCTTACAGGAGTCAAACCTATAATATTCGCTACGTGTTCGACAAAGAGGATGTTGGTGCCGAAAGATTGCAGACTGCCATAGCCCGTTGTAGATATGTGGAACATGTGAGAGGTATAGCACACAGAGATTACATAAAATTACATGAGGGCGGTGTACAAATAAAAACTGTTTAGAAATTATATTTTATTATCCGTTTTGGGGGTTATTGGTTGTTTGTGGAGAGGTAATTTTCCAGGCTCTCCACTGTCTGACGACGAGTATAGACCAGTGCCTTCAGACCCTCTATCTCTAGATTGGTTTGTGCCAGTTGACCCTTCAGCTCTGTAGTTTCGTGATCCTGGGCTTGCCTCCGCCTTACAGCTCGTTGCCTCCTCGTCTCCTGCCGGGGGTCCTGTTGATAATCACAATTATCCATCTTTGGGGTGCTAATACGGCGAACCCTTTGATCTACTGTATTGGCACATGGTCGCTGGTCATAGTGGACACTTGATCGCTCGCCATAGAGGCTGGTTCCGTAGCCTCGTTGATGTTGCGCATGCCACGGTGCTACCCAGCCGCTGCCGCTAATGAGGTCCATACCATAATCTCCATTTACTGTACAGTATATAACGGGAATGCTCCCCCTCGCCCCCACCCCCCCAAAAAAAAAGAGATTTACCAATTCGCCAGTATAGGCAACCGACGCATGCACTGGCAACCTCTACAGGGAGAGGATACTGGTCAATAATATTATTATCATCTTTGCTCCCAATGTGGCACCAATACTCAGGAGAGTCAGACGATGTCGTTTGGATAGAGCTAACTTTGACAGAGCACTCTTTTTCTTTCTGTTTTGGGGGATTTCTGCGGGGTGTAACTCTTCTTCTTGCTTTTCGTTTTAGTAGTGAGCAGGTCCTTACTATTCCTTTCCGAATCGTCAACATTGACAATGTTAACCTACTTCTTCGTGTTCCCTTTCTTTAGAGAAAAGGTTTTCACCAAATTTGTGAAAGGATGTTTCTTCCCATGATTGATATCCTCTGAAACTTCTTTGAGTGTCTGTCTGTCCATTAATAACTGAACGGAGCTACCCCCGTACTCTAAATGGAAAGAGATTAACTCGTTCATGCCTTCGACGACAGCGTTCCCGTAAACTTCCCGTGTGTCCTCTGCCTCGTGTTTGGGGACTTGCATGTCCTTTTCCCGACGCTCTTCCTCCTCTCCTGGTACTATTTCTTCATCTTTGCCTATTACTTTTATTACCAAAGATTCTCTATCCTCAGGTTGTTTAATTTGTGTCTCTCCTGCTTCATCCTGCTGTGGGCAGACTTGGATTACAGCCTTTTCTTCCTTTGACAAGTCTCCGGTTCTTGAACGGGCGGCGTTCACGGCGTCGCTCCAAGCTTTTCGCTTTTGGGATCGACGAGGCATTCTCCTCTGTCACTCCTTTAACGGACAAACGAGATGCTGGTTATTGGTATTTTTTCCCCTTATACGATCATTGGAAGATGTCTCGAGAAGAAATAGGTGGACCTCTACTTCAGGCCATTTCCTAGGCAAAATGTCCCCAAGAACCCCTTCTGAACCGATGGTGTAAAAATGTGTAATGGTTGTCGCTCGCAGTCTAGTTCTAGTAGTGCATCGTTCAGATTTTCCCATTTTGGTAGACGATAGAACCTTCATTCTCGAAGGGAGAGAAGAGTCACCTGGGAAAAATTAAAAGATGAACTTCAAACACATTTGTATTAACATCTTTCTGGCACTCTTCTATAGGCTACACGTTGCATCGGGTCCATGGCATCTCTTTTCCTCTAACGCGCCATTGTATGCAGTACCATCTTGAAAATAAACCCCACCACGAGTTATTCTGGACAAACCCGAACAATGCCAAAGGGAAACTTTTGAGACTATACGGCGACATATGGGGCATGGCCATTCTCAACGGTCCCGTACACACCAACGATCCGAGCACTACTTGGGAGGAGCTACGCACCACACATTCGGCGTCCAGAATTTACCCTTTTTTTTTTTCGTGGATTCGGTCATTGACAAGTGCGCCTGTGAGTGGCGCAACCTAAATGATGGTCAATATGACACTCCCTTGCACCAGTTGATGAACTGGAAAGAGTGTCACGTCAACAAATTACACATGTGTCAGCGAAAAAAACTCTACATCCTGCGTTCTTTCATGGAAAAAAAAAACTAGCTGAAAGGACAAGAGTTCATGCTTCCTAAGAAAGGCTCCTCCTATCGGAGCCCGCTAAAGGATGAAGTTGGCCCAGCCTTCATTTTCTTGCTGGGCGACGTGGTCTTCGTCACACTCTTTCTCTTGAAAGGGACCGCCCTAAGCTCTTCGGTTTCGTTGCCGGGGCGGCATAGTCTAATGTCCCTCGTCTCTTTGCCCTCTATCTTCTCCTCCTCCTCTGTTGTCTCTCTTAACTCTCCTCCATATAGACAATATGGAGTCATTCCCTCGAAACTCGCATAGTTGTCGAAACACAGCTGCATTACATGACCCGCCTTGGTGATATACGGCTACGAAAAAAAAATAAAGCTATTAGATTAATCAATAACCCTGCAATCACACAGGACCTTCCTACATTATCCATACGAAGAAACGTTGCATCCCTTGCATTATTCTACAGATATTTTCACAGCAATTGTTCCGAGGAACTTGCTTCAATTGTGCCGCCTCTCCACATCTTTCTAGAACTAGGGCAGCTGAGAGCGCCCATGAATTACACTTTCTCCTCCACAATGCAGAACTTCTGCTTATCAGAATTCATTTATCCCCAGAGCTACTACTCTTTGGAATTCACTTCCCTCGAATTGCTTTCCACAAACTTACAATCTACAAATGTTTAAATCCAGTTGTTACAAACATTTTATGAATGGAGGATTCCTCTTAATGCACCTGGACCTTTTGTCTTAAAAAAAAAAAAAAAAGTGGTCATTCACAAACACGCTGTTTGCCTGGGTGAGGGTGAGCACTGAGCACGGTATTGTTTTTTAGGACAACCTTCACACAATGGGTCTGCGATTCTTCTTTGGTGGAAGACAAGAAAGGTGAAGAGTAGGATGATGAAAAATGATAGTCGTCTTTGTCGTCGAGTTCGTCCTTGTCGACGTGTCGGGAAAGAGAGCCGACAAGAAAGACCTTCTTGGACACCACTCGAGGTTGTTTTTTGACTTGCAGTTAACTCGCCCCCATAATGGCATTGAGTCTGGAATCGCACAGGCCCTCCAAGCGTTCGTCTCGCCCCAGTATAGTTTTGACGGCCAAATAGGCATCCTGCAAGAGTTTAGATTCTCTCCTGGGACCAAAGTAATTATTCTAGAATTGTCTGAAATTCATAGTGTCGGAAGAGAGACGTCTGGCGATATTGAGAACGTAATTATGTTGCCGAGACCTTATGGGTATAGAGGCGTCGTAGAGGTCGTAAACGAGCTTTGGTTTTTCCTTCATCAAGGCACTCAGTACGACAGTGGCGTAAATTACGGGAATCATTGTTAGATTATCTGTCTTCAACTCTATGAATTTATCTCTCATATTTATCACCCGGTCCGTGCACCCCTCTCCCAAAACACGAATGGTGTACACGACTGGTGCCAGCATCACAGATTGGACCGCCCCCTCCCAATTTCCACCGACGCTGCCTATTTCCGAAACAAGAAGAGACAAGAAGTGGGTTTCGAGAAACTCTTCGGAGTCGGCACCATTTTCCAAGTCGGGATTCGGATCGCCCAACTTTGATGTCTTGTGCTCGTTGAGCTTCAGGAAGTTGTGGAGGACCCGTACACGCACTCGCAATTTTTCTAGTCGATTATCACTCACACTACTACTACTACTACTACTCATACTACTGTGATTACTATGGGAATCGGTATGGATTAGAGGAGTTTTGCGGCGGCAGTGGATCAAAGCCAGACAAGCGTTGGAGAATAGGATTCGTCCCGCCGCTCTCAATAAGGCTGCCTTCAAGCGAGGCGTGAGCGTTCTCGCCATTTCGGCCGTGATGAAACTATCGACCACCGCACCTTGCAAGTCATGCAGGAGCTCTAAATGTTGGAAGGGTTCTCTCTCTTTGAGGTAGGCCATCACAATACAACTGCAGAGATCCAGTCCGAATATGACCGTGTCTACAAACAAGGAATTGGAATAATCCAAGCCTTCGACCATCACAAAGTAGCCCTCCTCTTCCAGTCCGAAACTCATTCTGGCAAAGATGATGAAAAGGTCCACGGGTTTGATGTCGCACGCGATTTTCCTGATCACGTTGCCCAATGTTTTAATTATGAGACCTTGGTCTAGGATCTGCTCTCGTTCATAATTGGCAGAGATGCACAGAGTGTTGTCACTGTACCTATCGGCAAACGAACCAGCTTTGGAATCTTTTATCCTACTCTCCAGACTGTCGAAAAATCGGTTCTCAGAGGGAGAGTCTGTGGAAAAAAGGAGGAATGCGGGATTGGATGTCTGTCCGTTCCTGTGAGTTCTCCCAACAGTCTGCCTGAAGGCGACTGCGTTATAAGGCAAGTCGAGAATGCAGTGGAATCTCTTGGCGGTCACGGAATTGAGCTTGGAGTCGTGCAACGATATTCCCGTGCTTCCCTTGGGTCCCAGAAATATGCAGTCAACCTCTCTCGAATTGTTGAAAGTTGCGATACTGCCAGAGGTGTCTGTCGTTTTCGCATTCGTCTCAATCTTGAGGAGACCGTGGGGTGTGATGCGACTCATCAGTTTCCTGTTGGTAATCTCGTAGTAACAATTTTGGCCCACCCCCTGTTCTATCTTGTCGAGAGTGTTCCCCTGCAAGACCAAAAAGGGTTCCATGGGGGAAAATCGAGGCATGAGCATCACGTTCAAGGGACGGCCGCCGCCGATCGTAAGGCGCGTCAGAGTCGCTATGGCCAGACCGCGAGTTAACAACCGGTGGCCGCCAGAGATGATGTTGGCAAGAGGGGAGCCATCGAACGGGTCCACGTCAACCAAAGCTAAACTTCCTTTGCTCACTGGGTTATCCGTTTCATCTTTCTTTCCCTCTCTCCTCTTCCTTTCCTCTCTGGCTATATTCCTTTTTTCCTTCACCCTCATTTTCTTTTCCGGGTCTTTTGGTTTCGCCTTCTCTTGCTGGACTTCTATCTTTCTTCTCGTCGCCACTCTGAGGGACATACGGCTCAGGGAAGCATCGCCCGTCTGTTCCAAGGATATGCTCCTGCAGGTTCTTCGTAAGTCGCTCATGGCTTGCACAACAGATTGGCCTTTGATGCAGAGGAGATCATTCTTGCACGCTTTAACGGACACACTTCCCAACATGACAAAGATTTGCCTGAAATATTTGTCACTCTCTGCTGAATTAAAAAACAGTTGCACCTTATTCTTGGTGGGAGGGTGTCCCTGATTGTCGTCGTCATCTTTTTCAGGTCCGTGACTAGGCCCTGCGGCGACGTCAACCGGTTTCGGGTTTAATGAATCCTTCCCATCGGACCAAAAACTCACCATGTTAGCTTCAGCCTCTCGCAAAGAAAAGAAATTGCTAATGTCCTCTTCGTCTTTGTGCTCCCCACATTCTCCTCGGAAAGGAAAGATGAAGACACAGGGACAGGAACAGAAGTGGGGAGGTCTCCTGCCGCCGTTCCTTTGACCTGACTTGCGCCAAAATATTCCTCCAGAGACGAACATGGAAGAACATCTCTCTCTGACAAGACTACGACCCGACACGACTGAGTAACCCGTTGCAGGACACCGGCCACTTTCCCTCCGATTGATATTTTTGACGAAGCGTTTAATTTCATCTTCTACTTTGTCGTCATCATGGATATTACCGCGACGCCTCATACGCCGGGTGAATTTTTCGAGTTCCAGCAACAGAGAGGGGGCCACCAGTTTGGCTCCGCCCAGGACCTTTTTCATTTCCAGGCAATAGGAAGCAACGCGATCGAAAGCATAGCTCTGCAAGGGTGTAGCTTTGGTGTTGATGATCGAGCATTCCACATTATTACTGCTGATGCTCCTACTCACCAGAATGCCCTTGTAACTGAGAAGGGCGATAACCTGTTCCAAAAATAGGGTTGCGTACTCCCTGTTCTCGGCTATGGCGCCGGGTAATGCCGAGCCGCATCCTGAAAATGAGTCCATGGCCGTGTAGGCCGGCAGCAGACCCCTGATGATGTGATCCACCGTGTGGAGATCCTGGTTGGCCAAAAAGGGAGTGGCGCTCGCCATGACGTAGAAACTGTTGACTTTGGTCAACTCCAAGAGCAGGCGAAAGGAATCGGCGTGTCCCAGAGATTTCAAGAAACGGGAAATGTCCGACGACGAGGTCGCCTTGTCTGCTGGCTTTTCTCCTCTGGTTCTTCCTCCCCCCACCGTGGAAGAAGACGAAGTAGAAGAAGAAGAACCCTTCCTCTTGCCATTATTTTTTAAGCTCTCGGCTCGATAAAAACGACCAATCGTGGAAGCGACCGAATGTTCGCCCAACCAGTTAGCGACCATGAGAGGCTCGCCACTCAGGACCCTGGTGCTCTCGGCGGTCCATCTGTTCGCGAGTTCCATCCTGAACCAATCCTGTATGTTCTTGACCATGTGGAACTCGTCGCACAGGACGGCAGTCAGCAGGCAGTCTGGCATGCCTCGGACGTCTTGCAGATTGGTCCTGGCGAACAGAAAACTCAGGGCAAACTCTAAATTGACGGCGAGATCGGCATAAGTCATGAACAAAATGGTGGCCGAGGTCGATACGAACCTCTCGGCTGCAATTTCAACTCCTCCCTCTCTTCTCATCTCTTCACTCACTTTTTTGAGAGTTACGAACCTTATGTGTATTTTCTCCAAAGTACCGTTCACCAAACTGCACGTGGTTATACCGTTGTTGTTGAAGAAGGACACGCCCTCCGGAAACTGACCCCAATCCTTCTCTCTCCCCTGGCATTCGTCTTCATGCCCTACCTCCTCTTGCTTCTCCAATGTGAGGATTTTCTGTATATAATTTTGGCAACTGGCAATCAGTGCTCCCGCAAGCAGGCAGCTCCCGCGGTAGCGGCGCTTTTGCGTATGCACGTCCATTGTAGTTCTCTCCGCCATTATCACGCTGATGAGGAAAGCGGCCATCTCTCTAGTTTTTCCGAAGCCGGTGCCATCGGCTATGACGAAGCCTCGACCATTGGGAATCTTGTCTAACGTCTTACCCTCTTTAGTATACCGGTTTTTGTTTGCAGCGCTCGACAAGTGAAAGTTACCTTTTCCGTGGGTCGACGCCAGCTCGATATCTGATTTATTTTCTGTCCAGCCCCTGTGTTTATAGTATTGAACCAGAGAGAGTCTGACGGCCAAGGCTTGAGCCAAGTCTATCGCGAAGGGACGCGGCAGGAAACGAGGCTGGGCACGCTCTCGCATCATCCTCTCCAACCCCACGCAGGATAGTGTCTCGCTCTGATAGCTCTCATAAGAAGCTCCTTGTGATAAAAGGTACCAAGCTTTTTGGCTTCCTTTTCGTCGGGAAAAAGAGCTCTGTGTATCTCATTATCTGATCTGTAATTCATTCTTCTTTTTCCAGAATCTGTATTTCCATGTTTTGGTTCATGGTGAGATTTGGTCAACCGCAGCCCAAAGACAAAAAAAAATGGCTTCGACGTACACGCCTCTCGATCACCAAAACTCCATCAGGTATGCCCGCGAGAAAGTTCGCCAGGAAACCATCTATCGTTTGAAAATGCAAGAACCGCTAACGTACGCTTTCGTACAGATCGAGAATCTGGGCGTGGAAGGATGGCGTAGTAATCTGAACATTCGAGTGGAGCAGGGACAAACGTTGCACCCTATCGCAAGATCACCTACGATACTTCAAAATTGAACTGTTAACACTTTTCGTGCATACCCTTTGACATTGTCGCTCGACCTAGCACCGTAGACGACGATAGACCAGGAGAGGGTCCTTCGGCCTGCAATTTCGCCGAGGGTGTATCCGTGTCTTTTCCCGTCAATGACCGGCACGGCAATACCGTCAGGAGATTCACCGCTTGCGGACCCGTGTGTTACCTCTTCGCTAAGATGCGAAACACGCACACTGGTCAACCGGAGGCTTCAGGAGCGCTGATGGTGGGGGGTTCGGACTAGACCAAAGGCGAGAAGTTCTGCCAATATGTTAACCAGTCCTTGGTCGTGTGGGCGGCTGTGCCAAACACCCGACGACAGGCGAACGAACAAATCAACGAAGGATACAATAGCTCCCACGTCCCGGGCTTTGGATTCGTCGTCGATGATGACACGTACAGTAAAGTGGAACTGACCGCCAACTATTGCCGGTTCTTCAAGAGGTACTTTGACGAAGCGAAGGGAGAGTGTTTCAGAACGGGTTACATGAAATTCGTAAACTTTTTCTTTCGTACTTATTTCACAAACCTCACTTACGAAATGGCTAATCCTAAGACCTCTGTACACCTGGACCCCTTCTCTTTGTCCTATGCAGCTGGCAGGGCATTTTATGCGGCAAGGGCCCCTCCAAGTGAGGCGGGGGTAGACTTCATCAGCCAGAAGGTGCCTTGGGGGAGCGATATCAACAACAAAGAAGACGTGGATGAGAAATTTTCAAAGACACCTTTCAATCGGTTATCCCATCAGGAAACCGATCAGGCAATGTCCCAAAGAATTAGTGACCATTACTTTGGCGGCATGTTGGACAAGTCTAAGACTTCGCAGGCCATAGTAGAATACGTTAGGGGGCGCGAGAGGTTGGAGAATGACCCCAACCTACACGTAGGTAGCAATTTCAAAACACCGGGAACATCCACGTCATACTATGAAGATAATGATGTCAGAGGAACCGGCGGAACCGGCAGCAACGATAAAGATACTATCAAAAATACCTGTTTCGTATACTCCCAGAAAAATCCTACCCTAGAGATCCCATCCAAATTGTGTGAGGCTGCCGTTATTATACAAGGGGTGGTTAAAGAAGCAGCGGTCCTCTTCTCAGATGGAGCCAACTCCTTTTCTTCATGTTCCTGGCTGTTACGTTTCTGCATGGCCTTTTCACATCCAAAAGCCCAAGTGAGACATGTGGTCACAGCTTACATAGCAACTGTCCTTCCCCTGCTCAACAATATTAAAGAGACCCGTTGTTGTAATGGGAGTGAATATGTAATTGGTAAAAAATCTTCCCGTTTCACCGTCAGTGGCCCAGATGCCACAAGCAGGAAAATATCCATTTCACCTGGAGATTGTGTAGCCTGCGAGGACACCCGGTGTCTTAATATTTCCACCAACTGTCCGAAACAGTACGGCGAGACCGAGCACCTCTCTCACTCCTTTGACAAACTGTATTCCCGAGTCTTGGTAGCGTATCAAAAGAACAATGGAGAAAGTCTGGAATATGGGGATTCTCAGAGAGAGACACCCTCTCAGTACGTTATGCAACCATGCCATAGAGCCGCTGTAGCGCACAACTATTTTTGTCAGGGAGTCATGCCTTGTTACATGAGAACCCTTTACGATGAGGGCGGGGACGAAAAAGTAAAACATTTGGATTTTAGAGACGTTGCTAACAATGACAACCACGAAGGAAGAGGAGAAAAAGATAAATTAGTCTTGTTCGGAAAAATTATAGATGTAATTGCTCCCGCTCCGACCAGGTACGCTGTCTCGTCTGTGGCCGCCCCCCCTCCTCTTCCACACTTTCAGAGAAACGCTTCCACCTTCAATAGGCGCCCGGTTGATAAGTTGCGAAGGCGAACTTTCTTCGAGCGGTCGAGGTCGGACACGTGCCAGAGCCCGTTTAATTCCAATGCCACTTTCCGAGACATACTTATTAGATCCTGCGACCTAGCTGCAGCTAATAGGTACTTGGAAAGGAACATTATCTGTCAACAAGACTGTCCACAGAGGCCTGTACGCACGGTCGAGTTGGACAATTATCTCGCTACATTGAATGACAGAAATGGCACATGGGCCAAGATATGTAGGGCTCAATATCTACTTGCTGGCTCTGCCAGATCCTTTTATTGTGAAATGGTTTCTTTCATGAAAAATAAATCAACCTTCTTTCCGGACAAGAGAGACCAACAACTTCGAGAATCGGTAATCAAATTCGCCAACGAATGTAGAGCCTTTAAAGACTTGAAAAGGTGGAGCAAGTTCTTCAGCGACAGAGGAGAAACTGGGCGACAACAGATCCTCGACGCTTCCCTCGACAACACCTTCAATTCGGACCACACAAGAAACAATCTGAAAGATAGTTGCAACACTATCATGGATGCATTGAAAGACCTCGACGAGAAAGACGAAGCTGCCTTTAAAACGTTGATTAATAAATCCATGGTCGTTTATTCACGAACGATCATTGTAGGATCCCGATGCACTCTGACAATGTCCGACTCGAGGAATATGGTTTTCGATGTGAGACAATACGTGTGCAGTTCCGTGGGCATGATCGTGGCGCCTGTGCAGGACGAATACCTGGAGGTGTTCACCCCCGTTAAGGGCGCAGTCTCGGCCGCATATGCTCTCATAGATAGATTGCCTGAGGGGGCCTCAGACACTTGGAGAGTAAAGAATGCGGGCCTCGATAAAGATGAATGCCGCCCAAAGGCGTTCACTACCGTCAAGGGCGAGGCTCACGCCGATACTGCCCCTAGCTACAGATTGTCGGAGGGCACGCCTCACATCTGGAGGCTTAAGCAGTCGGGGGCCAATGCGCGCAACTGTAGCAAGTCCGTCCGTGATAAGAATAATCATAAAAAAGTAAGTTCTCCTTTTTATAATAACAAGTCCATCCATGATAAGAATAATCATAAAAAAGTAAGTTCTCCTTCTTATAATATACACGGGGTGTACGTGATCCCTCAGCGTAGATAGGTACGATGGTGTTGACAGTTCAAGGCCTTCCTACCAGTCCTCCTGCTGACACGACGACAACAACAACAACCACAACAACCACGACAATGGTAACGAAGACATTAACCCCTTCATTACCAACGACGCCACCCAATCTGGAGGACCGCTCGACCAGAATAGAGAGGGAATTGAATGAAGATGAAAGATTACAGCAGTTGCATTTGAGTAAGCTATTGTACTATACCCACATGGTTAACGGTCTCAATATTTTTCAAGACTTGATGGCTCATTTCAGCTCCACTGAAAGTGTAGCTGAGCATATATCCGCACTTAATAGTGAAGAAATTGCTCTCGTATTTACCCAGCAGTCTGGCGCGACCCTGAGCCTGTGCGCCGCCCTGTTGGCCATAGAGAGGAATGACGACCCCAATATCCCGGAGTCGGAGAGAGGTGTGTCCGAAGACTTGATATTGTCACTAAAAGATTTTTTTTTGAGCACCAACGGAAGACCTTCGGTGGACATTGAGGTACACTTCTTTCACCACACGAACAACCCCGCATTCGGTTTCAGAAAAAGAGGTGGCAGTGATGGCAAGGAAGATGATTCCTCCACAAACCATAATGGAACTGCCTCCAGCATCCATCATCACAAAATTTTGCATGGCAAATTGGACAAATTCAACCCTGGAAGGAAGATGGTGATCCACTCAAGAAGTTTTCCTCGTCCGGACCACATTGCGCCACCTTCCTCTGGCAACCCTCCCGATGCTCTATTAGTCGGACCCATCACTCGCTCAAGAGTGATGGCAATTGTTAACCTCTATTACAGAACGGATGCTGCAGCCGCCTTGATACAGAAGTTGCTTGTTGAAAACCAGCTTTTGTTCACATTATACGCTGTTCTGAAAGCCTCAGCTATCAGCTAAGAGGTTTTTGTTTACTATTTACTAATAAAACAATTTTCATTTATTTTGTGTTTTTATACCCCTTTAGTGGGCAAACAGCTCACCGATATAGCCGGATATACCTAGTCGATGCTTGACATATGGCTACTGGTGCTTTTTGCCTGGCCGATTCTTTTGTGTGCATGGGGTCTCGGTTTGCTGGGAGGCTGTCTGTACCCATGGACTGCCACTAGGAGCCGAGCCCACCAGACTCTCAGTCTAGTGTCCCCGGCGGCCGAGTGCGCACCTGTCTCGCGTATCTCTCTCGTGTACATTGCTGTTATGCCTCTTCATTCCAGTAATTTGGACAGCTGTAGTGCACCATGGCTCCTACCAATTCACAAGCGAAGCCAAAGAAGGGGCTACGCAGCTTCAAAGAACGGCACGGCATACGGGCAGTGGATGTGTGTGGTGAGAAACGATCTGCGGATCATGACGGAGCCAAGGCCTACAGTACTGTTTTTGCTACACCTGTGTAGGAGGATCATTTTACTCCCGAGCAATGGGAGGAGGTGAAAGACATTACGTTGCAAAAGGCCTGGGAGAAACAAGAAAAATACAAGTATGTGTTTCTTGAGGATGACTTTGCAGGCTTTGGTGAAGAGGAGGAAGAGCCAGCCCCCATCACACCACCGCCCATCCACGAGATTGTCACTGCCCTGCCTGCCAACAATCCCAAGAAGTTCACATGGGAGGACATTGGTGAATGTGATATAGAAAGGGGATACCGAGGAGGAAGTGCAGAACAAATTGACCTGGGCTGAGGCTCTAGCTGGGCTGGAGAAATGTGTGAACATTGCAGAGAAGAACCAGTACGCCTTCACTGTTACTGACGTTATGAACTATAACAGCATGCTCGGAGAGGTGTATAAGATACGACAGAGGGTTGAGAGCCTGGAGAAACACCTCTCCACAAACTACTAATATATAACCCCCCAAAAGGATAAAATAAAATATAAATTCTAAACAGATTTTATTTATACACCGCCCTCATAATTATAGTATTATGTGTTTTGGTCAAAAATAGTGTTTCAAGACACATTGAACGGCCACTGCAAGTCACCACTGCATAGGAAAGAACATGAACAAGCCCATATAACTCAATGTTCTAATAGTATTCGCAAAAATGCACCTAGACATTGGATTAATCTTAGGAAAAAGAAAATATGGCCAACCTTATCATGTCCTACTAACATATTTGGCTTTATCACTTTCATAGGGAACTTTATCTTACAACTGGCCTGTCCGAGATACTAATAATAGGCAACATTGTGAATAGAGACTTCTTAGGGAACCAGAGCGGTGACAATGGCGATATTCACGACGATGGATAGGGTCACGACGATGGCTAGGGTCTCGGCGGAGTAGATGGGAGGTTCTCCGAGTGATACGCCAACCACCGGACTGGTGGTCTGAATCTGGGTGGAGGGACTGAACACATCATTATCACCGCTGTAAGGGCATTCAATGTGGTAACCGGATATGTGCTGTAGCGCTGCACCCGTGACGCCCAGTACGGCGTTGCACCGTCCTTCGTCCTTGTACCATGCGCAGAATGGATCTTGTAACCCCACGCATGAACTGCAAGTGTTGGCCTTCTGACAGCGGTGTAGCGGGATGGACTTGACCTCATCATCGGTGATAATGATGAGCCGACTCTCTCCATTGCTGGGTGAAGCCAACTGAAGGTTCACAATCCGCACCGGATGCTCGAACACACAGATCTCCTCGATGATCACTGGCTTGATGCTAGAGCCCTGGATGGCCCGTGTGTTGATGGCTTTGAAGATAACGCCATTGTCGGTTGCGACGAACAGAACGTCAACCGTCTTGCCATCCAGAAAGGTTACCTGGGGAGCCACCACTAGCTTTGAGAATCGGTACTCGAACGATGCCTTCATGAAAAGTGGGTGGCCGAGGAAGGCAGGTACGGCCTCGTCCATGAGGGGACGAGTCTTGGCGAAGTTAACGTTATACTCTGGCAACGTCTGACTGTTCTCCACGCAGCTACCTGGTCGTGGCTCTGGGACATTATTTGTCCGCACAGGCAGCCAGTTTGAGTTCATGTCCTCCTGTTCCTTGAAGGACGACTCGAATGTGTCCAGGATTGACTGCATGGAGAAGGCACAGACGGCCGAGCATGGGATGGAGTTGGGCGGCGTGGTGAAGACTGCGTAGATGATCTCAAGATTCTCCCCGCTATAGACGCCCGAGATGACGTCCGTTGTCGACTGTATCTCATCAAAGTAGAAGGGGTACTCTCCCGGCACTGAGCAGTTCAGCCGACTCTTGAAGAATGACGTCCAAAAAGTCTTGAACCTTGCCGGCCCTACCCCTCTGTCCGACTTGCACACTCGCCCCACCCGCGAGTACACCCGCTTCCCGCAGTTCATGTACTCTACCGCCGTCTCCCGGAAGAAGTAGAATACGAAGTCTTTGTAGTCGAATGAGTGCACAAAGTGTGGCGCATTGAGTTGTTTGTAGTCGCTCTGGTCTGTTTTGAGAGGCTCCCTGAAGATGAGAGGTATGGTACCCTGGAAGTCCGCCACTGTGCCGGAATACAACTCTCCATCAACATAAACGAAGGTGGAGTTGTGTCTGGGATCATAGGGGCATTTCCCCACCCCATTAACTTCTGTAAAGTTAAAACTGCCATCAGTCTGGTGCGCATAATGCCGACACAAAGGCTTGTAGGCGTTGGTTCCACACACCAGGAACCGTCCCTCGCCCTCCTTGGCTAATATTCGAATGTAGTTCTGACACTCGTCCACAGACTTGCCCTTATTGAAGCACAAAGAACTGTCGTGCTTTTTGGAGAACCACACGATCCGTTGGCTTAAATTATCCTGTAGATCATTTACACTTATATTGTAAACGATATTTATTTCACCAATAAGGAGGGAATCGCCATCCCTCTGCAATTGTCTGAAGTAGTCCCTCTCACTCTTGTTGCCCGCGAACACCTGGGACTCCACCTCATCTGGGAAACTGAGGGAGCGCGGGGTCAGGTCGGTGAGGAAGGCGTGTGCAGCTGAAGCAACCGTCAGACTGAAGGAGAACAGCAGCACCAGTGGTAGGGGTCCTAGCACCCCCCTATGAACCCCGCTACACCACACCTCCATTTCTACCTAAGTAACGTCATCTTCGCGCTAAAGTCTTCAATAATAATTTTAACCTTTTAGCGGGCAAATGACAAAACTTTGTCTTCTGAGCGTAGTAAGGTAGGTATACCTTACCTTGTATTGAGTATTGTTCACATGTGTGGGGAGGTTCCTCTCACACCGCTCTCCTAGACAAAGTTGAAAGGAAGGCCTTTCGTATCATTAACTCCCGTCCACTCACCAACTCTCTGCAATCTCTCTCTCTCCGCCGCAATGTTGCATCTCTCTCGCTATTCTATCGCTACTATAATAATCAGTGTTCCTCAGAGCTATCCCAGTGCATACCACCTCCTTTACGTAGGGCACGTGGTACCCGTCTTGCAACTCAATCCCACCCCTACTCTGTGCAACTCTCCAACCCAAGAGTGAAACGTTACTCTCAAACTTTCTTCTACTCAATATCTGAGCTCTGGAACTCTCTCCCAGAATCAGTATTTCCCTCTTCCTATGACTTAAATTGCTTCAAACTCCGTGTGTCCAGGCATTTTGGCTCGAACGTCCCTTGATTTTGGCCCTGTCACTCTTTCAACTATGGGGGAGGCACTCGCTATAGGCAGTTATGCCTTTTGCCTCCCTCAATCACATAGAAAAAAAAAAAAAAAAAAAAAAAAAAAAAAAAAAATACAGTAGGGTAGTGATTGAGAGAGTGAGAGAATGACAACGGAGAAATGGATAGGCGACGGACGAGCCGGAAGGTTTTCGGAAGGGAAGAGGATGTGTAGATCAGATATTTACCCGGAAAGTGTGTGGTGGAGAAATATCTGGAGAAGAAACAAAAGGTGTATGTTGCCTTTACGGACTTGGAGAAGGCCTATGACAGAGTGGATAGAGAAGGTTTGTGGAAAGAGTAGATGGCAAGTGGCTGAAAGCAGTGCAGGGCAAGCATGAGGGTGCAAAGGCAGCAGTACGTGTGGAGAGTGAGCAGAGCGAGTTCTTTGACCTGAATGTTGGTTGGAAACAGGGGTGTGTGATGTCCCCGTGGTTGATTACTGTATATATATGGATGGAGTCATGAAAGAAATACTATCAAGAGCAGTGAATGTTGGTATATCGCTGAAAAGGGAGGGAATTGAGTGGAAGCTACCTATACTGCTGTTTTCGGATGATACAGTTCTGATGAGTGATAATGAATGGGAGTTGCAGGGTCTGGTAAATGAGTTTAGAACAGTGTGTGAAAAACGGAATTTAACACCTTACGAGCGGCCTATGCGGTTTATTTATGTGTACCGCACAGCGGGGTGTTTTTAGCCAAAATAGGGCTGTTTACGTGATCATTTTCATGCCTAAATAAGACCCAGAACGTAAAACAAGTACCTATCCCTGAAAGGGCATAAACAGAGCTTTCGAATGACACCATAACGATCCTTGTATGATGGATAGTTTTCTTGCAATAACCGTGCAACGCGAGTGCAAAAAGCAGGTAATTCGGTACTTTCAGTACATAATTGAGTATGTAGCGAGTGAGAGAGGGAGGAGGGAGCTGAGATTTGTGTCAGTAGGTTCGCCGCGGTGGTCTGGAGCAGTCATACGCTCGCTAGTCTCCTGCCACCACTTGTCTCTCTCTCTCAGCCACATTACGTGCTGAAATTGCCACTCGACCTATGTCGAGCGCCGCCACATAGTCCAGCTTTATTTAACTCGACTTATGTTGCTCGCCGCTAAATAAGGGTTAAAGGTAAATGCGGGGAAGAGCAAGGTTCGTGGCCACCCCTTCGAGGATCGCGGCGTCAGGCAATAGATAGATAAAACAAAACTTTACACTGGGACACAGCGACAACCTCCCTCTACCACATCCACGATGGCCGACCTGAGGTTTTGCATCCATCTATTATTTTGAGTGTGAATATATTTCTTGTGTGTGAAAAAATAATGTATTTTTATTCTGTAATATATAAAATAAAAACAACAAACAATAACTCTCCCTACCAACAATTCCTTTGAGACCTCTGGTGGACGCTTCTGAACTAGCGCCAGAGCTACGACTGTAGACATCACTATATCCAACACCTAGGATATGCACAGTTTATCTCAATTTGTGTGTGATACTACTAAGTTTTTATTATACAGTATATGATATATGATAAGGGAAAGTCCATATGCAGCTGATAGTGATACGGACTACAAATATATAAGCTGATTAATTATATCGTAACAAAAATGGCGGGAAAATACCTGCTGACTTTTTATTGTAAATAAATATATACGTTATTTATGAATATGGGTAATTTTATAATATGTTATTATAATATATAAAACAAATACAACAAAAGTATGCATAGACCAAAGTATGTGTCAGCTACAGAAATTTCGATTAACTGCATATATTATTGAATTGTTGAAGGAGAGGGAGGGTGGATAGCTCCGCGATGTCGCCCATTTCCGACAAGGCGTCGCGGTAAACCTTGCGTTCAGCGCCTCTATCGGCCACTGTAGGCATTTATTGGTAGGGAGAATTGTAGGTTTTGTCCATTTTACCGGCCAGTGGTGACGGCAATTCTCCCGCCACTGGCGGGATTTTAAGTATTCCGTACTCAGAGTACGATTTTTTGATAGAGGCAATCATAGTTGATTTCCAGTTGTGAAAATTTGAACATGCTCACTGAGGCTATGCTTCGTATATTGCGTCGTTTACCGAGGCAATGCTTCGTATATTGCGTCATTTACCGAGGCGATGCTTCGTATTTTACATCGTTCATCGATGTAATGCTTCGATTGCGTCGTTAAATGAGGCCATGCTTCGTACATTACATCGATAAATGTTGAAAAATAGCGACAAAATTATCTTTCTTGGAAAAGCATGTGATTTTTCACACAAAAATGTAGGCGATCTTCTACTGTCCAACGTGAGTTGGTGGGCTTTGGGAGCGATCGGAAATACTTCGATTCGAGAGCTCCGACAACCCCAGGCAGACGACTCACCAAAAATAAATTCTGCTATTCAACTTGAGTCGGCGGTGAACCTTTTTTCCGGAGGGTCTAAATTTGTGCGTGTGAAACATTTCGTCGTGGACAAATTACAAACAATCTTTTTTCGAGAAAAAGCTAAATTTTTCGAAGAGCGACTCTCCATCATTTCTCGATGACGGCTGAGGAAATGTTCGAGGGTATTTCACAGGAACATGTACCTCCCTCAATGCTTCGTAAAATGTGTTGGTCACCTAATCAATGCTTCGTACAGTACGTCGTTACACCTACGCCATGCTTCGTATAGTACGTCATACGCCTAGGTCATGCTTCGTATAGTAGTCGTTTTGCAACTGGCGCATTGTGAATAGAGCCTTCAATTATTGGCTCTCTGTGTGTGGAAAATGTTTTATATAATTTGTTTTTGTTTTCGAGAATGGCAGGGTACCGTCTAGTGCGTCTTCCATTTGGGCACGGTTGTTTCGTTCATCTGGACAGGGTACCGTCTAGGACTCTAGGTGCTTCGTTCATAAGGGTATTGTCTAGTGCTTCGTTTACGTGTACAGGATACCGGCTAGTGCTTTGAACCAATGCTAGTTATTATTAGGGAACATTTCTTGATTCAGGTCAGTCAGTAACTGGCCTTCGGACAGGAAGCATCTACCTAACAACGAGGACACACCTTCGAGGTGTTCCATTCGTCCCCCATGGTGAAATTTCTGCCACCAGCTCCCTCTATTGCGATTACGGCCGTCGAACACAGTTTTGTTGTAAGTATACTGCATATTCGCATGTCGTCATACTATGTTCGAGGGCATCTCACCGGGAAAATGTACCTCCCCCCATGCTTCGTAAAGTGTGTTGCGTTTGAACCTGCTAAGACTTCTTCGCTTCCATACTGACCACCCTATTTCTTGGTACTGCTTTCAGCGTTCCTACAACCCTCTTCCCCTGTTGTACCCTCTCCCGCACTTCTTCATCCACAGTCCCATCTTTCCTCAACTCACTGCCCAGATAATTAAAAGAGTTGATGAAATCCATAGCCTGACCGTTCAGCTTCACCTCACACTCTGTGACTTCACCCCTTTTGAAGACCATAACCTTGCTCTTCCCCGCATTTACCTTCAAATTCAGTTTTTCACACACTGCTCCAAACTCATCTACCAGACCCTGCAACTTCCATTAATTATCACTCATCAGAACTGTATCATCCGCAAACTGCAGTATAGGTAGCTTCCACTCAATTCCCTCCCTTTTCAGCGATACACCAACATCCACTGCTCTTGATAGTATTTCTTTCATGACTCCATCCATATATATACAGGAAACAACCCCGGGGATATCATACACCCCTGTTTCCAACCAACATTCAGGTCAAAGAACTCGCTCTGCTCACTCTCCACACGTACTGCCGACTTTGCACCCTCATACATGCCCTGCACTGCTTTCAGCCACTTGCCATCTACTCCGTATATTCTAAGTACTTTCCACAAACCTTCTCTATCCACTCTGTCATAGGCCTTCTCCAAGTCCGTAAAGGCAATATACACCTTTTGTTTCTTCTCCAGATATTTCTCCACCACACACTTCAGGGTAAAAATCTGATCTACACATCCTCTTCCCTTCCGAAAACCTCCCTGCTTGTCGCCTATCCATTTCTCCATTCTCACTCTCACTCTCTCAATCACTACCCTACTGTATACCTACCCTATGTGACGTTAACCACTCTGTTAGAACCGCATGGCTTGTCCTACAGTGACTCGCTAGGATCGCCAGGGCAGTAGATGTGGCTACAGTTGATGTATTATTGTGTGCTTTATTTCATATGAAAGCTTGTGTCATGGGCAGTCCAGAAAGGCTCTTTGTTTTCGCCCATGTCAAGGCTTTATATATTTAATTGCAAAGTATGTGTTTTATCATTAAGTAGTAATGATAGGAATTGAGAGAGAGAAAGAGAGAGTAGAACAGAGTAAGAGGAGGCGCGCAGTGTTTTTTACCATGCTTGGTGACGTCATGTTTGGCTGGCTTCTTTGTCATTGGCTGAAGAAATTGTTACCGCTTTTGTCTACGCGGTGCGAGCTAGTGCTAGTATATATACAGCTCTCTCGCCACTCTCTCCATCAGATCTGGTTTCTAGAACGCATCCCTCTTATCCCTTTGATATCTGTCACCCTCTCCGCACCTGAGAACCTTTTCCTCTGCCTATCTCTCTCATTTTCCATATCTTTCACCACCTTTTATTAACACCTTACGAGCGGCCTATGCGGTTTATTTATGTGTACCGCACAGCGGGGTGTTTTTAGCCAAAATAGGGCTGTTTACGTGATCATTTTCATGCCTAAATAAGACCCAGAACGTAAAACAAGTACCTATCCCTGAAAGGGCATAAACAGAGCTTTCGAATGACACCATAACGATCCTTGTATGATGGATAGTTTTCTTGCAATAACCGTGCAACGCGAGTGCAAAAAGCAGGTAATTCGGTACTTTCAGTACATAATTGAGTATGTAGCGAGTGAGAGAGGGAGGAGGGAGCTGAGATTTGTGTCAGTAGGTTCGCCGCGGTGGTCTGGAGCAGTCATACGCTCGCTAGTCTCCTGCCACCACTTGTCTCTCTCTCTCAGCCACATTACGTGCTGAAATTGCCACTCGAGTTATGTCGAGCGCCGCCACATAGTCCAGCTTTATTTAACTCGACTTATGTTGCTCGCCGCTAAATAAGGGTTAATATTATACCCCCCTCTGGTTAACTCTGCATAATCAGCTTCATGCTGGCCAGTTGTATTGTGCGTTAAGGTCTTATATAACCCATGTATGTTAGTTGTTAAGATAAGTTGATCACGAAGCATTGGTTGGCATTCATATTGTACAGTACCGCTTCCTATAATTATTAGTGTTCTGCTAGATTAGATAATGCTAGACTAGGAGTCTGATACTATAAGGTATTGTTTCCGATGGGTGTTGGCTTTAGTTAAAAGCTGCACGACATACCTGAGAACTGGAGTTGATTGGGTAAATTCTAGTCTGTGTGCCATTGAGAATAGAGCATGCACGAATGAGGGCTTTTTGCCTATACCATTCTGCACTGTTCTAAGCTCGTTGTTTGTCTTTGAGGTACGCCAGGAGAATGCTTAATACTTCGGTATTAAGGTTTCTCAAGAGAGCTACCCTTCATTATAACGTAATATTTGACGCACAGACTTGAGATTTGCACTAGGCTATGCGGCATGCCATGCGCACCAGTATCTCGTATCATTGACTCTAGCTAGACTTTATCAGTCACAGTAGACATTAAGTATATTAAACCAATTACTCTTTTTATGCATACCCGTTTATGATTACACAAGCATTTCGCAGCCTAGTTTGATGTATTGAGACACAAACGACTTAGGCTCTTTTTGTTGATAGGAATACTGCATTGTTGTGGCGATTATTATTATTGTTGTGGCGTTTAGGATATTCTTGGCTCCGACTGCATTTATATCTCCTGCCTTTTTGTGTGCATAGCCTGCACGAGCATTGTTCCGCTGCCAGCCTTTTTGGGTTCCATTTCCGATTCGAGCATCTTGATAGCATCTAACATTTAAAGAAGATTCCTTGTTGGTGTTGAAGGACTTTAGTGCACTTTCTTTCATGCAGGAGTGCCTGACATTTATTGATTAAAGTAACGTAAGCTGTAACTTCCCTTACCACCTTACTTTGCATACCATAACCAAGCACCTTCGGTTATAGGTAGTAATAGGCTGTTTTCACATAACATTAAGCCTAGAGTAGACGCACATTTATTGAGAGTTTAATAACCTATTATTGCATATAGAACTCTGGAGAGTATTTGTGTTCTTTGTTCACTGGAATATACATCAGAGGTTGGATCTAGTGCTTTCCGTTGTAGCATTTATGCCATTACTAGTCCAATGAATAAGAGCCCTGATATATTTGATCCTCAGTCGTAACAAATGGCGACCTTACCTAGGATTTGGTGAACCTATATTCATTAGCAGGGAACATTTGTTGTTTTGGGGAATATTTTGCGGGGATCAGCAAGACTCATTTTTTTTACATCACAGTATAAGCCGAAACCGAAATTTATGTGTTTTAAGTGCCACCAGGAGGGTCATAAGGCAAATGAGTGCCCTAGTCGACCTCCTCCGGCAGCCGTGTCTTTTGCTCACGGCATTGGAGTGTTCAAGAGGACATCGGAGTTTGTTAGAGGCAATTCTTCCGAGGTAAATACACTGCCAGTGCAGAAGGATCCGGAAGGCTTATTCCCTGTCCGTGATGCCTTTAGTGACCACAGGGGACTCGGTTGTGTGGAGTGGGGGGGTAGAAGACATGAGGTGAGAATTTTACGTGACACTGGGGCATCGCAAACATTGTTGAGAAATTTCACTGGTAAACCTGTAAATACGGCGCGGGTGGTTGTGGTTCAGGGAATTAATGCAACAAGGTCATACCCGCTTGTAAGAATGAAGATGGAAGTTGATGGTGTGACTCGTGACCTGGATGTAGGAATTGTGGAGAAGTTGCCTGTTGGGGGCGTCGACCTCCTTCTCGGCAACGACTTTGCGGGGTCTACTTCTGAGGCTCCACCCTTGGTCGTTGCCGAGAAGCCGGCCGACGTGAGTAGGGAGGAGCAGGAGGGGGATAAGAAGTGTCCGGTGCAACCTATGGCGTGTGTTGTCACCAGATCTCTTGCATCCAGGGAGTCACATTCTGGTCAACAGTCTTTAGACAAGCGGAGGAAAGGTACCGAGAATAGGTTGAAAGTTGATGCGGTTGAGAGTTTAGTATCAACGGTCATTCTCGGGGACTCATTATTAGGACCGATTTTCGAGTCTGGAGAAGACCCATTAACTGCTACTGAGAAGGCAGAGGATGGGCTTAAAAAGACGAAGAGACAGCAACGATACACAGAGAGTACAAAGGAGTACAAAGGAGTACAAAGGAAATCAAGCAACAACAGATCTAGTGACCCTTCTAGGTTGCTTGTCCTCCAAAACACTGAGGATCAAGTGTCCAAACAGTGGTTTAGAGTGGGTAAGGGAACATTGGAAAGGGAAATACTGCCCTGGAACTAATGTCCGTGGCAGGATTAGGAAGTTAGTAGGGGACAGATGGGTTAGTAACTGAGGGGGGGATAAAATAAAGTTATTCATTTACAAACGCAGTCAGTCGCGGGTTTGATGCGAGATATTTGTCTAGGCGGAGTTTAAATGAATCAACGGTGATGCAGTCTATAACGTTTCGGGGAAGCCCATTCCACAAGTTGACAACTCGATTGAAGAAGAAATTCTTAGATTCGTGTGAGTTAAAAGATTTACCAATAATTTTGCAACCGTTTCCCCGCGTGTAATTAGATTGGTCGATAGTGAAGTACTTACTACAGTTCATATTGTCGATGCCTTTGATGATTTTGAACACTTGAATTAAGTCACCTCTTAATCTGCGCTGGGTTAAAGGAAATAGATTTAATTCTCTAAGACGCTCTTCGTATGGTTTGTTCTTTAGGCTAGGTATCATTTTGGTAACTCTACGTTGAACTCGTTCTAGCTTGTTTATATCTTTTTGGTAATAAGGGCACCAGGATTGAACGCAGTATTCCAGAAGAGGGCGGACTAATGAATTGTAAAGGGTTAGGATAACTTCTTTGGATTTATGCTCAAATGACCTGCCTATAAAGCCAATTATTTTGTTTGCCTTCTTAACAACTTCTGAACATTGTTGACTCGGTTTTAGGTTACTCGATATTGTTACTCCCAGATCGGTTTCTCTGTTTACATTCTTAAGCTGAGTGCCATTCATCGAATAGTTTGCTTTCTCATTTAGGTATCCGATATGTAGTACTTTACATTTATCCGCATTGAAACTCATTTGCCAAATTTGGGCCCAACATGACAATTTATCTAGATTGTGTTGCATATCGTCAACTTGTTCTTTTGAGAGTACGCTATTTGCAATTTTTGTATCGTCAGCAAATTTTGAGATTGTACAGGTGAGACCCTCATCTATGTCGTTGATGTAAATTAGAAAGAGAATTGGTCCTAGTACCGATCCCTGGGGTACCCCGCTACTTACATTGGTCCATTTTGATGCCTTACCGTTTATGACTACTCTTTGCTTTCTGTCGCTGAGCCAATTTTCTATCCATTTCAACACACCGTCTTGTATTCCATGCGCTTTTAGTTTTAGCAGTAAACGTTTGTGGGGAACTTTGTCAAAGGCCTTTTGAAAATCAAGGTATATAATATCTACAGTTTTACTCTCATCGTAGAGGTTGAGGATATCGTGGAAGAAGTCTAAGAGGTTTGTTAAACAGGAACGTTTTTTACGAAAGCCGTGTTGAGTATCTTTAAGTATGTTATTTTCCTCTAAGTGATTTACGAGTCTGTCTCGTATGACCGTTTCTAGCATTTTACATACAACTGAGGTTAAGCTAATTGGACGATAGTTACTGGGTAGGGATTTGCTGCCTTTTTTGAATATCGGTGTTACGTTGGCTAGCTTCCACTGATCGGGCATAGTTCCAGACTGCAAGGATTTATTGAATAGTAATGTCAGTGGTTTAGAGAGCTCATCCTTAGCTTCCTTTAGAACTCTAGGCGAGATTGTATCAGGTCCAGGCGTTTTATTTACCTTGAGTTTATCTAAACAATTCAATACTTCTCTCTCTGTAACGGTGATATTGCTTAGAACATCTAAATTATCAATCTGAATCGGCGATGGTGTAGGGATATCACTGAGGTCTTCTGTTGTAAAAACTGATGCAAAGAAGGTATTGAGGGCATTACTCATTTGTTCTTCGTCTTTGGTGTATTCTCCATTTTCATCGACTAACGGTCCAACAGTTGAAGTAACAACTTTTTTCTTTCTGATATAACTATAGAATTCTTTCGGGTTTGTTTTACTTTGATTCGCAATATGTAACTCTAAGGTCTTTTTACTTTGCTTAATTAACTTTTTGGCTTTGCGTCGTAGCTCTACAAATTTCAGCCGTTCTTCGTCATTTTGTGAGGATTTTAATCTATCATTAGCAAATTTTTTAGCAAGCAGGCAGTTTGAAATATCTTTATTCCACCATTTGGGCTTATTATTATGGCCTGGACGCCGAGTTTTTGATGGTATGCAGTCTTGCACTGCTTTTAGGTAAGTGGCTTCGAATAACTTCCAAGATGTATTTATGTCGTTATTGTGAATTAAAAAGCTCCAGTCAGTTTCTTTAAACATAGCTCTAAGTTATGGAAGTTTGCTTTCTTGAAATTAGGGACTTTTTCGATGCTACTATTTGGTTCGTTACTAGTAAACTTTAAAGTGAAAGTTATCGTACGATGGTCGCTGTTACTGAATTCATCACCAACATTCAAATTCTCTATTAATTCTTCTTTTGTTGCAAGTACAATGTCAAGAACGTTATTACCACGGGTCGGCGTTCCAACAAATTTATAAAGCGAACTCTCTTGCAAGTTCGTATACAAGTCATGTCCGGAGTGTGAAGTAAGAGTATCGCCCCACTTGGTCACAGGTAAATTAAAGTCACCAAAAATTACGGTATCTTGTGAGTTACTTACATCTGCAATTTGTTCGTAAATTTCTCGGTCAGTTTGCACTGATTGAGCTGGAGGTCTGTATATTAATGCAAGTATTATTTTGGTACCTTTATTATTCTTTATTAGCACAAAAGATGCGTCGACGTTCACAATTTGAGGTTTTGACAAGAGGGTAGGGTTAAGACTTTCTTTGATATAAAGTAAAACGCCACCTCCATTTCGATTTATTCGGCTTTTCTCAAACATTACATAACCGGGAAGTGAATACTCTGCTAAAAAGTCTCTATCTTCTGTATTGAGCCAAGATTCTGTTATGCCAATCACATCATAATTTTCTGTAAACACTAGCTCCTCTAAATCTGAAAATTTATTGCGTATGCTACGAGCGTTTGCATAGAAAACCTTTAAATTTGTTATTTTAGAACTCACGGAACGCTCTTTAATAATATTTTTGGTTCTTGTCGGATCTACATTTATGTTCATGGCTGTCCTCGGTCCTCGCTGTCTTTGGTCCTTATCGCTGGTGGTCCTCGGTTACCTCTGTTTTTTTCTTGGCGTTGGATGATTTATGTCACTGCTGCTTCTTCTCGGATGGCGTTTTTTGATCCATGGCTGCGGACTGCTTCGTGTAGGAGACGACCCATGCGTGCTGAACCCACAGGGTTTAGATGAGTGCCATCCTTGCGGAACAGAGTAGGCTGGTTGTAGAAGTTGTCCCAGAGGTTGATGAATTCAACTTCTTCCCTCAGACACAAATGTTTTAGTCGGCTATTTGTGCTGAAAGCCTTGTCGTAGAATTTGTCAGGTGCGTCGATCTTGGGGAGAATGCCTGAGATGATGATATTCCTTGACTTGTTTTTGTAGTGCTGGATCATCTTGCGATATTTCTCCATCAACTCTTCGGATCTGGTGCGCATGACGTCATTTGAACCAGCATGGATGACAAAAAGGGTATTTCATTTGCATCCTTTGTGGTATCTTCGAAGGCTTCCACAATGTCGTCCAGTCCAGCTCCTGGGATGCAAAATCTTTTTCGTTGATTTGGGACTCTGTCGCAGAACTCTTCGACCTGTCCTCGTAGGATGGAATCCCCCACGAGCCTGGTCTCTTCTGGTTCGTCTTCCATCTCTACCAATATCTCAAATCTGTTGGACATTGTGACTGGTAGATGAGACCTTTTCTGCGTTGGCCGTGCACCATTCCTCACTGGTGTAAATCCGGAAACCTGTGGTGGCGGGACTCTACGTACAGGTCGGGGAGAGGAGTGGTTAGAACGGGGGCGAGGGGTTGGTACTGTTCGTGCTAGCAGGCTTCTTGCACGAGGAGTGGGGGAGAGACTAAGGTGAACAGGGCGGCTGTCCTGGTTTGATGTCGGCTCAGGTTCATCAGAAGCATCTGCTGCAGTGTCTACTGCAGGTGTTGGATTGTTGGCAGATGACGTTGGGGCGGTGGTGGATGCTGGAGTTGAAACAATTAGTTAGTGATACTCCAACGTTGAGTGTTACAAACTCTTGGAGTGATTCCAGCTTCCTGGTGAGGGCGTTGATCTTGTTGAGGGCTTCATCCAATTTTGCTGTCAAATCCCCTCGTTGCTGGCAGAGTCGGCAGACTTGTGGATCGGCAGGAGCAAACATGGAAGCACCAAACCTACCGGCGCAGTTCGTACAGGCACGAGGCATGGTGACGATCACTTTCTTCAGTTCACTTCACTCACTTAAAAACACTTAACTCACTTTAAAAACACTAAACTCACTTTAAAAACACTTCACTCCCTTCAGGTCGCTTCACTTACTTAAATAGGCCTAACCGAAAACAAAAATGTTGAAATACACACAAATAGGTTATCAGCGGTGATAGCCTAACCAAAAATTAAAACAAAACAAAATTAAATTTGAATACGCAGTGATAGCCGAACCGAAAACAATTTTATGTTTATTTAAACAGAAATAGGCCACCAGGGGTTATAGCCTATCCTAACCGAAAACAAAAATTATGAAATACCGGTACGCAGAAATAGGTCACCAGCGGTGATAGCCTAACTGAAAATTTAAAAATTGAAGTACGCAGAAATAGGCCACCAGGGATGATAGCCTAGACTAACCGAAAACAAAAATAACCGAAAACAAAAATTATGAAATACCGGTACGCAGAAATAGGCCACCAGCGGTGATAGCCTAGACTAACCGAAAACAAAATTATGAAATACTGGTACGCAGAAATAGGCCACCAGCGGTGATAGCCTAACTGAAAATTTAAAAATTGAAGTACGCAGAAATAGGCCACCAGGGATGATAGCCTAGACTAACCGAAAACAAAATTAACCGAAAACAAAAATTATGAAATACCGGTACGCAGAAATAGGCCACCAGCGGTGATAGCCTAACTGAAAATTTAAAAATTGAAGTACCGTACGCAGAAATAGGCCACCAGGGATGATAGCCTAGACTAACCGAAAACAAAAATAACCAAAAACAAAAAAGTATGAAATATGCAGAAGTAGGCTACCAGGGGTGATAACCTACCTAAAAAAGCAAAACAAATATATATATATAATAGAATATGTGACTAAATATACGATTCACCAAATAGAGATTATATAAAAATAAAGTGTAACTGCACACAAGGGGTTAATATACTGTATCAACAGATGGCGCTGGTGTCACTGTAGGCTAGTCAAACAGGATTATATTTAGATAAACAAAGTTATCAGTCAAAGGTTACTACAAGATCATGCAAGCAACAACTAAAATTACAGATATATATAGCTACAGTAGGATACTGAATACGATACCTACTAGAGTTAATAAGAAAATACAAAGCTAGGTCGATTAGAGGTGCGCGTGCGTCGTCTGCTACAAGCTAGGATAACAAATGTAAACAACAATGTTTATCAGTCAGAAAAGCAATAAAATAACATGCACGGCAACTACAGAACTATGTGGAGGTTAAACAAGCACTTAACTACTGTTCATGCAATGAATAAAGGGAATTAGGATATGAAATACTCAAATTAGGATCGAGTTTTCTCAGTGGCGATGCGGAGCTGTTGGCGATGCTAAAGCCGGCGGGTGAATGAGAGAGAGAGCAACGGGAGGCTAACTTCAATGTAGGAGGGGGGCATGAGTTGTTTCGCAAACACTTAGATACGCTTGCTCCTTCGGACATTCGTAAATTGCAATTAGAAGACCAGGAGGTTCTTGAATGTGGTACCGGTGCTGTCGAGTTGGAGGAGGACAGTGATGCACAGTCGGGAGATGTAGCAACAAGGTAACCTGACGCGTACCCTATGAGAAATTGGTCAGCGAAGACGGTGGTCCGAAACTTGCTAGTGTATTTTTCCCAGTATGGTTACCCGCGGGAGATTCAGTCATATGTTTTATTTGCTGCACGGGAGGTACCTGGGGAAAGTTTGGGATTCAGCCCTAATGAGCTCATCTTTGGACACCGTGTCAGAGGGCCTCTCCATATGGTTAAAGAAATATTGGAGGGTGCAGATAAACCTTGTTCTATGCTCAAGTATGTCCCCGACAGTCGAGAACGGATGTTGCGCAGTCTGGAGTTGGCTGGCCGTAATTTGACTAGCTCTCAGGCCCTCATGAAGGACAGGTACGACCTCAAAGGTTAAACTCAGGGAGTTTCACGTGGGTCAGGAGGTGTTGATTCTACTGCCCCTTGTAGGTCATCCCTTATCCGCGAAGTACTCTGGTCCTTATAGGGTGGTTGAGAGGCTATCGGACCTGGATTGCTTGGTGGCCGCTCCAGACAGACGTAAGCGCAATCAGTTATGTCACGTTAATCTCATGAAGGAGTATGTGAGGCACCCCCCTGAGCCTCTCACTGTACCTGTGATGACGTTTAGCAGTCAAGGTGGAGAAGGAGAACGGGACAGTCAAGCTCAGGTGGAGGATAACTGGAAGGATAAGAAAGTCAAATGGGCACCTGAGTGTGAGAAGGCGTTTAGAGTAGTAAACACCTGTTGTGCACTCACCCGATCCTCAGGGCCCCTGACTTTAGCCTACCTTTCCAACTAGCAACGGATGCTAGTGGTGTGGTGGCTGGTGCCGTCCTTATGAAAATGGACGATGATGGGCTGGAACATCCTGTTAGTTTCTGCTCGGAGAAGTTCAATTCACCCCAGGGAAGCTGCTCTGTTGTCGAGAGGGAGCTGCTGGCAGTTGTGCTTGCACTGAGGCATTTCGAGGTCTATGTTCCAGCCTATGGTCCAGTCGTTGTAGTTTACACAGATCATCACCCTCTCAAGTTCTTGGACCAGTTTCACAATCGGAATATGAGGCTGACCAGGTGGTCACTAAGGTTATTGGTATATAACCTGGACATACGCCATATTGCCGGTTGTGACAACGTGGTTGCATATTGTCTTTCAAGGGTATATCATCCTGGGTAGATTGACACATGGGTAACCTCCTGCTTTAGTTTGAATAGTATTTTGCGCTTGGTGCTTGTTGGCTCGCGGTTGTAGCCCAGCGTATTGGGTCGTAAAGCAGGAGTTGAGCGTTTGGTATAGAAGAACAAAACTAGGCTTGCCCCTATAGTGCAGCCAAAATAAACATATTAAAAACATTAAAAAATCAAATAAAAACTCTTTCTTTGATAGTTGAATTTTTTCAGTACGTTATAGCAGAGATTCTGAGTTGCACTCTTCTCAGAATGCTGGGCTAGAGAAGCACGCTCTTGAGGAGCATAACTACATATGATTTAACCTATTGTGTTGGGGAGGGTTATAATTTTGTAAAATGTTTTGTTGAAGAACTGTGCCAGATATTTTACTGCCGCTGGGTGATGGGAAGTGGAGATATAGCATGGGTTCTAACCATCAGATTTTTTTGGAGCTTTGGGCCTCTGAGAAAAATCTTGGGGGGGTGTGACGTTAATCACTCTGTTAGAACCGCATGGCTTGTCCTACAGTGACTCGCTAGGATCGCCAGGGCAGTGGATGTGGCTACAGTTGATGTATTATTGTGTGCTTTATTTCATATGAAAGCTCATGTCATGGGCAGTCCAGAAAGGCTCTTTGTTTTCGCCCATGTCAAGGCTTTATATATTTAATTGCAAAGTATATGTTTTATCATTAAGTAGTCATGATAGGAATTGAGAGAGAGAGAGAGAGAGTAGAACAGAGTGAGAGGAGGCGCGCAGTGTTTTTTACCATGCTTGGTGACGTGATGTTTGGCTGGCTTCTTTGTCATGGGCTGAAGGAATTGTTACCGCTTTTGTCTATGCGGTGCGAGCTAGTGCTAGTATATATACAGCTCTCTCGCCACTCTCTCCCTCAGATCTGGTTTCTAGAACGCATCCCTCTTATCCCTTTGATATCTGTCCTCCTCCCCGCACCTGAGAACCTTTTCCTCTGCCTATCTCTCTCATTTTCCATATATTTCACCACCTTCTAATTAATATTATACCCCCCTCTGGTTAACTCTGCATAATCAGCATCATGCTGGCCAGTTGTATTGTGCGTTAAGGTCTTATATAACCCATGTATGTTAGTTGTTAAGATAAGTTGATCGCGAATCATTGGTTGGCATTCATATTGTTCAGTACCGCTTCCTATAATTATTAGTGTTCTGCTAGATTAGATAATGCTAGACTAGGAGTCTGATACTATAAGGTATTGTTTCCGATGGGTGTTGGCTTTAGTTAAAAGCTGCACGACATACCTGAGAACTGGAGTTGATTGGGTAAATTCTAGTCTGTGTGCCATTGAGAATAGAGCATGCACGAATGAGGGCTTTTTGCCTATACCATTCTGCACTGTTCTAAGCTCGTTGTTTGTCTTTGAGGTACGCCAGGAGAACGCTTAATACTTCGGTATTAAGGTTTCTCAAGAGAGCTACCCTTCATTATAACGTAATATTTGACGCACAGACTTGAAATTTGCACTAGGCTATGCAGCATGCCATGCGCACCAGTATCTCATATCATTGACTCTAGCTAGACTTTATCAGTCACAGTAGACATTAACCCTTATTTAGCGGGGTCGGACTTAAGTCCGATACGAGAAAATTGGACTAAATGGCGGGGTCGGACTTAAGTCCGTGGGCATATTCCCGCCCTAATTTAGGTGGAAAGCGAAACTTAGTGGTCAGGCGGTGTACTACAAGGGCCCACCCACACATCCCCACTGCGTGACCGTGACTAAGTGACCCTCAAGCAGCCATAATGGAATGTCAAGATTTGCCCGTGTTCGATTCGGTGGCCGCCAATCCCTTGTGCGTCGCGCCACCCTACTAACCACGCCCGGCTCACCACCCAGAAACTAGATATCATGCTGAACTCTTCAGAACTTTCTAATAAGCTGTTGGATGAAACCGTCGAAGGTCTGGGTGAGAGTTTTGGTAGTGTGGATGACTCGGAAGACGAAAATAACCCGATCATAGGCTATCACCCCAAGCATAATTTGCGTGGGGTGGATGTTGTGGTTGATATTGGACAGACCCTTGAGCAAATTGGAGACGTTCCTGACGAAGAACATACTGGTGTGGGTGTTGGTAAGTACAATTTATATTTTATAATTGCTTGAAAATGTGATTGCAAGCATTTTATCACCTTACGAGCGGCTGGTGGAGTATATTTCACTGTGCCGCCCAGCGTTTTTTTTTTTACCCTAAATGGGGTTATTCCGTGCTCTTTTTCATGCATAAACAGGACCCAGAGCGTAATACAAGTATGTATCCTGAAAGTGCGTAAATTGAGCTTTCCAATGACACTCGAACCATCCTTTTACGATCACTGGTTGTCTTTCAACGATCGTAAAACACGAGTGCAAAAACCCTAAAATACGGTAATTTCCTTATAGACTTCTCTGTGTGGCGAGCGGTCTTGAGGTAATTTATGCTCCTAATCATCGCTACGCTCTCTCTCAGAGCACATTACGTCCTCAAAATTGCACTCTACAAGAAATTTCCTTTGCATTTTATAGCGTATTATTTGCAGGCGTTCGGTAAATTTCTTACGGTAATACAAACAACCAAAGATTGAATATTTGTGCTTGGCATTATACTGTATGATTGTGGAGAACAGATGTAGGCCTACCGTATATATTATGTTTTCATATACTATATGATACATGTGTAACATTTTTATATTATCACGACTATCTCTCTCTCTCTCTCTCTCTCTCTCTCTCTTTGTTTGTACTCCTTTGTACTCTCTTTGTCTGATGTAGGCCAGGGCACGCCCCTAACTAATCTCTTCCCTCCCAGGGGAAATCACACCTAGCAGATGTTTTTGACCTCCCCTCTCTCTCTGTCTGTCTTCCTCTCTGGGTCTACCTATACTGCATGTGACATTGAAATTGCTTGAGAGTTTGATTGCAAGCATTTTATAGCGTATTATTTGCAGGCGTTCGGTAAATTTCTCACGATAACCAGGGTGTATGGTACATTTCTCACGATAATACAAGCAACAACGAAGCTTGGCGAAGATTGTGGTCTACAATATACCTTTTTATAATTGCATGTGACCTTGTAATTGCTTGAAAGTTTGATTGCAAGCATTTTATAGCGTATTATTTTCAGGCGTTCAATAAATTTGATAAAATATATCAAATAAGTCCTGTGGGACTATGAAATAGCTATTATTGGACAAGGACAATATTTTGTTCATCCCTCCACTGGAACATCAACAACAATGTCAACAACGTATCGCCGTCGGCAATCGTAAGATTCAGAGTCTTAAAAGAATCCAGGACGAGCTCAATAGAAAATGAATGAATGAAATGAATGAGTGTGCAGTACAATACGTATAGCGACTTCCGCTAGATCTAGAGACCTTTACTTCGATCTAGCAGCAATGACTTACACTAGCGGTTTTGTTTTGAAATTTCAGAACAATTTCGAAGTGATATTATATGGATTTTGCCAATTCATATTTCTAGTGGTATTTATCATGTCTTACATCTAACAATATATGCTAGCGGATTTAATTTCAATTGGTAACCCTCCCGCTCTAGTCGGCTCCAAGAAAATCGATAATGGTGGCACTTTAGTAAACAGGTGATAAACATAACCGCATGCGGATCGGTTTGGTGTATCGGTATTATGGTAAGTTGGCTACCTACTATTGTTTATACGATATAGTAAGTAATGATAAGTAAATTATTATATATTATATATAAAACAAAAACAAAATTCCTGCAAAGCAAGCGAAACAGAGAAAGAGAGAGAGAGAATGCAGAAACTGAACTGAAGAAAGAGTGAAAAAGATATAATAATACAGAAATATTACAAGCAAATAAATGAAATAGAGGGATTAGTTAGAGAAAATAATAATGATACATAATACGGATGAGGAAGAGGGAAAGCGAGCGAGCCAGAGAGAGAGAGAGAGAGAGAGAGACAGGAAGAGTGAGAGAGATTAGAGAAAATAGAGAGATTGCAAGCATTATATAGCGTATTATTTGCAGGCGTTCAGTAAATTTCTTACGGTAATACAAACAATGAAAGATTGAATATTTGTGCTTGGCATTATATGATTGTGGGGAACAGATGTAGGCCTACCGTATATATTATTTGTTCATATATATATGATACATATGTAACATTGTTATATTATCACGACACTCTCTCTCTCTCTTGTCTCTTCCTCTCTGGGTCGGTTACCTATAGCCTACATTTATAATTGCATGTGACCTTGAAATTGCTTGAGAGTTTGATTGCAAGCATTTTATAGCGTATTATTTGCAGGCGTTCAGTAAATTTCTTACGGTAATACAAACAACCAAACAACGAAAGATTGAATATTTGTGCTGCACATCCCTCATACGAAATACCATTCCCACCGTATAGAGAGAATACAGAAACTGAACTGAAGATAGAGTGAACAAGATATAATAATACAGAAATATTACAAGCAAATAAATGAAATAGAGGGATTAGTTAGAGAAAATAATAATGAGAAATACATAATACGGATGAGGAAGAGAGAAAGGGAGCACAAGAGTGGGAAAGCGAGCGAGCCAGAGAGACAGACAGACAGGAGGAGTGAGAGAGATTAGAGAAAATAATAATGAGAATTACATATACGGATGAGGAAGAGAGAGAGAGACAGAGCGCGCGAGAGAGGGAAAGCGAGCAAGCCAGAGAGAGAGAGAGAGAGAAACAGACAGACAGACAGGAGAGAGAGAGAGAGAGAATACAGAAATAAGGAGAAATAAGAGAAAAATAAGACCGATTACCGAAGGAAGAGTAGACGCCCTAGAGGCCGAAGTCAGGCCAAAGCGAACGCAACCGAACGCGCCTGGGAAATAGACCAAAAAGTACCTCCTCTTCCTCACCTCTTCCCACCCTCCACACTCATTCATAACATCCATTCATAGACTTATATGGGGAGACGAAGAGTTGCTCTTTCCAAAAATGATCGTTTCGTTCGCATTGGAGCCATAGTAACGGCGCTAGGGCGAGTGAAATTGAGCGAATATTTCGGAATTATGCCCGCTGAGCGGTACAGTGTAAAATACCTTACCACCCGCTAAATAAGGGTTAAGCATAACATTCTACTCCTATTGCATATTTTTGGTAATGCTAGCCCTATTTCTGCCAGGTTTGCCCTTAAAATAACTTAAGTAACTCATAGAACATAAAAACCAGGTGTTGTCTGTTGACGGACAGGCTTCTGGAAAATATCCTTTTTTCGAGACAGGCTAGTTTGGCCAAATCTGGGCTACAGAAAGCTAATTGGCTAACACAAGGTAGTTCCCCCTCACACTCAAGCCTAATTATAAGGCCTAAATAGCCTATAGAGTCAGACCTAGGCCCAACTCACTAACACATATCGTATATATAGCCTACTAATTATCCTTTGGCTCTAGCCTCTACCTTATGCACCTAAACCATTAACTATTTCATAACATTTAATGCTTAATATATTTGTACTATCTGATAATGTTAATGTGTTAATTAATGACATCTAAAATAAATAATGTAGTCCTCTATAGCCTACACAGTAACACGAGGTAAGAAAATACTATAGTCTGTGTATTAATGTACATTTTCTTATATGCATATGCACCTATTACATTTTCTATGTTACGAAGGGTAGAATAAATTAAAAGTGCGGAGACAATTCGCACGTATCACCAATCATTTTGATAGTTTCTCGGTTATATATCGCCTCATTCTGATATATACGCTTAGACAATATTATGATACATCTATTGCTCGCTTTCCAAAGCTATTTGTTAGGAAATGCGAAATGGTGGATATTTTACGATGATGTATTGGGAAATCATGGCGGTATCTGAAAACTGTACCTATGGCGGGTGGATTTCGAAGCTAAAAGGATTATATAACCTATTTTCAGCACCACCAGTATAATTAATCAAGTATATAATGCATTTCGTAATAGATAAAGGTATCAAACGTTTTCAATAGGGGCTGCAATTAATGGAATAGGTATTAGGAAGACTTGGCACCTCAAATCTGACCAGTGTTACCAGATCAGAAGGAGGTCTATTGTAGGAATGTGTTACCAATAGCATCGACCTTTAATAATTACTTCTCCATTAACACCTTACGAGCGGCCTATGCGGTTTATTTATGTGTACCGCACAGCGGGGTGTTTTTAGCCAAAATAGGGCTGTTTACGTGATCATTTTCATGCCTAAATAAGACCCAGAACGTAAAACAAGTACCTATCCCTGAAAGGGCATAAACAGAGCTTTCGAATGACACCATAACGATCCTTGTATGATGGATAGTTTTCTTGCAATAACCGTGCAACGCGAGTGCAAAAAGCAGGTAATTCGGTACTTTCAGTACATAATTGAGTATGTAGCGAGTGAGAGAGGGAGGAGGGAGCTGAGATTTGTGTCAGTAGGTTCGCCGCGGTGGTCTGGAGCAGTCATACGCTCGCTAGTCTCCTGCCACCACTTGTCTCTCTCTCTCAGCCACATTACGTGCTGAAATTGCCACTCGAGTTATGTCGAGCGCCGCCACATAGTCCAGCTTTATTTAACTCGACTTATGTTGCTCGCCGCTAAATAAGGGTTAATATGGAATGTTGAGAGTTCTGGTCTTCGTTAATCGATAGCACTTTTGGACGAAATTCTGTAGAGCTCTTCAAAACTTGAGTAGCTATTATAGAAAATAGACTGTATTTTGGTGCTGCCGTTTCTAAGCTCCGCCCCCCTCCGATTCGTCTTATAGAAGTTTTGGGAACGAATTGTTCTCGTAAAATAATGAAGCTCAACATGCCAACATACCAAAATATAGCGATTTTGGTGCCACGTATGTTATATTTGGCTTTACCACTTCCATTTTTTTTCAGTTATTATAAAATGGATGCAATATTTGGAATAAATTGCTAACTGAATAAATATTATTATTATTATTATTATTATTATTATTAAGCATAACATTCTACTCCTATTGCATATTTTTGGTAATGCTAGCCCTATTTCTGCCAGGTTTGCCCTTAAAATAACTTAAGTAACTCATAGAACATAAAAACCAGTTGTTGTCTGTTGACGGACAGGCTCCTGGAAAATATCCTTTTTTCGGGACAGGCTAGTTTGGCCAAATCTGGACCGGCCAGCAAAAATTTCACGTTAGGGAACCTTAATAACACACCTTAGGGAACGAATGACCAATATGCAGTTTGTGTACAGGATAGTTTTTGGCCTGTCCGAAAATTGTGCCTATCATAGGTGAACGTTTCAGTCCAATAGCAAACAAAAGTTTCCTAACAAGTGAGCGTAGCAATTTTCGGAGTTTGGCAGGTCTTCTTTGGGACAGGTTGAATGAGAGCAACCGTCCAGCAAGAAGGGAAAACTTTAGAGGAGAGACAGAGACGAAAGAGTTTGCCTAGGCAGGGAGTCAGCACGAAAACACAGTTTTTTAGTACAACAGGAGGAACACCGTCCGGACCGGACCGTATGCCTTCTTAGTATTAGGACAAGAGAAGGTAGAAAGTACATCCTTAGAAGATATTATTAGGATATTAGGCATAAGTAGGAGAGATGGGTGGAGAGGGAGGAATCGCACAGGAATAATTCTGGTTGGAGTTTCTAGTGAAGGTTTGAGCAAAGAGTTCAGCTTTGTCAGAGGAAGAAGTGATGGATGTGCCATCAGATTGGAAAAGGGGAGGGAAAGACGAGGAAGAAATATTGTTTGAGACGTTTATGGCTTGATGCCAGAAAGCTTAGGAAGATCTAGAGTTGGATAGTTCAGTGCATTTATTGTTGATGAAAGAGTGCTTGGCAAGTCGAAGAACAAATTTGGCTTGATTCCGGGCAGAAACATAGGAAGATTAAGATTCTTGAGTTTTAAGGTGTCGGTACCGTTTGAATGCTTCCTCCTTGTTGTGGACAGCAGTAAAACAACTGTGGGTAAACCAAGATTGTTTTGCATTAGTCTGAGAGAAAGAAAATGGAATGTATGCTTCCATGCTCGAGAGGATTACCTCGGTAATGCGTTCAACACTCTCCGAGGGATCCCAACCACGAAAGCAAAAGTCATTCCATGGATAATCAAAGATGTACTGAATGTACTGAATCTACAAAGATGTACTGTGCCGAAGATCCTCCCAGTCGGCAGCGCCAAAGTGCCACAACCGCCGCCGGTTGGGAAGATCGGGTGGCCGTATTGGAGAATTTGGACAGGTGACAGAGATAAGTTCATGGTCGGAGAAACCCAAAGGAGAGAATAGATTGACAGTATAAGACATATATATATATATATATATATATATATATATATATATATATATATATATATATATATATACATATATTTATATATATCAAACCTTTATGAGAAAAACATCCTAATAATGGAGTTAATTTGCTCCGTGACCAGTCTTACTCCTGTGTCACCTGAGTGTTTTATCATCTCATCATCAATTATATTTTTTCATCAACCAACTTCACTTCTAAACTCAATTATTGAAATCAACAAATACATGTGGCACTCCAAGGACTCGAACCTAGGATACTCACATCGAAATTCCGCGCACTTATGCCAGAGCACCCTGCAGATTTTCCCTCCACCATTATATTATATATTAATGGGGGGTGACCTAGTACTGTTTTTGTCACTACTGAGCTGCTCTTTATTCCAATTAAACCTCACGTTGAGTAATCGTCCATAATGTACCTTCCAAACATCTCTGATTTCTTCCTCAACATAAACAATTGCCCCATTATCAATCCCAACACACTGCTCTCCTACAACATATCTACCGTAATATTTAATTCGTCTAGCTAGGTTGAAGATCCCATTGGGATTAACTGTGCTACACATTTGGTCAATCACTAAGTCATGTATAATTTTCTTTGCTTTGTATATCTCTCTTGGCAATGCATTTAACCACCAGATATTTTTCCTTCCTGCCTCATGTGTTCCATTCTTTGAAATATCTTGTATTCGTGTTTAGTGTATTTCAACCTCATCGTTCCACTACCAGGAAATGTTGTGCCTGGGGGGACCCTTAGTTTTGTCTCAGACTTTGTCAATGGCATCCAGAAGGCTACATTCACGGAAGATCCGTTGCCTATTTATATCATGTGACCTTGTGCCTGTATTCCTCTCCATTTCCTCCAGTTTATTACGAAACCTATCCTTATAAATTGCTTCATTCATACCATACTCTCATTTTTTACAATTATACCTTCGTGTGCACAGGATCTCTACTTAAAGCTCATGCAACACTCTAAGAGCTTATGTTAGGAGATGCATACCTTACATATACCTGGGGAATACCACGAAGTGAGGTATATATATTATTGCTGGGAGATTCTAGATTATATTTCTATTTGGTCATAGTGACTGGTCTTGATATGAATATAATATACAAGACATTATTATTATTAATATTATTAGTACTAGTTGTGGTAGTAGTAGTAGTTGTATTACTATATTAATTTTCATAATATAATTAAAATTAATAGCATACTGGCAATGTTAAAAATAATATTACAACACAGATTTCCATGAGTTGGATAAAACAAATCCAAACTCCTCTAAAGTATATATAATTTTAACAGCAACTTAAAAGATTGACCATACAAAGATCATAAAGGGCGATGGAAGGTAATTAAAAGACATGTGTAGCACATTTTTTAGAGAGGGAGTGAGTGTAAATGTGAGTATCAGAGGGAGAGGATGAGAGAGATACATTCACGGGTTTTGTTCATTACTCCGCTTTAATTGTACCATGTCACATCCAGTTCCAGTTCAGAGCCATTTATCCAATCAAATTATTTCGGTCTGTATAAAATGAAACCTTAACCGATGTCAAGCTTGATTGCAAATGTGTACATTTCTGCCGACACATATGCGCACATTCTACATACGAACCACACTATAAAACATGTACAGTTGGCCAACTTAGTCCTGCAACAAAATGTTGAGGTGTATGGAGGTGTGTAGCATTACGTCCGTAGTAAACATCGTAGTTTTATGAATGAATCCCTCAAACCGAAAGGCGTGTGGAAGAAGGGACATAATTGGTCGAGGTGAGGAATATCGTGAAGTAAAATTTTCTTTCATAATTGCATTATTGCAGGTTTAGTATAACTTCCAGAAAGAGGTTGATTATTAAGAAATACTAAATACAAATGTTTCTTATTAACATCAATACATAAACATGCATATATATATATATATATATATATATATATATATATATATATATATTTTCTTTAATACATACGAGGTTGAAAGATATGGCAATTTCTGCGTTGGAAATTTTATTATTCAAAGTTTCCAGGTCTCTGATGAGTTTTCGCTGGGTGGCAGGAAGTAGATGAAGGAGATGAGCAAAATTCATGGTGGTACAGGGTTACATTAATTTACATGATGATACAGGATATACGACGCGTTTCACTGGACAACCAGCATTATCAAGTAAGGATAGAATGATATAAAAGGTAAACAGGAAGGGTATATATAGAGGGTGGAGGATCAGAGGAGGCGAAAATCAGGGGGCAAAAGTCTGCTATTGGTGGAGGGGTATTCTAGGAGAGAGAAAGAGAGAACCGCTTCACGCATGCGCACTGGATGCGGGATGGTGGTCGGTAGGTGGGGTCGAAGCTGATTGGCTGCGTGTCGAGGGGCGTGGCCTAAGTTGTGTAGTACGTGTGGCGCCTGCGGAAGACGAAGCTGAAGGAGGTAGCGCGGGGGGCTGCGTCAAGGGCACCGGGGGGTGAGGGGGGGGTGTTAGGTCCTGTAGGAAAGTGCCTTTTGGCAGAAGGAAGGATCTGAAGGTCCAGAGTTTGGTTGTTGATGTTGGGATGTAAGGCTTGGATATATAAAGCTTCGAGTATAGGTAATCTCCTTGGGTCACTTTCTTTATCGAGTATAGTGGTGTGTTTCTCTAACTCGTGGCGTGTGAGGTGGGGGTGGTTAGGGGTGAGATAGTGGTCTTTGATGGCTCCAGCCTGAAGGTGAAGAGTTAACCGACGTGAAAGACGAGTCTGCGTCATACCAATATAGGAATGAGGTCCACAGTCCTCATAATTACAGGTATGTTGGTAAATAACGTGATCGTCGGTCATCGGGCTCTTTATCTTGGTGGAAGCTGGTTTGTTGCGGAGAACGAGGTTGGAGGTCTTGGGGGATTTGTAATAAATTATTAATTTGATTTTGTTTTCCAGGTTGGTTGGGTGGACATGCTTGGATATTATTTCTTTTAAGACGGCCTCGTCATTTTTGTGTTCAGAGGACATAAAATTGCGGTAGAAGATCTTAATTTCATTGGGGGGGTCAATGTTGGGAGGGCTTTGGGTGTACCATTTTTCAAGATGGTGGTTGATGGTGCTGGAGGTGTCGGAGTTGGAGTATCTGTTATTTACTAAAACTTGGGATAGTCTTTCTAGTTCCTGGTGGGTGTCGGCCCAGGTAGAGCAGTGCGTGAGGGCTCTCCTAACATAGGCGGAGATGGAGGATAGAAGATAACGGCGGGGGCATTCACTATCGCCGTTGAGGCATTGTCCTGTGTTAGTTGGTTTACTGTAGACGGTGGTTTTGGACCCATGGTCGTTCAGAGCTACGAGGATGTCGAGGAAGGGGAGTTGTCCATTGTTAGATTTTTCAAAAGGTGAAGTTAAGTCCGGAGGAGGTCATGAAGCGACGCTGGAGTTCCTGTAGTTCGTGGAGGTCCTTGATTTGCACGAAGATGTCATCCACGTATCTACAGTAGACGGCGGGTCGTTGGGCAGCTAGGAGCTCTTCCTCTTCCACCATCCCGCATCCAGTGCACATGCGTGAAGCGGTTCTCTCTTTCTCTCTCCTAGAACACCCCTCCACCAATAGCAGACTTTTGCCCCCTTGATTTTCGCCTCCTCTGATCCTCCACCCTCTATATATACCCTTCCTGTTTACCTTTTATATAGGGCAACCCTGCCTAACGCTTGCAACCCTGATAATAGATCAGAAGGGTAAGCAACGTAGGGTCTGGTCAGTAGTTGGATGGGTGACCGCACCTGTTGGGTGATTGCACCCTACCGACATTGACCAGATGTTGCCCTAGGGGTGGGTGAAATTTCCCTGGCTTGCCACCAGGGTTTAAGTAGCCCAGGAGTGTTGAACAAACTCCATTCCCTGTCAGTTCCGTCTCACTCAGACGAAAATGAGTACCTGGATTCATGGTGGCTAAAAATGAATTCAGGGGCCTGATTGGTGGCTTTCTACAACCAATCAACACACGAGACTGAGAACTTGGTTAGCCACCAGGATTGCTCAGTGGCCACTGGGCAGGCCTTCTCTCGTGTTCGCCTCGTCCCACCCATACGTTAAACTGGGTACCTGGAGAGTAAAATCGGCCTTGGCGTAGGTCGTATCACTAGGGTAAATTTGATTACTTGCCTCACCTTTACTATATACTTCCATTCCTTTTATATCATTCTATCCTTACTTGATAATGCTGGTTGTCCAGTGAAACGCGTCGTATATCCTGTATCATCATGTACATTAATGTAACCCTGTACCACCATGAATTTTGCTCATCTCCTTCATCTACTTCCTGCCACCCAGCGAAAACTCATCAGAGACCTGGAAACTTTGAATAATAAAATTTCCAACGCAGAAATTGCCATTTCTTTCAACCTCGTATGTATTAAAGAAAATTTATTACCTGGCTTTACTAACATATATATATATATATATATATATATATATATAAATAGACATCGCAGGAATGCGAGTACGGTGGCGGCAGGAGGGTGGGAATTTGAATCAGTTCAATCGAGATGGTGCGGCGGGGCTACATAACTAACAAGTGAATAGTTGTTTTCAAAATACCTGTATACCGATTATAATAATTAAGCTTAACCCATGGAGCCCCGGCTAGTTTTGTAATATTTGTTCACCAGAACCCGGCCGGTTTTCAAAAAATGGTTTTATTCCAGAAACAATAGCGAATGGGTTAGGAATGAAGGAAAAACCACGAAAAACCGCTGAAAAAGCTTAAAGAATGGTCCTACAGAGCCCCCGAAAACGTATTTTACAAGAGTAAAAAATTGAAGGCAATTACCCCCCAAAAACAGGTTATTGTGCGCTCACGCGCACGCACGTGGACTTTGAGAGTTTTCAACCATCGGCACGGTTGCGTGGGATACGTACACAGTTCCCATACAAATCTGAGCCCTCTTGAGTGGCTACACCTGAGGTTACGGTCGGCGCAATTAGGGTGACGCGTCAGACGCGTCTCTGGGGCTGTGCGTTACATACATCGCCGACGTGTCAGATGCGTCGCTGGGGCTGTACGGGTTAAAACGTCTGTCGAAAGTGAAAAGTGTGGTAATATTTTATTGTAGGACTTATTACCCAATAGTATTGAGATGTGAACTTATGCCTGTATGATATTTTGAATTTATAGTTTCTGAAATATCTTAATTACCGTCTTAAGCTTTACTTGTATAAAGATTGCAAATAATTATAACAAAAGCTCCCTGGTAAAGTATGGATGTTTCCTCTGTGTATGAGAGTACCTTTTTAACCTATGCAATAGGGGGGTAAACTAGCACATTGTTGAGTGACTGGTTGCTACTTGCAGGTAATTGGCACCGTTGCATTACATAATATAATAACATTATTATGCTATATAGATTTGCATGGATTTACAGTTTATATATTATTCTTACCAACCAGGGAGTTTATTGCACTCCGGTACACATTTGGTGATAAGACAGGTACCAATCAAACCCATAAACAACAGCATTCATTGAATCGGACTACAAGACAACAATTTGATCGGCTTATGGTGAAGAAATAAAGATAGAATCATAACCTAGTATGGAGCAGCATAACTTCAGATAAGAAGGAACAACATACACTCTGCCACTTCGAGGTCAATACAATACTTTTACTACATAGAATTTCGCAACACACGGTAAACATAGACATTCGATTCATACTTTGTTTATTTGTATATTGTTAATAGATAAATAAGAATCCTTAACATTTTCCGTTAACTTCTGACTATTAGAGGCCCTTCCTAAGCTTAATACAATACAATAAAGCAACTGGAACAATAAATAAGTGATTATCGTCTTGAAGAAGGTTATTGAGTATTATAATACTTTTGTTAAGAGAGATCCTTTTGAAACTAAATGTCATATGCTGGCGATAACTGGGAATAAATAAATATAGATATAGTTTACAAGAGCTTAAAATCTTAATAAACAGGGACTGATAAATAGGAAATGCGTATTACTGGAGGGGTTATCCTATTATGCATTGCGCAACTTTGAGCACACAAACCAAGTGATTATATCGGTACACGTTTTAAGATTCCCCATGTTAATTATCTCTCTCTTACTCTCTCTCTCTCTCTCTCTCTCGAATGGTATGGAAAACTACTTGTCGCTATGGTAGGGAGCTCAACAGACTAATATCATTTGAACATATATCAAAACACATTACCCTCACCCTTGACAATTCATTAGTCCGCCCACTTTTGGAATACTGCGTTCAGTTCTGGTGCCCTTACTGTCAAAAAGATATACATAAATTGGAACGAGTTCAACGTTCAACGTAGGGTTACCAAGATGATACCCTGTCTTCGAAACAAATCATACGAGGAACGTCTTAAAGAACTAAATGTATATCCATTAACACCTTACGAGCGGCCTATGCGGTTTATTTATATGTACCGCACAGCGGGGTGTTTTTAGCCAAAATAGGGCTGTTTACGTGATCATTTTCATGCCTAAATAAGACCCAGAACGTAAAACAAGTACCTATCCCTGAAAGGGCATAAACAGAGCTTTCGAATGACACCATAACGATCCTTGTATGATGGATAGTTTTCTTGCAATAACCGTGCAACGCGAGTGCAAAAAGCAGGTAATTCGGTACTTTCGGTACATAATTGAGTATGTAGCGAGTGAGAGAGGGAGGAGGGAGCTGAGATTTGTGTCAGTAGGTTCGCCGCGGTGGTCTGGAGCACTCATACGCTCGCTAGTCTCCTGCCACCACTTGTCTCTCTCTCTCAGCCACATTACGTGCTGAAATTGCCACTCGACCTATGTCGAGCGCCGCCACATAGTCCAGCTTTATTTAACTCGACTTATGTTGCTCGCCGCTAATTAAGGGTTAACCAAGCGCAGATTGAGAGGTGACCTTATCCAAGTTTTCAAGATCATTAAAGGTATCGACATGAACTGTAATAAATATTTTACGATTGACCGATCAAACTACATGCTGGGAAATGACTGCAAAATCATTGGTAAATCATTCAACTGTAGCAAATCCAAGAATGTCTTCTTCAATCGAGTTGTCAACTTGTGGAATGGGCTTCCCCGAGATGTCATAGACTGCAACACCGTTGATTCCTTCAAAGTTCGCCTAGACAAGCACCTTGCCCTGAACCCAAGGTTGACTGCATTTGTAATTGAATATTTGCTTTAGTAGTGTTTGTTCAATAACCTAATAGATCTTAATATACTTCCCCCTGCCATTATCTAAGCCCCAGGGCAGCACTTCCTTCTCACATCTGTCCCACATTCTCATTGAAATACTGTTGCAACACTTGGAACAGCAGCGTTTTGGAGGGCAAGTAACCTCGAGGGGTCGCATGATCTGTTGTTGCTTGTTTTCCTTTGTACTTCTTTGTACTCCATTGTAGGCCAGTGTCACTCCAACCACTAAAATGACTTAGATCACCGTATTAAGAGTTCTGTATATCATTACCTCTACCTGCTACATTTGCGTTTTTAAACCATAACAGCATCTATTATTATTCAATAAGAAACTCTTTGGTAAAATGGGGAGCAATGATTCAATTTGCATGCTTATATCATTCACAATACCTATTCTTAATTATTCACAAAATAGCACCCCAAATATACAATAGCTTTCGCCAAATTTAGAATACCTTCTTCCAACCCTAGCTCATCCCTGCTCTACCTTTACACCCCAAGGATTTCAGAGAATGGGAGAGGAAAGCATATCCTTGATAAACACCATCCAATGTAGGGATGCAACTACTGTATAACGCAGTTATATTATGGTGATGGTAATGTCGGTGTTTTATGCTTGTATTATTTGGATTTCATTAAAAAGACATATTATAAGTCTATATGCATGATCTGTAGTATGTTACACATAATACAGTATATGAAACATAAACATCCAACACATTTAATATTAAATGGCGTCTCGGTTGCATCCCTACAAAAGATAACTTATTTAGGCGAACCTATAAAGTTCAACCCTTATACGGCTAATCAGACGACAATTGTTTTATTTTGTTAATGCAACTACAAAATTTTCATACTCGACTTCCGAAGGACCTCTAGGAATCAAAATATTCATAAACATTTTAGTTAACTATTTAACTGGCTGGCTAGACCTAATATTCATTGCGAGACTGTATCACCTTTCAATATTCGTTTAGACACATTCACGCAATCATACCCCATTCAACTTCGCTCCATTGCTCAATATGTGATGTAAAATCAACCGAGTTACTTCTACCTCTTCGTTTTCTTAAAAATGAGCAGCCTTTCTGTTGTTTTTCACATTCCTTTGTGGATATATATTTATATGAGAGAGAGAGAGAGAGAGACGCAACAAGGAAAACATAAAACAAGTAGGTACCGGTATCATAATTTATCTTATATTCAACATCACCTTATAGAAAAGCTTAACTGAATAACCCCTCCACTAGATCATACTTCCTTCCATCTTCAGTTAACACCAACATAATTATTACTTTAAGTAATATTGTAGGAAGTATTATATATAAAATTCATGTAGTGACTGTAGGGTATGCTAAGTATTCGAATGAAGGTGATGTCATAGAAGTTCCCTAGAATGTGTGTGTGTGTGTGTGTGTGTGTGTGTGTGTTTTTTTTTTTTTTTTTTTATATAGGGGGCCCTTTGGGGGTGCTTTGAAGTTGTTGTGCTACAATATAATATCACAATCCTATCCAGGATAGGATTGTGATATCCCTTCCACAAAAGCCATGCACATCACGTTACCCTAGAAATGTTCGCCAATGCCTGAACTAATGTTGATGTTCATATAACTGGTAGAAGCCTCTGTTGTTCTCTATCAGCAAATGTGATCTGGTATGCACTAAAGAATGTATTGCTAATCATGCCCTGCTATACTATATAGCACAATCCTATACAAATATTGTGTAATGAAATGGCTCCAGTTATTTAAATGAGGCAACCTTTTACTGGACTATTTGGTCGTTTGCCCTCCCCACACTACCACTACCAGCTCCACCACCACCACATCCATGGCTGTGTGGAAGGACAGGCAGGGTTCTTTTTGGGCTTGGTGAAGTTGATTAAATTGCCGTTGCAAAAAAACTGAAATGTCTGAAATTATTTAAGCAATAAAGAGAAAACGTATTACGAGTTAGGAAACATGACAATTAAATATATTATTATCATTATATACTTACTATACGCTATCGTATGCATTTAACTTCTATGCACACATGTTTCAATAGCAACTAGAGGTGATATTAGTCTGAAAAATGAAAATTAACTAAAAAACACAAATAGTTCTGACCTTTAACCGTCATTATTCTAATAATTTGTTCTGCATTAATTTGTTCTTCTATCTTCTTCTATGACGCCGTGATCCCCGAAGGGGTGGACACGAACGAACCGCCCCCATGCACCTCTGTTCCCAGTCAGTCGACGCCCCTCCCCCCAACCAGCACCGCCTTCATTCATATACTTCCTCACTCCATCCTTCCACCTCTCTTTCGGTCATCTTCTCCCTCTCTGTCCCTCCACCTCGCTCTCGTACACCCTCTTAGTCATTCTCTCGCTTTCCATACATTCCATATGGCCGAACCATCTCAAGTTGTTCCTTTTCACACTTTTCAGCACATCTACCTCCACACCACACCTCCTTCTTACTTCCTCATTAGTCTGTCTATCCCTCCATGTAACTCCGCACGCACTTCTTAAGTAATTAATTTCCACTGCTCTCACTCTTGGCCTGAGTCTCTCAACCAATGTCCATTCTTCTCTTTCGTAAGTCAGTGTCGGGATTACCACACTGTCATGCAAGGACTTCTTCACTTCCATACTGACCACCCTATTTCTTGTTACTGCTTTCAGCGTTCCTACAACCCTATTCCCCTGGTGTACCCTCTCCCACACTTCTTCATCCATAGTCCCATCTTTACTCAACACACTGCCCAGCTACTTAAAAGAGTTGACGATCTCCATAGCCTGACCGTTCAGCTTCACCTCACACTCTGTGACTTCACCCCTTTCGAAGACCATAACCTTGCTCTTCCCCGCATTTACCTTCAAATTCCGTTTTTCGCACACTGTTCTAAACTCATTTACCAGACCCTGCAACTCCCATTCATTATCACTCATCAGAACTGTATCATCCGCAAACAGCAGTATATGTAGCTTCCACTCAATTCCCTCCCTTTTCAGCGATACACCAACATTCACTGCTCTTGATAGTATTTCTTTCATGACTCCATCCATATATACAGTAAATAACCATGGGGACATCACACACCCCTGTTTCAAACCAACATTCAGGTCAAAGAACTCGCTCTGCTCACTCTCCACACGTACTGCCGCCTTTGCACCCTCATACATGCTCTTCACTGCTTTCAGCAACTTGCCATCTACTCCGTATATTCTAAGTACTTTCCATAAACCTTCTCTATCCACTCTGTCATAGGCCTTCTCCAAGTCCATAAAGGCAACATACACCTTTTGTTTCTTCTCCAGATATTTCTCCACAACACAATTCAGGGTAAAAATCTGATCTACACATCCTCTTCCCTTCCTAAGACCTCCCTGCTTTTTGCCTATCCATTTCTCCATTCTCACTCTCACTCTCTCAATCACTACCCTACTGTATACCTTCCCTACTACGCTTAGAAGGCATATTCCTCTGTGGTTACCACACACTCCTCTTTCCCCTTTGCCCTTATATAGGGGGACTATTATGCCAGTCTTCCAGTCATCGGGTGCACTCCCCTTCCCCCATGCTAGGTTGCACATTTTCCATACCCATTCGATCACTATCTCACCACCATACCTCAACATTTCCCCACACACTCCATCTGTTCCTGGTGTTTTCCCCAACTTCACTCTTTTCATGGCTTCCCACACTTCTGACCTCCTGATCCCCACTTCCTCCTCCACTACTTCTCTTCTTCTCCCTCATACCATATCCAGCTATGTTTGCTGGCTCTTCATTCCTTACATTTAGCAACTCATTGAAGTACTCCCTCCATCTTTCGACTCTCTCTTGCTTCTCGGCTAGCATTCTCCCATTCTTATCCTTCACACCCTTACTGTTTCCCTTGCTACCTTTCCTAACTTTTTTTACTTCTTTCTAGAACAGTTTCTTACTCTCCCTCCATTTTACACTCAGATTCCTTCCAAATTCCTCATCTACTCTTCTCTTACTTTCCTTCACTACTCTCTTCACCACCCTCTTACTCTCCACGTACCTCGCTCGTTTCTGTCTCTCGAAATCTTCATTCCCTCTACTACCCAACCACTCTCTATATGCTTTCTTCTTTTCTTCCACAGCTATTCTTACCTCTTCTGTCCACCATGCTGTACCTTTCACTCCCCTCCCTCTTCTCCTCACATGCTGCACAGATCTCATCCTTAAACACCTTGCTCATCTCCTCCACTTCCTCCATAACTTCCAGGTCGAACCCACCTAGTCGTCTTTCCACTGCTCTCCTGTACTCCTCCCTGACTTCCTCCTCCTGCAACCTCTCTACCCTCCTCTCGCCTCCCTCCAGGTCTCCTCACCCACTTCTTTTCTATCCTAACCTTAGCTACCACTACATAATGATCAGACAGACCCCCTCCAATACCCCTATACACCCTAGCATCCATCACAGATTTCTTCACTCGTTCATCCACACATACATAATACTTGTTCTTAATTATTAGTATATTGATGCACTGTATATAACTATTTTAGTATGGCAAACATTAGGCGACTATATTCAGATTTGGAAAAGTCTACCATAGTAAGAAGGTTAAACACAATAAGTCAACCCTTTTGAAACCGATGATCACTTTGTATTTCCAGCTACAACCAATTTATTTTGACCACCTTAAACCCTTCAATTATATTTTGTTATTAATGCTACTGCTAAGAGTTCTTGCTAACATTAGAAAGGACCTCTAAGGATTAAAGGGTTAATTAGAATTTCAGTTAATAATTTAACTAACTGGATGAATATGATCGTCTGAAGATTGCTAGGATATACACAAATATTTACATACTCTATTTGAAAAGATTAAGAAGGATCTCTCATATTCTGAGGAGAAAGCCATTCATTACCAGGGCGGTTTTTGAGTCTTGGTTTCTAAGATAATAAGAACTCGGTAATAAATAGCCACCACATAACTCTTGAAGTATAATTAAAGTACCGGTATATTAAAAAGCAAGTTCAGACATTTACACAACATACTTCATGTACTAATTTTGTTTAAATGTTACAGTCCATAGAAGTTATATGCCAAACAATCAATATGCAGGCATCCTAAATACAACCATTAACCTGTGAGTCATTAATTAATACCAGCCGTGCCGTCTCGATTAAAGTCAAACGAAGCCCAACCCACCTGCCACCGACACTCTCACATTTTCTGCCATGCCTAATAATTTGAGTAAGGATAGGTTATGCATTAATAATAACTGCAAGCTTTTTCATTTCATATCCATTTATTATCTAACATCATTCTGGAACATCTACTAACCATCCAGTAATGCAGATAATGGAGAAAATAGAGCTTCCCGATATTTCTGGTCTCACCCAATCACGTCCCGTCTTTCACACGCCATGGGATTTGAGGGGTTCATTCATAAAACTATGTTGTTTACTACCGATGAAATGCCACACACCTCCACACACCACAACATATTGTCGCAGGACTAAGTTGGCCAACTGTACATCTTCCCTACTATGCTTAGAGGACATAATCCACTGGCAATTATCACATACTCCTCTCTCCCCTTTACCCTTATACAGGGGGACTATTATGCCTGTCTTCCAGTCATAAGCCGCACATAACCATTTCAGGCGATAAATATTGGAAAATGATGGTAAGTGTGAGAGAAAGAGGTGGGAAGGAGGGAGAAGGAGTCATATTACAGGTGTCCGAGGGTAGGAATGTTATGGGATTGTCACCCGTATAGCTCACAGACACAATGTATTCCTATTGTCGTCCCTGAAGCAGTCAAGGAAAGACCATCGTTCTACTCTTTGTACAAAGTGGTAACTTTGCTCGTTCTCCTGTTTTTTTTGGTGGTTTTGAGGCAGACTTAACACAACATCTGCTTTATCCTATTGCAAACTCCCAAAGTTTCCGTGTGAACTGGGAAGTGTCACTGTAGAGTATCCTGGATACAATTGGGGGGATCGTGATGGCGCCTGCCCTTGGCACTTACAGTGGGAACGCCATATTTCTCCAGCAACTGAAATGCCTTGATAGGGTAATGCATAAGTGCGCGGAATTTCGATGTGAGTATCCTAGGTTCGAGTCCTCGGAGTGCCACATGTATTTGTTGATTTCATTAATTGAGTTTAGAGGTGAAGTTGGTTGGTGGAAAAAACATAATAATGAAACATTGTACACGAACTCCTGAAACTGTATTATTTTGTTTAGGGCCATCTCCTTCTTCACCAGCCACATATTGAACGCGTTGAGCATCATGATATGACTAAGTGAAGGAATAACTTGTGATACCACGTCATAGTCTTCCTCAGACACTCAACGCCAGCAAGTTTACACTCGGCGCCTGTTTTGTGTCCACTACCATATCAGGAGTTGGAATTTTTTTTTTTTTTTTTTTTTTCTATATTTTAACTACTCCCTCTCGGGCATAGGCTGAGAGCCTGTACATTCATCCGTTATACATTGAACGGTGAAGCCCATGAGACATGTGAAGCACTTTCTGCTGCAACAAGCCCCTGCCATCTTGCCTTCGCAGGATGCATGGGGCTTGATTGCTCACTCACGGTTCGTAACATCCCCATCTCTAAGGCTGCTTCACCACAGTGCCTCACTGTCTTACCTCCTAGATTCGGACTCTCACACTCAGAATGCAACCTATTGAGCAATTAACTCACTAAGCATTAACCCACTGTAGCCTATTTTGAATATGGGAATATTCAGCAGTGTTATTTAATCAGGGAACAATGAGGGTATTTTTTTGGCGTTTTGGTGGGCTTTGTGGTAATGCACTGATACTCTAGGTACAGCACAAATTCCATCACAATAATATATTATCATTAATACATTGGGATTCGAACCCGGGACCATTGCATTACCAGGCAAGTGGCAAGACCACTCCACCACACCTCCCTGGTAGTGGATCTTACCAGAGTCCACCTGGGCACCTGTGTGAACAGTTGGAAGCAGGTGAACGTTACATACATCTGTCGTTCCACTTCTGGGCCACCACTTTGCCAGATTTTTTGAGTATCTTGTACTTGCCCTGCCCTCAACGTCGCTTTTGTCACTGCTTTCATCTCTCGCGGTGTTTCTGAGCCATCTGGTCTTCTGAAGGTATGTCACTGGAGGAGGAATAGTCAAGTTGAATGCGATGACCGGCAAAGTTTGGCATGAATTTTCTATTGCTTCTGACAATTCCTGGTTGTCATGCAGACACTGGCAGAGAGCAAGAGAAGTATACCAATGTCAGTGTACAATGTGTGCCCCTTGCCCATATAGGGCTCCATCATCTTGACGATGGCCCCTGGCATGCTCAAGGGATCACTGGACCAACTCTTTGCACGTCTATGTCAGTGCCTGCATAGACGATCGTGTCAAGCAATATGTCGGTCTCACAGCCACACAGGACAAACAACTTGATACAACACCTGTGCCTTTTCAAGGGGATATATTTTTTGAAAACAAGTCGCCCATAGAAGAGAACGAGCGATTCATCAATCATGAAGTTATGGAAGGGGTAAAAGTATTTCTTGTACCTCAGCATCAACATGTTGAACACCTCCCAAACTTTCCATATTCTGAGATCCCTGTTAGGAGTTTCGTATTCTGCAAAGTGCATTAATCTAAACAGCAACAAAAATCTGTCATGAGGCATGTACTTATTGAAAATTAGGGTGGCAATGAGGGGGTCGCTTTTCCAGTAGTGTTGAAGTACATGCTTCTTGCAAAGATGCATGAGCATTAACAAGGCGAAGAACGTCATGAATTCTTCAATAGTAGTATCCATCCAGGCTTGTAGTCTCTCCCTTGGAAGTATCACGTCAATGCGAGACTTCACACACCTATAGTAGGCATTGGTTTGCCTCACAATGAGCGCCATAATTTCCAAGTCGAAGAATGCAAAACAAAAATCACTTTACCTTGCATTGTCATCGCAGGGCCAATCTCCAGTTGAACCAGAACGATTTGCATCAAAATGGTGCAAGTCTGGTACAACATCAGCACCTTTGGAACATGCAAAGGGGTGTATGTTGGCTTCATGGATCGGTACATTGTTGTCTTTGCCTCCAGTGCTGCCTTCAGATAGCTCGCTCTCGTGGTCACAATGCAAAACGTCGTCGTCATCCCCCTCTGACGATGAGTGGCACTCCTCTTGCTCCCCCTCCGGTGCAAACTCGCTGTCACTATCAACACCCCACCCATACACCTTTGGCTCGTCATGTCCCCTATGTCCTGGCTAGGTGTTCTCCCTTCTTCAGCAGGGAAAAGAAGGCGTCATACTTGGAGGGAGTTAGGGGTTTGTGTTGCCTCTCACAGGCGTTTTCTTGCCCTTCGATGTTGAAGCAAGGGCGGCAGCAGGGTCGGGCAGCATGGCTGATGGTGGTGGTGGTGCGTGGGTGGCAGAGGCAGGAGGTCTTTTCTTTGTACTTTTATATTAGGAAATTTACCCTTCCCTTTCTGCCCACTTGTCTCCACACCTTCTGCAGCCCCAGAACTGTCCTTTGTTGCTGCAGAATGCCCAGCAGTATAAGCAGTGTGGGTGGTAGTGGAGGTAGTGGTGTCATTGAAAACAGAAGACTGTTATCTCTTGGCACGCCATTAGCACGTGCCTTACGTGCCTGTTTCGGTGCAGGGGCCTCGTCCTCGGAGCTGCTCTCATAGAAATACAAGTTAGAGAGCTTTCTGTCAGCCACTCTTTGTTTCCCACAGCTGACACCGCCAGAAGGAGGGCTGGTTGTGTCATGGGGCCGCGCAGGAGAGGGACGTGAAGGCTCCATGGTAATTGCATTTGTATGGAGCAAGTGGAATGTGTGTGTTGGGGTAGTATCAAGAGTTGCCATGTAGGGCTATTCCTGAACCAATTTGTAGCCGCCTGGCTCTACATGCGTGGTTTTTATACAAATTTGAAATCTCATATTCTGGAAGGAACATCGCAGCCCACCAGCAAAATATTCCGGAAGGAATGTCACAGCTGCCGGATTAACATAAATTTTTAACATTATTTGTCGCTTATCCTATTCCTTACATTATATGTTGTGGATCACACTTATCATTTCATCTATGTCAATTGAGTTTGTGACCTGTGATGCAATTATTGTCGCAGTGAGAGAGATGACCTGTCTTTTCACCTTGAAAGTCATTGTTCACCTAGCAGTGAATAATTGCTGCTGCTATTGTTTCTTCTTTCTTCTGCTGTCTGTGTGTGTCTTTTCCAAACATCCATGAAACGTCCCCTGTGATAATCAACATTCTTTTCCTTGCAACTTTAATGTTCATGGACTCCCCATGCTCTTAAAATGCAGTATTTATTTATAGTTACACTATAGTTAACATGTTCACAATAGCTCTATGAAATACAGCCATTTTAGCATTAAATGTGTGTGTTAGACAGTACAGGACATGTCCTGTAAGATGAAATGAACCTCACATTCTTACCTGGTTGGCACAGATGAAAATACAGTAGAATTAGCACTGTTTTTGGTGTATGTTAGCTTCTATAACACCTATTGCTTGGACACATACCCTCCTGCAATGAATGTATGGAGTACACTTATATGAATATACAGTAGGTGGCAAGCTGAGAACCTCCTGGAAGCGTATGGCAACAAGCAGGGCAGGTTGGTTCAACCAACTCAGCCGGTACTGCCAAAAGGTATGGTACATCGCCCGCAGTATAGGCCTTTGTTTACATAGAGCGTACCAGGATATCGGCCGCAGTGATTGTGTTAAATAATGTAATTGAATAAATGTGTTTTGTCATATTTGAAATGTTTGGTAGACTTGTCCTGTGCTATATTAATGTCTGAAATAATATGCTGAATAATATTTCTTAATTTAACCCGTGGAGCCCCGGCTAGTTTTGTAATGTTTGCGCACCAGAACCCGGCCGGTTTTCAAAAAATTGTTTTATTCCAGAAACAATAGCGAATGGGTTAGGAATGAAGGAAAAACCACGAAAAACCGCTCAAAAAGATTAAAAAATGGTCCTACAGAGCCCCCGAAAACGGATTTTACAAGAGTAAAAAATTGAAGGCAATTATCCCAAAAAAACAGGTTATTGCGCGCTCGCGCGCACGCACGTGGACTTTGAGAGTTTTCAACCATCGGCACGGTTGCGTGGGATACGTACACAGTTCCCATACAAATCTGAGCCCTCTTGAGTGGCTACACCTGAGGTTACGGTCGGCGCAATTAGGGTGACGCGCCAGGCGCGTCTCTGGGGCTGTGCGTTACATACATCGCCGACGCGTCAGGCGCGTCGCTGGGGCTGTACGGGTTAACAACAGGTCATGTTATATACATTTAATATTACAGAAACAATTACATTATTGTTATTATTGACTTTAATCATAATATTCTATCATTGCATTGATTTTTGTTTTCCGTGTGTATGTATGTGCGTGTGTGTGTGATTATGAAGCTATGTATTGTGAGATTAGATGCCTATCCGTATGATCTATTGAATATGCTTCATATAATATAAATTGTCAGTCACGTCAATAGTTTGTTATAGTTCATGCACATGTTCCTGTGTGTGTACATGTCTACAGGTAATGTAATGTACAGTTGGCCAACTTAGTCCTGCGACAAAATGTTGAGGTGTGTGGCATTTCATCCGTAGTAAAACACGTAGTTTTATGAATGAATCCCTCAAACCCTATGGCGTGTGAAAGACGGGACGTGATTGGTTGTGGCGAGAAATATTGGGAATCTCTATTTTTTCATTTATTTGCATTAATTGAGGTTTAGTAGAGCTTCCAGAATGATGTTAGGCATTGGCGGCCATTTCTCGGGTAACGTGATGTGCATGTTCTTTTGTGGCGAGGATGAAGATAGGATTGTTATAATGTAGCACACACAAAAACTTCAGATGACGGCCCCCCGCCCCCCCTCTTCTTGCCCAAAACAAAACCAAAACAAAACATAAAACAACATAAATACATAACTAAAATACAAACACATACAATACAAATCATACATACACACACACACACTGGGGAACTTCGATTTCATTAGCTTAATTAGAATACTTAGCATACCCTACAGTCACTACATGAATTGTATACATAGTATGTCATACAATGCTGCCACCACAATGTTTAATTAGAATACTTAGCATACCCTACAGTCACTACATGAATTGTATACATAGTATGTCATACAATGCTGCCACCACAATGTTTTTCCTTGGAGCCAGTAGAAATGTACTGTTAGTAGTGTACACATTTTGAACTCATTATATAGTTAACAGGTAAATTGCGAACATGATTATATTCCTTTAATCTCTGACTAATAGACGCCTAAACCGAATAGAAGTAACTAAAAGTATAACTCAGTGGTAATCATATTGATGACGTTTATTGATTTTCTGTTTTATTCCTTCTTTTACTAGAGGCAACTGAAAACATATATAGTATATAGACATAGGCTGCGACAGAGTTATTAGGTATTTATAAATGTTAAAAGATATTAATGAAGTGTGTTATATTCGAGGGGTTATTTTGTTAAGTTTTTCTATATATTGTTTTAAGGTGATATTGAACCCAAGATAACTTATGATAACGGTGCCCATTTATTTAATATTTGCCATTTTACACCTCTCTATCTCATTTGAATATATATTTAAGGAACGTGAACAGCAACATAAATGCTGCTAATGTTTAGGAAAACAGAGAGGTAGAAGTAACTTCATATATTGAGCAATGAATTGAAGTTGATTGGGGTAGGATTGGTAGAATTGAAGTTGATTGGGGTAGGATTGGTAGAATTGAAGTTGATTGGGGTAGGATTGGTAGAATTTGTCCAAACGTATATTGAAAGACGTTACATTCTCGCAATAAATATTAGGACCGGCCAACTAGACAAAAGTTAACTAATATTGTTATGAATCCTTTGACTCCTAGAGGTCCTTCAGAAGCTGTGTATGGACATTTTGTAGTTGCATTAATAAAAATTAAATCGTCTGATTAGACGAGAGAGAGAGAGAGAGAGAGAGAGAGAGAGAGAGAGAGAGAGAGAGAGAGGTAACATGGGAAAACTAAACATGTGTACCGGTATCATCACTTTATTTGTGTTCAAAATTACGTACTGTTTAATAGGAAAACCACTCCAGTAATATGCATTTCATCATAATCGATCCTTATTTGTTAAGATCTTGCAAACTATGTCTACATTTATGTGTTTCCAAGTATCGCCAGCCATGCGTCAGCATATGACATTCAGTTTCAGAAGGATCTCTCGTAACAAGATTATTATACTACTCAATAACCCTCTTCAAGACGATAATCACATAATTATAGTTTCAGTTGCTTTATTGTATTGTGTTCAGCTTATGAAGGGCCTCTAATAGTCGGAGTATAAAGGAAAAATAATAGGATTCTTATTTATATATTAACAACATGAGATAATTGAAGTAAGAATCAAATGCATATTTCAACCGTATGTTAGCAAAATCTCGGTAATAAAAGTATTCTAGGACAGACGTAAGATTGTTATAATAACTATATTAATGCAGTTAATTATATCAGGTAATGATACTTGTTGACCTCGAAGTGGCACAGTGTTTTTTCACCTTGTTATCTGTAGCTATGTTGCTCCATACTATGTTATCTGTAGCTATGTTGCTCCATACTATGTTATGATCCTATCCTTATCACCTTGTTATCTGTAGCTATGTTGCTCCATACTATGTTATGATCCTATCCTTATCACCTTGTTATCTGTAGCTATGTTGCTCCATACTATGTTATGATCCTATCCTTATCACCTTGTTATCTGTAGCTATGTTGCTCCATACTATGTTATGATCCTATCCTTATCACCTTGTTATCTGTAGCTATGTTGCTCCATACTATGTTATGATCCTATCCTTATCACCTTGTTATCTGTAGCTATGTTGCTCCATACTATGTTATGATCCTATCCTTATCACCTTGTTATCTGTAGCTATGTTGCTCCATACTATGTTATGATCCTATCCTTATCACCTTGTTATCTGTAGCTATGTTGCTCCATACTATGTTATGATCCTATCCTTATCACCTTGTTATCTGTAGCTATGTTGCTCCATACTATGTTATGATCCTATCCTTATCACCTTGTTATCTGTAGCTATGTTGCTCCATACTATGTTATGATCCTATCCTTATTTCTTTACTAAAAGCCGATTACATTTGTGTCTGATAATTGTTGTCTAGGAGTCAGATTTAATTAATTAATGTTAGTGTTAGTGTTTGACCGAAACCTGCCTTACGTTATATTATTACCCAATGAGTACCAGAGTGCACTAAACTACTTGGTTAGTAAACATATATGAATTGTAAATCCCTGCTATTCTTTATAGCGTAATAATGTTATTATAGTTTGTAATTAAATGGTGGCAATTACCTTAAATTAGCAACTAGTCACTCAACAATGTGCTAGTTTATCCCCCGCAC
>CM064576.1:6797559-6817559 GCA_032716605.1 Paralithodes platypus | reverse complement strand
CCGGGGGAGGAGATGTTGACTGTATGGTGTTGATTGAGAGACTAAAGGGCCGGCGTCCGATCACTTCACGAAATTACATATGGCTGCCGGCTCATAATAATTATAACCCATAACTTGGTTTCATAATACATCTAGAGCTGATGTAGATATTTATACATTACAGTTAATATTTATCCTAACTTAAGAATAAACTACAATACACAAAGAACCAGCCGAAATCGTACAAGCGATACGATACCGCCAAATTCAAATGTCCTATTGGACCAAAACCTGTCGGGATCATTACCCTATTCCCGACATATTGCCCTCCACCAAAAATGATATACAGGAGCTATATACAGAGAACAAAAAAGGACATCGAAGTCAAAGATCACCTTGTTTGATCTTTGATCTCCAAAGATCCACGGAACTCATAGCCGTCCTCCTTTTGGGACGAGCGCGACCTGAAGCCTGAGGAGGATCATCCTTCTCATCATCAGCTGCCCAACCTTGAGGAGCACTGTCACCAGCACTCTCCCGCGGAGGGGTATCAGTAGAGACGCCAGGATCATCCGGCAGTTCTACATCCTGCTCCAAGGGATATAACCTTACGACTGGGCGAGTAGTAACCCCAGTCGAAGTTCGTATTCTAGCAACCCTTATAAGACCATCAATGCCCTGGAACAAATCGATAATCCTCCCAAGCTTCCAAAATAACCTAGGACGCTCATCATGAATCAGGACGATATCCCCGATACGAGGCCATCGTTGATTCGTCCCTTTGATCTTATGAGAGTGACGCTCGCGAAGAGACAGCAAATATTCTTGGGTCCACCGTTTCCATAGATCGTCGGACACCTTGTTTACATACTGGAAGCGACGACGTGTGGCGTCAGCATTGCCGAACGTAGGGTCATGCAGATCTTCGTCATTTACGGACGATCTAGGAAAGGTATTAAGGGTTCGTCCACGTGTTAGCATAGAAGGCGAAATGGGTAAGAGGTCATCAACATCTGCCGAGGTATAGGTCAAGGGCCTGTCGTTGACTGACATCTCAATTTCTATTAAGATGGTTTGCAACTCCCGTTTGGTCACCAGTGCCCTTCCTAATACCTTCTTCATGGCAGATTTGACGATACCGATAGTTCTCTCCCAAATCGCCCCGAACCATGGTGCACGTGCTGGTATAAATCTCCACTGACAACCCTTTCCAGTGAGGGTAGCCACAACCTGCGGGTCATCCATTAAACACTGGAGATATTTAGAGGCCCCGACAAAACAAATCGCATTATCGCTCATAATAATTTGAGGGAAACCATTGCGGCCTGCAAAGCGTCGTAGAGTATGCAAAAACCCCTCACTGGATAGGTCGTCAATCAATTCAATATGAATCGCTCTGGTTACCGCACATGTGAATAGGACGGCATATACCTTTATGATATTACCGGGCGATTCTTTAACATGAATCGCTCCGGTGTAGTCTACCCCGGTTACCTGAAATGGTTCAGTCCTTTGTACCCTGAACTCAGGCAAGGGAGGTAGATCAACTGGGGAGTAAGGCTTACCCTGTAATCTTTTACAGATAGTACAGCTATCGTGGATCCCTTTAATTGCTTGTCGCATCTTAGAGATCCACCAACGTTGTCGCATATACGCCAGAATATAATTTACGCCAAAATGTAGGCAGATCCTATGGCATTGGCGAATCAACAGTTTGGTAATCAAATGAGAGGAGCTAAGGAGGACAGGATATTTCGCAGAATCAATAATGTACGCTTTTTGTATCCTGCCTCTACACTTAATAATGCCTCCTTCCATATATAATCCTAGCTGCCTCATTAAGTTTGAGGGTTTGGCCTTTGACTCCTTGCTCAGGATTTGATGTTCAGTAGGATAAGATTCCTTTTGTACTAAACATATTAGTTTTGCTTCTGCTGATCTCAATTCATGGAGTCTGATATGCTTCGGATCTTCACTAAGGAAAGACCCGTGAGCCCGACTTCTCATGTTGTTAATGAAACGGTATATCCATGCAAATACCCGTATTACTTGATCATAGCTGCCGTAACGTTCCCACTCTACCAACTTGTTATCCTGATGTGTAGTACTCACATTCGAACTACTTAACACATCATCTTGGGGCCGACTTGAAGGATCAGACATGCATTCCCGAAATCCTGAGGCCATTCAGTTGGAGATGTAAGCCATGGAGGTCCATGCCACCAAATAGAGGAAGACATAAACTGCTGTGCCGAGATCCCCCGTGAAATTATGTCACTGGGGTTATCCCTGGTGCTCACATAGCGAAATGTAGCTGTAGGAACTAATCATGAATCTCATCAGTGCGATTAGAAACATAAACAGGTAACACTTTCTGGCTGTGTACTCATGAAAGGGCTATTTGACTGTAGCTCCAGACATAGACGTTATTAATCTGTAGTATGTCCGCATAAGCATCCAGTGTAAACTTTATTAGACGAGCAGACAGAAGCAATGCAGTAAGTTCCAATTTAGGAACTGTAACCTTCTTTATAGGGGCTACTTTGGCCTTCGCTATAGCCAGCGTCGCTTCACTACCATTGCATATGTATATGGCAGTACCGTACGCACTATTACTAGCATCAGAAAAGGCATGTAAATCCACTTGTTGACCACTAATAACCTGACGATTAAGTTGGACCTTGCAACATGTGGAAAGGTCCGACCAAATCAATCGCCAAGTATCTTGTAACTCAGTCGGGAGGGGCGTGTCCCAATCTAGTTTTAGCCGCCATAGTTGCTGTAAAAACATACGAGCACGGATAGTGACAGGCAGCAAAAAACCTAGGGGATCAAACAACCTCACTGACAAGCTTAAGCAGATTCGCTTGGTCATAAGCTCACTGCCGCATGGGGTGTGACAGAAGGATATACAATCTGTGGTAGTGTCCCATTTGTGGCCTAAGAACTTCACCTCACTATTCTCAGTAGCTACACCGTCAGAAGCAAATTGACCTTTCAAAAGATCACTATTAGTGGCCCATTCTCTCAAGTATAGATGAGCCTTGGCAAATATATCGCGGATCTCCCAGCATTTCTTGAGCAATAAATCTTCATTGTCTCCGGTGCCTTGAAGATTGTCCACATAGATCCCCTGCTTGATCTCAGTCTTGAAGTCAGGATCTAGTCCAGCCTCCTCAAGATGACGCAAGATAGTAGCGTTGAGAAGGAACTGGGAACAGGTCGCCCCGAACAAGACGACTCTGAACCTGTAGACCAGATACTCTGAATCTAGATCCATTGGGTCCCGTGGCCATAAAAATCTTGTCGAGTCCCTGTCTTCACGATGGAGTTGAAGCATCAGGAAGGCCTTCTCAATATCGGCGACCCATGCAAACTTATGACATCTGAAGCGCAACATAATTTGCGCTAGATCAGAGACCAGGGACGGACCCGTGTATAGACAATCATTCAGACTATAGGAGCGATCACTGGATTTAGCAGAGCAGTCATATACAATACGAACAGGAGTGGTGGAACTGTCCTTTTTAATCCCATGGTGAGCAAGGTAATGGATGTTATCCCCATATTCACTGAGATCTACTCTCTCCACAAATCCACGTTGTACCTGCTCGGCTAAAACTGACGCATAAGTCACGCAATAACTTGGATCCTTGACAAACTGCTTCTGAAGGCCACGTAACCTACTAAGTGCTAGATGGAAATTAGTAGGTATTTTACTCTTGTTATCATTCCAAGGGAGCCTTACCACATACTGACCTCTGCCAGAGTCATACGTTACAGTCTCTTCATACGAGCTTAACGCTAGCTTGGACTCACGATCAAGTTCATGTGGGTCAATTCCAATATTGTCCAAGTCCCATAGCTTATCTATATCAGGACATGTATTATCAGGCACATTTGGCCGAATATATTTATCTATGGGGCTTACTGCTACCTTGAGGACCGTAACCACCTCCACCTGTGTGTCTTTAGAGGAAGTGGCATAGGATCCAGAAATGGCATACCCTTGGATCGTGGGGAGCATTATAAGCTTATCTACCCGCCGATATCCAGGGTGAACCAGGTCGTAGTAATAATCAGCTCCGACCAGTAGCATAATACCATTGTTAGCAGAGAGTTGATCATCAGCCAGTTTATAACCCTTGCTTCTGAGATATTTCAAATGTGGTTGAATCTCTGATGCTATATAGAAACTGGGTAGTGTGTCGACCACAACAGCCTTGATGGGACATACCTTTTTTCTACAAACATATGAAATCTCCACTATATCATAGTCACTGGAATCTATTTCACCAGTGAAACCATGGAGACGCAAATTCTCTTGACCCTTGCTGGTACACTTGAGCTGGGGTAATGATGACCGCAGAACGAATGACCTCTGTGAGCACTGGTCAAGTAAGGTGCGCGTCATTATAGTATTATTATTACTCCCCACTACTGGCAGCATCATAGTAGGAAGCAATTGACATTCTCGAGAAGCAATGGACATGGCAGATACTTTATCACCCTTGCTCTTACCTTTCTCATGTGACTCTTTGGGGGTTCTCCCCTTTTATTTGCCGTCGTGCCAATCAGACTGGGTGCAAAGGGAAAACCAATGTTTCCCCTTGCAATACTTACAAGGTTTGATGTAGGAATTGGTGCAGGTACTGTTGAAGTGGTCTCTTGCCAGACAGCTGGTACATAACTTAAGCGATTTAGCCTTGCCAATCTTCTGTGTAGCCTTAGGATACTTAGGACACTGATACCACAGATGACCGTGGACACTGCACAACTTACAACCTAATGATATCGGCCTTTTCTGTTTAGGAGAAGTCTGTACCGGGAAAGCTGCAGTAGATGGCGACACCTCCACTTGTCGGTAGTGTCCAGTACTCTCCATATTGAAGACTTCAGTCTGGTACACCTGCACCAACGCTTCCAAGTTTAGTGGAGAATCGCTTAGTTGTCGTCGTAAGATTTCCCTTAGGGGAGAGGGTATCTTATTCAAGATATTCACACTAAATATCTCCTCCTTGGTGATGGCCATTGTCTCCATAGATCGGAGGAGGCTCTCAAAGGAGGCATAGTACTCCTTTAGGTCCACCACATCATAGGATGGAGGATCTAGTGTGAAGAATTTGGTAATTAAAGCGGTCTTGATGACTTCCACTCTCCCGTAAGTTCTCTTCAGCAACTCCACTGCAGACTCGTAGCTGGTAGCTTCTAGCTTGTACCCATCGACTAACTTCAATGCCTCCCCTTTCAATTGACCACGGAGATATGTGAACCTTTGGATGGATGTGAGTGTTTTATTATGATGGACGGAACACTAAAAAATATCCCAAAATCCAGTCCAGGTAGCCGAATCCCCGGAAAAGGTAGGCAAAGTAAGCTTCGGCAGGTTAAAACCAGTCGCCTTTGGTGTACCGGTATCCTTAACAGAGGTTGATTCTTGGATAGAAGATAGTCTGGCTAAGGCTGTATTAACATCCTCAAAGTACTCAAGATCTGCCGATATTTCTTCTTCCACATCGTCAGTAACTGTCAATAAACCATATAGCTGCTGAGCATTACTATCATAAGTAGCTAGAGATTTAGTAACAGTAGCGAATTTACCCTTAATTTGATCAGCCGTAGCACTTATTAAAAATTCATCAAGATCTCTTAAACATCTATTTAAACTTCCCATCATCCCTCCCTTAAGAATCTTAAGTTTCTTTAAATCTGTCATCGTTAAGGTCTAATTTTAAGCAACTTAAACTACAATGAGGTCAGACTACAAACCGTTAATCGCTTAGGAATCAACAGCGGCAAACCCCCATTACTTAAGAAATTTACTCAAAAAGAATTACATAATACTTACATCCCCCTTAATATAAACTATCGAAAGGAAATGATCTAACTAGACAAAAGAATTAAATACTAAATCCATTAAAAGAAAGGGCAAGGTGAAGCACTAATTATTGTAAGCCCTTTATAGGTAAGCCTAGTTGGTTAAGCTACAATCATGAGGTCTGACTATTAACCGTCAATCGCTTAGGAATTAACAAAGACCGACACTCATGACCGCCAATTTAAGCAACTAGGCCTAGGCTATTATGAAATTTAAATATAAAAGGTCACATGAGAACCCTCCCCACCAGCATAATAAATAATGAGTCCCACAATGACAAAACACAAGCAACACCACAGGCACACCACCAAAGCGAAATGAAAAGCCACCACAGACACCTGCAGGCCTAGACTGCCTAGCCTAGCCTATGAGCGCGAAATGGCGCCCGACGAAATTACCCCAAACCCAATCTCCAGCCCAGCTAACCCACCAAAAAAACGCCAAGGATCACACGCCCAAAAAAACCTGGAAACTAGTCCCAAAAAAGATAGAGACGGCGCCTAAACGGTAAAAAACATGAGGGAAGAAGCTGGGTGTAAACTAGGGAATGGCAGTCGGCCAACAACGCGCGAGGCGGCAGCCATTTGTAAGCCCACAAGCGTCAAGGAAGCAAACAAAACGGTACTACGGTAAGGAAGCTTTAGGGCACGAACATTATTTATCGGGAATTTAGATAAAGAGGTTAATTTACATATCACTGGTACATGAAATATCCCAACAAAGAGTTATAATATATTTACCAACGACATAGTCACATAGTCGTTGATGGGTGTAATCCAGTCCCCCACACACCCCACACACGGCTAGTTCAATTGCATGACATGTAGGAATGTTCACATAATACAATATCGATACAATGAACTTAGCTTAAGAGGACTGGTGATGTAGGACTGTTGTTAATATTGTTGTAGATTAATATTTGTAGCACATGGTGAACTGTGGGTTGAGTCAGAGCCGGGGGAGGAGATGTTGACTGTATGGTGTTGATTGAGAGACTAAAGGGCCAGCGTCCGATCGCTTCACGAAATTACATATGGCTGCCGGCTCATAATAATTATAACCCATAACTTGGTTTCATAATACATCTAGAGCTGATGTAGATATTTATACATTACAGTTAATATTTAACCTAACTTAAGAATAAACTACAATACACAAAGAACCAGCCGAAATCGTACAAGCGATACGATACCGCCAAATTCAAATGTCCTATTGGACCAAAACCTGTCGGGATCATTACCCTATTCCCGACAATATTCGTACAATAAAATATTACTAAGCATTTTACTTCCTATAGACGTTTCAAGCTAAAATATTTTAACCCCTTCAGACTCATATGATGCAGAGGTTGCCAGATTAACAATAAGAAATAGAGTTCTCTCACTCTTATAATTACCTCTCCAAAATTAGTTTTCTGCCCACAGCTAACTCAAAGACAACTGCAGAGGTTGAAATAACTAAACTAAAGGTTTCTCAATACCTCTGATGGTTACAAAGGCTTTAAAGTATCCCTAATCGGCTCAAAATCGCGTCATATGTCGGAGAGGGTTAACCAGTATACAGGTAACTTGAAAACAAATATTAACTTGTTAGTTATGTAGTCCCGCGGCGCGGTCTCGAATCAACTGATTGAAATGCCCACCCTCCTGCCGCCACCACACTAACAATCCTACCATGTCTATTATTATACTTATATATAATTGTGTATAAATATTAATCATAAACACCTTCATTATTCATATTAATTTACTTCTCAACAACTTTCTGGAAGTTTTACTTACTCTGCAGTAATGAAAATATGAAAGAAAATTTAACTTCACGATGTTCCTCACCTCGACCAATCAAGTCCCTTCTTTCACATGCCTTTCGGCTTGAGTCGTTCATTCATAAAACTACGTTGTTTACTATGGATGAAATGCCACACACCTCCACACACCACAACATTTTGTCGCAGGACTAAGTTGGCCAACTGTACACTCACGGCGGTAAGTCGTAGACCAGGGGTATGCCAAAGTCCTAGCCACACATTGGCAGGAAGTTCGAACAATTTCAATCTTTGGTGGTTCAGCGTGGACGACGCCAGTGAAACAAGTGGATTGATAGTTAATAAGCTCCGCCCATATACAGTTGCATATGTAAAGCCAAATGTAACGGCAACAACATATAAAACGGTAATAGTGATTATTGTATTCCAATCGATATATTTATGTATATATATATATATATTTATTATTATTATAATTATTTACATAATTGTGTGTTTTTCATTACAGTTGAAATGCTACTGTTTGCATTAAACATTTTCAGACTACAAAGTGCATTGAAACTCCAGTAATTAGGTAGATGGCATAATACAATATCAAATATGTTGTGTTCACGTCTGTTTAGGGGACATAACTATGGATGTTTAGTTAGACAATAAAGGTATAAATTTTAATGGGAAACACCAACGCAACCTCAGATTCGCTGATGGCAAAGTTTATCCTAATGACTGGGAGGAAGAGTTACAACAATCGATGGATGATATAAACTGAGGTAAAGTAGTGTTAACAATTAATAGAAAGAAACCCAAGAGTATGTTGAATGATCAACACATTAAGTTAGAGGATTATAGGCCAGATTCAGTGGAGGAATATATATACCTAGGCAAAGTTATAAAAACAAATCTCAGATCACTCTAGATAAATCAAACCAAGGATATAATATGGAATGGAGCGCATTTGGTAAGCAGAATTATATTATTAAAAACAAGTTACCCCTTGCATTAATGAGAAAAGTATGCAAACAATGTGTCCTTCCTGTACTAATTTATGGATCAGAAACTTGTACTATAACAACGTTTCATAAACGAAATTTCGTAGTGCCCATCAAAATGTGGAGAGGATACTGTTAGGGATAACTTATAGCGACAAGACGAGAACCTCTTGGATAAGAGTAGAAACACAAGTAGAAGATAATCGCATTGACAAGACGAAATGGGCTTGGAAAGATCATATATCTAGAAGAGATGATAAGAGATGGACAAATAAAGGAACACGATGGGAATCTATAAATGGAGCTAGAGGAAGGGATAGACAGATAACCAGATAGAGGGATGAGATCGAAAAGTTTGCTAAAGTAGGATGGAGCAGGACAATATCTGAACCGTTAGATTAGAACCGTTTGTGAGAGGTTTTCGGCCTGCAGTGGACAAACGAAGGCTGCTTATAGTGATGATTATGACAGTGAAATAATATAAATATAATAACAAAGTAATTGTTGTTGATGTTTAAATGACAAATAATATAGAATTATCCTACCGTAGGTCAATTTACATGTATATAATACACTCACGTGGCAGCATGTAACTGACAGTTTTACGAGCGCTACACAACGTATACTTTACATGTATATAATACACTCACGTGACAGCAGGTAACTGACAGTTTTACGAGCGCTACACAACGTATAATTTACATGTATATAATACACTCACGTGACAGCATGTAACTGACAGTTTTACGAGCGCTACACAACGTATAATTTACATGTATATAATACACTCACGTGACAGCATGTAACTGACAGTTTTACGAGCGCTACACAACGTATAATTTACATGTATAATACACTCACGTGACAGCAGGTAACTGACAGTTTTACGAGCGCTACACAACGTATAATTTACATGTATATAATACACTCACGTGACAGCATGTAACTGACAGTTTTACAAGCGCTACACAACGTATAATTTCGCAATTTTATTGAGAAAGCCGTGGATGTAGAAATTATTAGCACATCAATGTAAGTATTACTCCATATCCATTAACATTTTACCGAATTCAAATGACACCAAGGGTCTGGAATTTTCGAACCGAAGTGTCGTGAATCCTAGCTGGTATATATACCGTAGTTTGAATTTCCCGGGTTCATGACAGCTGGTTCCTTTTTGTTTATACGCATTACTTTATTTATCTTTGTGGATAAATATTACTGTGGTTGCACCAATTATATCTTAGTTTATTTTCCCTTATTATTTAATCACGGGAGACAATATAGAACCCTTAAATATATGTATATTGTTACGATAAAGGGATATCTCAGTACATTCACACAGAGACTTCGTCCCGTTCACAACAACCACCAGTTGCTGCCACATAACAAATTAACAACAGAACTTCACTGATATTCACCTACCGACATGTCCATCACCTAACCTACACTCTTATCATCACAGCTAAGTTCCTTTAATACTAGAAGTACTTCATAGATATTACTGGGACTACCACAGATAACCTACACATACATGTTTACAATTAAGTCAAACGCCGACCTGGTATCATATTTATAGCCTAGGCCATTGCATCTTCCCAGGTCTAATTATTTACTTTATATCCGTTTCTCCTCTACCCCTTAGGAATAATATTCAGGACACGAGGCTCCAATTTTGATTTGCCCACTGACATATCCTGGCTTAGTAATCCTGCAGGGTTGATAGCCACTAAGCCCTACTTTAACTCATTATGTTAACTACGAAGACAAATGTGTATATCTTACACCATTACTATATAAATCAAGGAATACATTAATTTCATTTACACTTGTCGTAGCACTTTTTCATGGGGTAGTGATATATGGAAATTAATCTTCAGAATGAAAAGTGGTAATAGACTAATGGTAGTGGTAGATAGAAAAAACAGAACTTGGGAGAATATGAAACTTTAAGTAGTGCCAAACCGGCACATCAGGACATTCAAGTCTGGAGTCCAATTTGAGAAGCCCAGTCTCTTGAATATTGGTTTATGCACATTCTCTCTCTCTCTCTCAGAAAAGTGGCAGATGCCCGTTAATGTAAGCAAATGTCAGATACTACAAATATGCTCCCAAAACAATAAATGGGAATATCACATGATTGATGAAAAGGTAGAGAGCGTATCACAGATAAAACACCAAGAAGTGCTTATAAAATCCACAAGCCAATGCACCGCAGCAGCTGACGAAGCAAACATAACACTACGATTCATTAGAAGAAATTTTCATTGTCATAGTAAAGGCATAGTTTTACCATTATATATAAGTATTGTGAGTAGGCTGGCTATGTTGTGCAGTTTAGATCTCCCTACTAAATAACAGATATATAGACACTCGAATCCATTCAGCGTGGAGCAATAAGATTGATCTCATCCCTTAAAAATAAACCCCACAATGAGAGATTAAGGGAACTTGATCTATTTTCGGTTAAGAAAGGAGATTATGTGGGCAGATGATAGTGTTTTAAGATTCTGAAATTATTCAGCAACGTAAATTCCAGTAGTCTACCTAAGATAGCCAAGGAGAGTTTCACAAGAGGAAACACATTAAAACTATTAGGCAGGAAAAGGAACCTAGACACAACTAAAGATTTGTTCACCCACACTATACTTAGGCAGTGGAATGATCAACCTAATGAAGTTATAGACAGTGGCACAATATACACATAACAAAGAAGGTTAGACTCATGTCACAGAGAAGTTATAGACAGTGGCACAATATGCACATAACAATAAAGGTTAGACTCATGTCACAGAGAAGTTATAGACAGTGGCACAATATACACATAACAATAAAGGTTAGACTCATGTCACAGAGAAGTTATAGACAGTGGCACAATATACACATAACAATAAAGGTTAGACTCATGTCACAGAGAAGTTATAAACAGTGACACAATATACACATAACAATAAAGGTTAGACTCATGTCACAGAGAAGTTATAGACAGTGGCACAATATACACATAACAATAAAGGTTAGACTCATGTCACAGAGAAGTTATAAACAGTGACACAATATACACATAACAATAAAGGTTAGACTCATGTCACAGAGAAGTTATAGACAGTGGCACAATATACACATAACAATAAAGGTTAGACTCATGTCACAGAGAAGTTATAGACAGTGGCACAATATACACATAACAATAAAGGTTAGACTCATGCCACAGAGAAGTTGGTCTGGAGTAGGAAATTATTACTGACAAGAGAACCTGGCAGGAATAAACACTGTCAATTGAAGAGAGCAGAAACAAAAGAGGTGAAGGAATGCATAACATATCCTTCCCATATCTAATTATTCTATAGAAATACTTCAATCGATTTCTGAACCCTGCAAGGTTATTCACTTCTGCTTTCATGTACGGAAAATTGCCGGAAGGGTAAGAACCTTCATCCTTGCTATCCTCTCCTTCCACTTCATCTTACTCTTAGGGTTGCTATCTCTACTAAGTCCTGGCCAACTCGCATAAATTTTAAGATATTTGTGGCCAGTTTATCTATGTAAAACTATGTAAATTTCTCTCTCTCTTTCTGTCTGTATGACAAATAATATTAAAACACAATATTTCATGACGCTCGCGTATGCTAAACGAGGTCAGAAACGTAATAAATGGTAGTTTACATAGAGGGTAACATAGACCTACTGTGTTTCGCCATCCGCTTTTACCTATCTCTATGATAAATTATACGAAAGAAATGTAACCCTTTCAGTTTAAGAGACGTCTTTTCTAAGTAATTGTAGCTATATTTAGACGGTTTTATGCATTTTTGGAAGGATCTGTGGTAGCTATAAGGATTTGATAAAATAATGTATAGCCTTTAATCGGTAGATGTCCTTCCTAAGCTGAATAATATCGTTTAACCCGTGGAGCCCCGGCTAGTTTTGTAATGTTTGCGCACCAGAACCTGGCCGGTTTTCAAAAAATGGTTTTATTCCAGAAACAATAGCGAATGGGTTAGGAATGAAGGAAAAACCACGAAAAACCGCTCAAAAAGCTTAAAAAATGGTCCTACAGAGCCCCCGAAAACGGATTTTACAAGAGTAAAAAATTGAAGGCAATTATCCCAAAAAAACAGGTTATTGCGCGCTCGCGCGCACGCACGTGGACTTTGAGAGTTTTCAACCATCGGCACGGTTGCGTGGGATACGTACACAGTTCCCATACAAATCTGAGCCCTCTTGAGTGGCTACACCTGAGGTCACGGTCGGCGCAATTGGGGCGACGCGCCAGGCGCGTCTCTGGGGCTGTGCGTTACATACATCGCCGACGCGTCAGGCGCGTCGCTGGGGCTATACGGGTTAATGGTAACTAGACTTAATTGACATTGACGTTACTCGTGCTAAAAAGGTTAAAACCTAACACAGTAGGCATTATGGAAGGAGCGTGGGTATTGAACAGAACCCTCGTCTTCATTTTGATGTTTATTCTGTTATGTGCCTGAACGTAAAATAGTCGATACATAACTAAAACCGTCTCTGCATTATATAACATTGAAATTATATAACTTGGCATACCTACGATATACAACGTCAAATGTTCACTCTCTCCGGGATTTAATACTACATATTTTAAAATTATAAACACTCTTTCTAAAAGCATACAGTGAAGTGTGTTTATACGTGTGTGAGGGGAGGGGATGTACGCAGCCGAATACCTTACCCTCTACGCATGCGCGAAAATGTAAGCCTCCCTTGGCCCCGCCCCCCGTTCCCCGCGTTTAAATAAACTCTTCAAACCATTCCTGCCAGCTCGCTCTGTTACTAGAGCTCCCGCCTGGCATCCAGAAATCCAGTGTTCGATCCCTATCGAAGTTTAGTATATTTTTATATTTTTATTTTGTTATTTGTGTTATGTTATATTATATTATATTATATTAGGGTTAGGTTAGGTTAGGTTAGGTTAGGTTAGGTTAAGTTAAGTTAGGTTAATCTAATCTAATATAATATAATATTTGTACATTTTCGGCAGTGGGCGAGGCCTGGGGTAAGGTATTCGGCTGCGTACAGACCCTCCCTGTGTGAGATCTAAACGATTTATCTACTTGATGTTTTCTGCCAACTGACTGGCGACCCAGCAGTGGACGGGGCCTGGCAGTTTAAACTACCCAGTTTCACTGAGTGTTGACTGTGTTCCGATAAGATACACGTGCGTAGTGTTTAGAAAGGGGTTCATCCCCTGGCCCACAATTTACTGCCGTGACTGTACATGTACATTAAAAAACATGAACATTTTCACTGAACAGTGCGTTCATGCACCGAATAGGATTGCTGAAAAACATTGTACGATTGACTAGGGCTATGATGCCATCACAAGTCAGCTTATTGACTGTGTGTGTGTGTTGTAATGTGTTTCGTTAACCGCCTGCCAATGACAACAAAATGTTCTCTCACTCGGGGTTAACGCTCTCACACATGGATACTTTATCAGCATGTTCAGGAATAATATCCCTTAAAGCACACACATGTTTTTTTAATATGTGAATGAAGGAGATAAAAGGCAAAGCTGAGTGTAATAAGTGTCTCCCCCAAAGTTGAAGGAGTGATAGAAAGCCAATTTCTAGGTACACTCGGATACCATAGTCTCTAGCCCACTCCTCTCTGGCAAGAGGAGAGGCCAGGACCCTTACTGGACGGTGGCCCACAGTGATAGTTAGGGGTGGGGTTGAGGGGAGAGGGCAACGCACACACGAACACACTGTGAAGCATTTGAGGTCTTTGAATCCTGCCTTAGCCTCACAAATAAGTATGACATTTATCTAAGATTATTATTACTGCAATTATCATTATTATTATTATTATTATTACTCAGATACAAGTGCCATAGCCAAGATTTAACTGATATACTCATTTGTCCATGTATCTCTCTCACTTTCTCTCTCTCTGAGTTCATATTAACATCCTACTATTTATATTCATATAAATGTATGTTAATATATAATGTCTTGGTTTTTATGACTTTACTTTTTCATCTCACAATTATGTTAACATTATTATGTATAGAGGAAACATATGCTTCTATCAAGAAAACAATCCATGCGCATACTGTAGGTTTAAAGTGAACCCTACGAATCACACAACATGCTTCAGACTGAAGTTATATTCATGGGTATTGTTTTACCTGCATAGGAATAAAACTTCTCTAACAGTAAGGATAATGAAAATCTTTAAATTGTTATACTAACTACCATATTATGAAAGATATAATTCAGAAAGTTACCAATGGCATATGCTACGATCCAGGTTCTCAAAGACACAGGGCTCTTCAACATTGGACTAGATAATGGCAAAATGCAACAATGGTAACACTAGATCCAACCCCTGCCTTAACCCTCCAGCCCCGGCTATGTATTATATATATATTCCCCGAAACCCGGGGGTTTTGGCCGAAAAACGTCTACACCTAGGCTACCACATCTTTGTTATTTGGCTTGCCTCCGCATTCCCGCGCATCCCCAAGCGTAGATGTGTTTCGTACCTGTAGAATGGCGTTAAGTAGAGCTCTCTAAGTCAACTGGTTCAGTTGTGATGATGATTTCATTGGAGATAACTTTATTGCAAAAACAGCCACTTTACACTACTTTTCGATACTTAACAATAACATACAGGCACACACGAACAAGCGACGCACTCCTTCTTGTGGCCAGAGATGCGGGGCGTCGGTCGCGGCTGTTGTTTACATGCGTCGGACGTACGCCTCGCACACCAAGCTTACACGCTTTGAGCTCATGGGTGTTTAAGAGCCCTTCCGGGTAGCTCGGGTGTGTTTTTTATAGGTGTTTAAGAGCCCTTCCGGTTCTGAAGGGTTAAACACTGGAAAACAAAACACCATTACCGCCCTGAGTCGTGCCTGGACAACGAGGTATCCTATGACTCGGTAACTGGTGCACACACACTAGGCTGACGCTCGATGAAACAGCCTATTCTCAAACAGTAAAAGATTACTCGATTAGGTTACACAAAGAAAAGATAGTTAACGTGATTAATTAACGTTACGGTAGATACTCAAATAACTGGCACTCCTGTATTAAAGAAAGTGCAATGCTAGTCCTGCAACATCAACTGGAAACTTCTGAAATAAGTCTGATGCTGGGAAGATGTTCGTAAAGAATCTTGAACAATTATAATGCAGAATACGGGTCACAATAAATACTAGGACATATAGTAATAATAGGCAGGCGAATAATAAAGACTGCGCAAAGGTAGTAATGCTCGACAACTAAAGAAATGCTTCGTGACACAACGCAACAGCCTACTAGGGTTGTGCAACTCAACAACAACCTCGGCTCAAAAGTGCAGTGAATAATAATGTTGCATACATATAATAATGGGGGCTTATCTCTAACCAGTGTCTGCTCAGTTAATAAAGTCTAGCTGGGGTATCAAGGCAGGGCAACCATGGGTGAGCATGCGGCTCGTAGCCTAACGTTGTCCGAAGGTGGTATAATGAAGATTACGTTATATGACGGGGATGCTCTCTTGATAAATCTAGGTCTCTAGTACCTAGTTCTATCCTGGCGATCCCTCAGAAGTCAACACAAAGAGGCAGCACTATGTTGTGAGGGATAGGCTATGGCCCTCTCACACCATAGCGCTGTGCTCGCAAAGTAAACCCACCCGAAGACAACTTAGGCTCCCACAGTACCTGTCGATGTCGTGCAGGGCTTAGCTAACACTGCACACATCGTAGACAACGACACAGTAATCCTACCCCTAGTCTAGCTTTCGATAACCAAGCAGAATCACTCAACACCTTGCCAGGGAGACATATACCGGTCTACAACCTTCCCGAGAGAGGACACATACGGAAAAGTCCGTCTCTCTAACCTCAATAAAGCATAATACCTCCTTAACATAATACATGGAAATATCTGAGAGCTTCGCGTACAATATGACTGGTCGACGGTGAACGTCTATGCTGAAACCAGAAGTGATGTTGAGTTTAATAAAGATTAGAGAATGAGAAAGGAGAAGTCGAGAGAGAGAAATAGTATGCAAAGTGGCGAGTATGGGGGACAGAATTGCAAAGGATGTAGGCGATACGCGTGTCAGGCAAGCTCTGAACTGGTAAAGAACACGAGGCCGCGATTGGAAGGGACTAGTTGACCACCCGGCCGCCAACGCCGTCTGCGCCCAAGCGAGCCGCGTCATAGCTCACCCCGCTGCCAGGTGTACTCCCTCACCCTCTCTCGCTCGCCTCCCACACAAGCAACATTTATATTATAGCGAATATAAAATAAAAGGCGCGGTCACAGACCAAAACAAAGACCATTTCTAGACTGTCTGTGGCAACACGACACTAATTAAATAAAGCAGATGATTCTAGGACAACTGTAGCCCATCCCCCCATCCTGGCGAGCGCTAGCGAGCTGCAATGCCCCACGCAACCATTCTGCTAACGCCGGGAGGCGTCGCACCCCCCCCAAAATATGGGACACTCAACCATGAGCCCATATCTGAACAGGCAGAATGTCGCTAGAATCTTCCACTCCTAACCACTCTGCCACTCATGGAATGCAAGCTCAGTCTCCTCCAAAAAAATACAACAACATTTATATATAAAACAAATCTTATCACCCTTCCCAAATATAATACATTAATTCATAACATCGTGCTCCCAGAGCGAGCTTTAAGAAGCACAGCCTACTGAGAGAAAATCATCTGCACTCAGTACTCAGCTACAATATTATCTTAAAATTAATTATCTAAAAGAAAGAGTTTTTATTTAATTTTTCATATTTTATTTTAATGGTTTTTTTGGCGGCTACTATAGATGTAGCCTAACTTTCTTTTCTAATTAAAGCCAACCACTCCTGCCCTGCGACCCTACGCTGATGCTACACACGCGAGCCAACAAGCACCAGCGCAAAAATACACCGCGAGCCAAGACAGGAGGCTATACCAACATACTGTGGTAGCCTACCCGGATCCTCCACCCACGACAGACACTGACTGAACAGCGAAGGTTCTCCTGCAAACAAAGCCAAAACATTATCAGTGCCCTTAGCATGCCACACATCCAACTTGTGTTCCGGCAGCACAACAACACCTGACACTGATAAACTGTCCAGTTCATCGCAAGACTGGCACTTCTCTTCGCTCTTTCCGGCAACGGGGCCTGCCAATAACCCTTCACCTGTTCTACTTTCGTGATGAGCGAGGCAGCCCCGAAGCGGTCTATGGTGTCGTCAACTCTGGGTAATGGATAGGCGTCTGTCAGGGATAATGCTTCCACACTCTTGCAATCAACATACACACGGACTCTGCCACCAAACTCAGGTTGCAAAGCCACTGGCAACGACCACTCACGACATTCCTCATCCCTCAGACCCCCTCTCCACACGCCGTCCAGCTCCGCCTTCACAACAAGCTGTCGAGCAGGATTCACACGGTAGGGAACCAACTCGAGCCTTGCACTGCCTCCAGCCTCCATGTCGGATTCTACCCCGTACATCAGGCCTGGAGAAGCAACAAACATGCGGACGGACTGCCACAGCCTAGTAAACACAACTCCTCTTGTCGCTCAGGAACAAGAGGTTGCAACTTATCTCGCAGAACAATATGCCTAGTGCCCTCCCACATCTTCTTCACCATGTGGAGAGGACCCCTCACCTGATGCCCGAAAACAAGCTCATTCGGACTGAAACCGAGACTCTCTCCAGGTACTTCTCTTGCCGCGAACAAAACATACGGCAGACCAAGGTCCCAATCCTTTCCGTTCTCTGCGCAATAACATCGAAGCATGCTTTTCAGCGTGGCGTGCCACCTCTCCAACACCCCTTGACTCTCCGGGTGATACGCAGAAGAGACGACAGTGCTGATGCCATGCTGAATCATAGTTTTGTTTTGAACAGATTAGATGTAAAATTAGAGCCTTGGTCCGATTGCACCTCTTGCGGGTAACCATACCGCGAGCAATACAAGAGCAGGTTCCGGACAACAGTTTTCGCTGTGGCCATTTCTCATTGGATATGCATCAGGATAACGAGTGGCCACATCCATGATAGTTAATAGAAATTTATTACCGGCACTAGTAGGGGGTAGGGGTCCGACCATATCAATGATGACCTTACTGAAGGGCGGTCCACTGACAGGAATGGGGTGCAACGGGGCTCTCGGAATTGTTTGGTTAGGTTTTCCAACCCTCTGGCACGTATGACACCTTTGCTATCCAGGTTACCACCTGCCCCTTCAACCCCGGCCACCAAAACAATTTTTCTAAAGCCGCCACCGTTTTTCTCACCCCTAGATGTCCTGCCAGTGGTATGTCATGCGCCAACCTCAGTAGGCTATCCCTGCACTCCCGTGGCACCGCCAACTGGTCCACTACTCCGGACCGCTCTTGCCAACTACGTTTAGGGTCTTGAAAACGCCTATAGAGGATGCCTTCTAAATAAAAAAAATCTCCTGGCTGTGCATCGCCGTCCTCGTCGAGCTCTACAGCTCCATTAGCACACGTTTGGAGCTCAGGGTCCTCTAGTTGCAACCGACGTATATCTGAGGGTGCCAAGCGATCTAACTGCTCCCGGAGCAATGCATGACCTTCCCCGATACTGGGCTGCTCCCTCTGTCTCTCTCGATGTACATAACGTTGCTGTCGTGGAGACTCGTCATGCCCAGCCTCGTCACTCTCGATGACAGGCCCAGGGGCTACTCCAGAATTAAGTAATGGTGCTAATACTGAATCACCCAGGAGAGCCGCCGAGTCGAAACTCTTAAAACCAACTCCAGCTTTAGCCTCCTCCTGTTGATCGTTCCTCCGCTGGTCTGAAGACGGAGGACTAGGCTGTGACACTTTAGCTGCCCGAGCTCGGGTGACAACACACGCCATGGGTTGTGTCTGGCACCGCTCGACCCACTCTTGCTCTTCCCTACTCACGTCGGCCGGCCTCTCGGCAACGACTAAGAGTAGAACCTCAGAAGCGGGCATTGCAAAGTCGTTGCCGAGAAGAAGGTCGACGCCCTCCACTGGCAGTTTCTCCACAATCCCGACATCCAATTCACGTGCCACACCATCCACCTCCAACTCCAACCGCACCAGCGGGTATGACCGAGTTGCATTAATACCCTGCACCACCACCACCCGAGCTGCGTTTATAGGGTAGCCAGTCAAGTTTTTCATCAGAGTCTGGGAAGCACCTGTATCACGCAAGACCTCTACTCCATGCTTGCGCCCCGCTCACATCACGCAACCCCGCCCTCTATGGTCGCAAAAAACATCCTGAGCAGGGTTCGAGACTTTCAGGTGCTTCTGCATTGGCTGTGCCTCAGCCTCTGACGAACTGCCCCGGGCAAACTCAGATGACTTCGGAGACACACCAATGTTGCAGGCCAAAGACACAGCTGC
>CM064576.1:6594811-6797459 GCA_032716605.1 Paralithodes platypus | reverse complement strand
ACGGTGTCACAATAATACTAGGACATATAGTAATAATAGGCAGGCGAATAATAAAGACTGCGCAAAGGTAGTAATGCTCGACAACTAAAGAAATGCTTCGTGACACAACGCAACAGCCTACTAGGGTTGTGCAACTCAACAACAACCTCGGCTCAAAAGTGCAGTGAATAATAATGTTGCATACATATAATAATGGGGGCTTATCTCTAACCAGTGTCTGCTCAGTTAATAAAGTCTAGCTGGGGTATCAAGGCAGGGCAACCATGGGTGAGCATGCGGCTCGTAGCCTAACGTTGTCCGAAGGTGGTATAATGAAGATTACGTTATATGACGGGGATGCTCTCTTGATAAATCTAGGTCTCTAGTACCTAGTTCTATCCTGGCGATCCCTCAGAAGTCAACACAAAGAGGCAGCACTATGTTGTGAGGGATAGGCTATGGCCCTCTCACACCATAGCGCTGTGCTCGCAAAGTAAACCCACCCGAAGACAACTTAGGCTCCCACAGTACCTGTCGATGTCGTGCAGGGCTTAGCTAACACTGCACACATCGTAGACAACGACACAGTAATCCTACCCCTAGTCTAGCTTTCGATAACCAAGCAGAATCACTCAACACCTTGCCAGGGAGACATATACCGGTCTACAACCTTCCCGAGAGAGGACACATACGGAAAAGTCCGTCTCTCTAACCTCAATAAAGCATAATACCTCCTTAACATAATACATGGAAATATCTGAGAGCTTCGCGTACAATATGACTGGTCGACGGTGAACGTCTATGCTGAAACCAGAAGTGATGTTGAGTTTAATAAAGATTAGAGAATGAGAAAGGAGAAGTCGAGAGAGAGAAATAGTATGCAAAGTGGCGAGTATGGGGGACAGAATTGCAAAGGATGTAGGCGATACGCGTGTCAGGCAAGCTCTGAACTGGTAAAGAACACGAGGCCGCGATTGGAAGGGACTAGTTGACCACCCGGCCGCCAACGCCGTCTGCGCCCAAGCGAGCCGCGTCATAGCTCACCCCGCTGCCAGGTGTACTCCCTCACCCTCTCTCGCTCGCCTCCCACACAAGCAACATTTATATTATAGCGAATATAAAAATAAAAGGCGCGGTCACAGACCAAAACAAAGACCATTTCTAGACTGTCTGTGGCAACACGACACTAATTAAATAAAGCAGATGATTCTAGGACAACTGTAGCCCATCCCCCCATCCTGGCGAGCGCTAGCGAGCTGCAATGCCCCACGCAACCATTCTGCTAACGCCGGGAGGCGTCGCACCCCCCCCAAAATATGGGACACTCAACCATGAGCCCATATCTGAACAGGCAGAATGTCGCTAGAATCTTCCACTCCTAACCACTCTGCCACTCATGGAATGCAAGCTCAGTCTCCTCCAAAAAAATACAACAACATTTATATATAAAACAAATCTTATCACCCTTCCCAAATATAATACATTAATTCATAACATCGTGCTCCCAGAGCGAGCTTTAAGAAGCACAGCCTACTGAGAGAAAATCATCTGCACTCAGTACTCAGCTACAATATTATCTTAAAATTAATTATCTAAAAGAAAGAGTTTTTATTTAATTTTTTCATATTTTATTTTAATGGTGTTTTTTTGGCGGCTACTATAGATGTAGCCTAACTTTCTTTTCTAACTTTAGTTTGCAAGTTTTACATTTTAATCAAAGCCAACCACTCCTGCCCTGCGACCCTACGCTGATGCTACACACGCGAGCCAACAAGCACCAGCGCAAAAATACACCGCGAGCCAAGACAGGAGGCTATACCAACATACTGTGGTAGCCTACCCCGGATCCTCCACCCACGACAGACACTGACTGAACAGCGAAGGTTCTCCTGCAAACAAAGCCAAAACATTATCAGTGCCCTTAGCATGCCACACATCCAACTTGTGTTCCGGCAGCACAACAACACCTGACACTGATAAACTGTCCAGTTCATCGCAAGACTGGCACTTCTCTTCGCTCTTTCCGGCAACGGGGCCTGCCAATAACCCTTCACCTGTTCTACTTTCGTGATGAGCGAGGCAGCCCCGAAGCGGTCTATGGTGTCGTCAACTCTGGGTAATGGATAGGCGTCTGTCAGGGATAATGCTTCCACACTCTTGCAATCAACATACACACGGACTCTGCCACCAAACTCAGGTTGCAAAGCCACTGGCAACGACCACTCACGACATTCCTCATCCCTCAGACCCCCTCTCCACACGCCGTCCAGCTCCGCCTTCACAACAAGCTGTCGAGCAGGATTCACACGGTAGGGAACCAACTCGAGCCTTGCACTGCCTCCAGCCTCCATGTCGGATTCTACCCCGTACATCAGGCCTGGAGAAGCAACAAACATGCGGACGGACTGCCACAGCCTAGTAAACAACTCCTCTTGTCGCTCAGGAACAAGAGGTTGCAACTTATCTCGCAGAACAATATGCCTAGTGCCCTCCCACATCTTCTTCACCATGTGGAGAGGACCCCTCACCTGATGCCCGAAAACAAGCTCATTCGGACTGAAACCGAGACTCTCTCCAGGTACTTCTCTTGCCGCGAACAAAACATACGGCAGACCAAGGTCCCAATCCTTTCCGTTCTCTGCGCAATAACATCGAAGCATGCTTTTCAGCGTGGCGTGCCACCCCTCCAACACCCCTTGACTCTCCGGGTGATACGCAGAAGAGACGACAGTGCTGATGCCATGCTGAATCATAGTTTGTTTGAACAGATTAGATGTAAAATTAGAGCCTTGGTCCGATTGCACCTCTTGCGGGTAACCATACCGCGAGCAATACAAGAGCAGGTTCCGGACAACAGTTTTCGCTGTGCCATTTCTCATTGGATATGCATCAGGATAACGAGTGGCCACATCCATGATAGTTTAATAGAAATTTATTACCGGCACTAGTAGGGGGTAGGGGTCCGACCATATCAATGATGACCTTACTGAAGGGCGGTCCACTGACAGGAATGGGGTGCAACGGGGCTCTCGGAATTGTTTGGTTAGGTTTTCCAACCCTCTGGCACGTATGACACCTTGCTATCCAGGTTACCACCTGCCCCTTCAACCCCGGCCACCAAAACAATTTTTCTAAAGCCGCCACCGTTTTTCTCACCCCTAGATGTCCTGCCAGTGGTATGTCATGCGCCAACCTCAGTAGGCTATCCCTGCACTCCCGTGGCACCGCCAACTGGTCCACTACTCCGGACCGCTCTTGCCAACTACGTTTAGGGTCTTGAAAACGCCTATAGAGGATGCCTTCTAAATAAAAAAAATCTCCTGGCTGTGCATCGCCGTCCTCGTCGAGCTCTACAGCTCCATTAGCACACGTTTGGAGCTCAGGGTCCTCTAGTTGCAACCGACGTATATCTGAGGGTGCCAAGCGATCTAACTGCTCCCGGAGCAATGCATGACCTTCCCCGATACTGGGCTGCTCCCTCTGTCTCTCTCGATGTACATAACGTTGCTGTCGTGGAGACTCGTCATGCCCAGCCTCGTCACTCTCGATGACAGGCCCAGGGGCTACTCCAGAATTAAGTAATGGTGCTAATACTGAATCACCCAGGAGAGCCGCCGAGTCGAAACTCTTAAAACCAACTCCAGCTTTAGCCTCCTCCTGTTGATCGTTCCTCCGCTGGTCTGAAGACGGAGGACTAGGCTGTGACACTTTAGCTGCCCGAGCTCGGGTGACAACACACGCCATGGGTTGTGTCTGGCACCGCTCGACCCACTCTTGCTCTTCCCTACTCACGTCGGCCGGCCTCTCGGCAACGACTAAGAGTAGAACCTCAGAAGCGGGCATTGCAAAGTCGTTGCCGAGAAGAAGGTCGACGCCCTCCACTGGCAGTTTCTCCACAATCCCGACATCCAATTCACGTGCCACACCATCCACCTCCAACTCCAACCGCACCAGCGGGTATGACCGAGTTGCATTAATACCCTGCACCACCACCACCCGAGCTGCGTTTATAGGGTAGCCAGTCAAGTTTTTCATCAGAGTCTGGGAAGCACCTGTATCACGCAAGACCTCTACTCCATGCTTGCGCCCCGCTCACATCACGCAACCCCGCCCTCTATGGTCGCAAAAAACATCCTGAGCAGGGTTCGAGCCTCCCAGGTGCTTCTGCATTGGCTGTGCCTCAGCCTCTGACGAACTGCCCCGGGCAAACTCAGATGACTTCGGAGACACACCAATGTTGCAGGCCAAAGACACAGCTGCTGTAGGTGGTTTGCTAGGACAGACTCTTGCAAAGTGCCCCTTTTTATGACAATGATAACACTCCAACTCCCCTTTGGGCTTCCCTTGGTACTGGGAAGGGCCCGGCCCCTTCTTAAATGGGACGGTGCTAGTCTTGTGGTCAGTCTTGGTATCATGGCTCTTGTACTTGTTTGCATAAGGTATATCACTAACTCGGGGGGTGGGGCGTCACGCCCCTTGTTACCTGCCTCACTACGCTGGGCAGACCCGCACCCACGAATTAGTGATAGCCGGAGGTCATCCATCTCAGCTGCCTCCTGTAGAGTTTTTGGTTGCTTTTCTTTAAGGTTTAACGTCAGGTCGCCGCCCGTGCATTTGAAAAACTGCTCTAAAAGCACCAACTGTTTAATGTCGTCAAACGTAGTAGCTTTCTCCGACCTCAGCCAATTCCCAAAAGTATCGGACAGCACCCGGGCATGCTCCAAAAAGGTGCTCTCCCGACCCTTGGTAACACCCCGGAACTTCAACCTGTACGTCTCTGGTTGTAGTTCGTATGCTCTCAGGACAGCCTCCTTGAGTTCCTCATAGATAATACAAGACTCTATATGCAATGCATCGTAGGCTTTAAGACCCTTGCCTATTAATCTAGAGGATACAAGTGCTGCCCATTTATTCTCTGGCCACTGGTGTTCCTGGCACTTCTTCTCAAAGCGTGCAAAAAATTCTGTAACACCACTCTCATCAAACACCGGAACCAGTTTCAATAAGTGCGAGAGAGACTGCTCATGAACACGGTTACCAGCCCCAAGTCGCTGTCCCGTTGTCTCTACTCGCGACTTCTCTACGTCCATGTCGGCACAGTACCTAGTCGACTCTAAATCAGCTTGGATTTTTGCTAGCTCTATGTGCTGCTGACTGATAGTTGTTCTCTTCTATCTTGGCTAATTCTATTTGCTGCTCACCCGCCCTGATAGCCTTTCTCTCTTCGATCTTAGCTAATTCGAGCTGAAGCAATAATTCTGGAGATAACCCTTGAGGAGGTGAAGGTGCTACAATGTTTGAAATTACCGGTGGTCCCCCCAGGGGCAACCCACCCTGCCAGTCACCACCCACCTGTGGAAGCGTACCCGGGGTCGGCAAACTACTGGGATGGCTGGGAGTCGAGTGTAGGGGAAGCATGGCCGAAGGGCTCTGAGCACTCAACCCATCTCGCTCACCAGTCACCCTGCCCGGTACACACGTTATCAAGTTATCCTTGGTCATGCTGCTAGTAACCGCATGACCGATAGCTGTGGCCAGGCATTGAAGACCGTACCGATCCATACCCTCCAACCGCTCGGCAGTAACAGGTGTTTCGATCCAGGTTCTCAAAGACATAGGGCTCTTCAACATTGGACTAGATAATGGCAAAATGCAACAACGGTAACACTAGACCCAACCCCTGCCTTAACCCGTTGAGCCCCGGCTAGTTATAATATTTTGTTCACCCCAGTCCCAAGCCATTTTCACTTCTTTTTTTTTTTTTTCATAAAATGGAAGACAAGGATGAGAAATGAAAAAAAAAAAAAAATCACCTCGGAATTTTTTTTTTTGGGGGGGGGGGGAGCCTCAAAAAAATGTGTTGAGCCAAAATGGAAGAGAATGGTGAGAAATGAAGACAAAAATAAAAAAAAACTCATTTCGGTCATTTGGGGGGGGGGTTCAATAGTTCGTCTCCCCCGCATGACCACCCGCCCGGGAGCACTAGGGTAAAAACTGAGTATGGCATTGTACGGCATACATCCTAAGGAGTGTCTCACAAAAATCTCAAGCCTCTAGCTCCCATACGACCGGAGTAAAGAAGGTTCAAAGTGGCGGTGAACTAAGGGTGTAAACTATCCCCACTAAGCCCACCACCACCAGCCGTGCGGCTGTCTCGGCCCGCTCACACCTACTGGCCCGGCTCCCACACACAGTACGGTACCTCCCCCTCCTATTCTCCCGCCATTTCCTACCTTACGAGCCACGTAAGTGTTTTTTATATGTCGGACGCACGTGATGCGTCGCTGGGAGTTGGTGATCAAACACTGCCGACGCAACACGTGCGACGCTGGGTCTCACCGGGTTAAACACTGGAAAACAAAACACCATTACCGCCCTGAGTCGTGCCTGGACAACGAGGTATCCTATGACTCGGTAACTGGTGCACACACACTAGGCTGACGCTCGATGAAACAGCCTATTCTCAAACAGTAAAAGATTACTCGATTAGGTTACACAAAGAAAAGATAGTTAACGTGATTAATTAACGTTACGGTAGATACTCAAATAACTGGCACTCCTATATTAAAGAAAGTGCAATGCTAGTCCTGCAACATCAACTGCAAACTTTTGAAATAAGTCTGATGCTGGGAAGATGTTCGTAAAGAATCTTGAACAATTATAATGCAGAATACGGGTCACAATAAATGCTAGGACATATAGTAATAATAGGCAGGCGAATAATAAAGACTGCGCAAAGGTAGTAATGCTCGACAACTAAAGAAATGCTTCATGACACAACGCAACAGCCTACTAGGGTTGTGCAACTCAACAACAACCTCGGCTCAAAAGTGCAGTGAATAATAATGTGGCATACATATAATAATGGGGGCTTATCTTTAACCAGTGTCTGCTCAGTTAATAAAGTCTAGCTGGGGTATCAAGGCAGGGCAACAATGGGCGAGCATGCGGCTCGTAGCCTAACGTTGTCCAAAGGTGGTATAATGAAGATTACGTTATATGACGGGGATGCTCTCTTGATAAATCTAGGTCTCTAGTACCTAGTTCAATCCTGGCGATCCCTCAGAAGTCAACACAAAGAGGCAGCACTATGTTGTGAGGGATAGGCTATGGCCCTCTCACACCACAGTGCTGTGCTCTCAAAGTAAACCCACCCGAAGACAACCTAGGCTCCCACAGTACCTGTCGATGTCATGCAGGGCTTAGCTAACACTGCACACATCGGACACAACGACACAGTAACCTTACCCCTAGTCTAGCTTTAAATAACTAAGCAGAATCACTCAACACCCTGCCAGGGAGACATATACCGGTCTACAACCTTCCCGAGAGAGGACACACACGGAAAAGTCCGTCTCTCCAAACCTCATTAAAGCCTAATACATAGAAATATCTGAGAGCTTCGCGTACAATACGACTGGCCGACGGTGAACGTCTATGCTGAAACCAGAAGGGATGTTGAGTTTAATAAAGATTAGAGAATGAGAAAGGAGAAGTCGAGAGAGAGAGAGAAATAGTATGCAGAGTGGCGAGTATGGGGGACAGAATTGCAAAGGATGTAGACGATACGCGTGTCAGGCCAGCTCTGAGCTGGTAAAAAACACGAGGCCGCGATGAGCAGGGACTAGTTGACCACCTGGCCGCCAACGCCGTCAGCGCCCAAGCGGGCCGCGTGATAGCTCGCCCCACTGCCAGGTGTACCCCGTCACCCTCTCTCGCTCGCCTCTCACACAAGCAACATTTATATTATAGCGAATATAAAATACAAAGAGCGGTCACAGACCAAAACAAAGACCATTTCTAAACTGTCTGTGGCAACACGACACTAATAACATAAAACAGATCATTCTAGGACAACTGTAGCCCATCCCCCATCCTGGCGAGCGCTAGCGAGCTGCAATGCCCCACGCAACCATTCTGCTAGCGCCGGGAGGCGTCACACAGGCCATTGCAAAAATATCCTAGCATCCTCCTCACAGTTCACCCGATTAACCCTTTCATCATGCTGCTGTTCCTCAGTTTCGACATTACGTACTGTGTCTCAATTCTTCTCTGACCCGGTATAAGACATGATGCTCACAAACATTTCTCACCACAATATTCAGAAAAGAAGAACCCCAAACTCTTATGTAGCACTATTCACTTGCCAAAAATGTCTGAAGGCTCTCAAGTGCTATACTACTTTGCCCCAAAAAAATCAACGTGCCCACTATATTCCTCAATAAAACAAATGACCACAACAATCCTGCAATTATCTCTTAGTTCACAAGATCCTGAGCTAGGTCGCCATTTGTTACGATCCAGGTTCTCAAAGACACAGGGCTCTTCAACATTGGACTAGATAATGCCAAAATGCAACAACGGTAACACTAGATCCAACCCCTGCCTTAAACACTGGAAAACAAAACACCATTACCGCCCTGAGTCGTGCCTGGACAACGAGGTATCCTATGACTCGGTAACTGGTGCACACACACTAGGCTGACGCTTGATGAAACAGCCTATTCTCAAACAGTAAAAGATTACTCGATTAGGTTACACAAAGAAAAGATAGTTAACGTGATTAATTAACGTTACGGTAGATACTCAAATAACTGGCACTCCTGTATTAAAGAAAGTGCAATGCTAGTCCTGCAACATCAACTGGAAACTTCTGAAATAAGTCTGATGCTGGGAAAATGTTCGTAAAGAATCTTGAACAATTATAATGCAGAATATGGGTCACAATAAATACTAGGACATATAGTAATAATAGGCAGGCGAATAATAAAGACTGCGCAAAGGTAGTAATGCTCGACAACTAAAGAAATGCTTCGTGACACAACGCAACAGCCTACTAGGGTTGTGCAACTCAACAACAACCTCGGCTCAAAAGTGCAGTGAATAATAATGTGGCATACATATAATAATGGGGGCTTATCTTTAACCAGTGTCTGCTCAGTTAATAAAGTCTAGCTGGGGTATCAAGGCAGGGCAACAATGGGCGAGCATGCGGCTCGTAGCCTAACGTTGTCCAAAGGTGGTATAATGAAGATTACGTTGTATGACGGGGATGCTCTCTTGATAAATCTAGGTCTCTAGTACCTAGTTCAATCCTGGCGATCCCTCAGAAGTCAACACAAAGAGGCAGCACTATGTTGTGAGGGATAGGCTATGGCCCTCTCACACCACAGTGCTGTGCTCTCAAAGTAAACCCACCCGAAGACAACCTAGGCTCCCACAGTACCTGTCGATGTCATGCAGGGCTTAGCTAACACTGCACACATCGGACACAACGACACAGTAACCTTACCCCTAGTCTAGCTTTAAATAACTAAGCAGAATCACTCAACACCCTGCCAGGGAGACATATACCGGTCTACAACCTTCCCGAGAGAGGACACACACGGAAAAGTCCGTCTCTCCAAACCTCATTAAAGCCTAATACATAGAAATATCTGAGAGCTTCGCGTACAATACGACTGGCCGACGGTGAACGTCTATGCTGAAACCAGAAGGGATGTTGAGTTTAATAAAGATTAGAGAATGAGAAAGGAGAAGTCGAGAGAGAGAAATAGTATGCAGAGTGGCGAGTATGGGGGACAGAATTGCAAAGGATGTAGACGATACGCGTGTCAGGCCAGCTCTGAGCTGGTAAAAAACACGAGGCCACGATGAGCAGGGACTAGTTGACCACCTGGCCGCCAACGCCGTCAGCGCCCAAGCGGGCCGCGTGATAGCTCGCCCCACTGCCAGGTGTACCCCGTCACCCTCTCTCGCTCGCCTCTCACACAAGCAACATTTATATTATAGCGAATATAAAATACAAAGAGCGGTCACAGACCATAACAAAGACCATTTCTAAACTGTCTGTGGCAACACGACACTAATAACATAAAACAGATCATTCTAGGACAACTGTAGCCCATCCCCCCATCCTGGCGAGCGCTAGCGAGCTGCAATGCCCCACGCAACCATTCTGCTAGCGCCGGGAGGCGTCACACAGGCCATTGCAAAAATATCCTAGCATCCTCCTCACAGTTCACCCGATTAACCCTTTCATCATGCTGCTGTTCCTCAGTTTCGACATTACGTACTGTGTCTCAATTCTTCTCTGACCCGGTATAAGACATGATGCTCACAAACATTTCTCACCACAATATTCAGAAAAGAAGAACCCCAAACTCTTATGTAGCACTATTCACTTGCCAAAAATGTCTGAAGGCTCTCAAGTGCTATACTACTTTGCCCCAAAAAAATCAACGTGCCCACTATATTCCTCAATAAAACAAATGACCACAACAATCCTGCAATTATCTCTTAGTTCACAAGATCCTGAGCTAGGTCGCCATTTGTTACGATCCAGGTTCTCAAAGACACAGGGCTCTTCAACATTGGACTAGATAATGCCAAAATGCAACAACGGTAACACTAGATCCAACCCCTGCCTTAAACACTGGAAAACAAAACACCATTACCGCCCTGAGTCGTGCCTGGACAACGAGGTATCCTATGACTCGGTAACTGGTGCACACACACTAGGCTGACGCTTGATGAAACAGCCTATTCTCAAACAGTAAAAGATTACTCGATTAGGTTACACAAAGAAAAGATAGTTAACGTGATTAATTAACGTTACGGTAGATACTCAAATAACTGGCACTCCTGTATTAAAGAAAGTGCAATGCTAGTCCTGCAACATCAACTGGAAACTTCTGAAATAAGTCTGATGCTGGGAAAATGTTCGTAAAGAATCTTGAACAATTATAATGCAGAATATGGGTCACAATAAATACTAGGACATATAGTAATAATAGGCAGGCGAATAATAAAGACTGCGCAAAGGTAGTAATGCTCGACAACTAAAGAAATGCTTCGTGACACAACGCAACAGCCTACTAGGGTTGTGCAACTCAACAACAACCTCGGCTCAAAAGTGCAGTGAATAATAATGTTGCATACATATTATAATGGGGGCTTATCTCTAACCAGTGTCTGCTCAGTTAATAAAGTCTAGCTGGGGTATCAAGGCAGGGCAACCATGGGTGAGCATGCGGCTCGTACCTAACGTTGTCCGAAGGTGGTATAATGAAGATTACGTTATATGACGGGGATGCTCTCTTGATAAATCTAGGTCTCTAGTACCAAGTTCTATCCTGGCGATCCCTCAGAAGTCAACACAAAGAGGCAGCACTATGTTGTGAGGGATAGGCTATGGCCCTCTCACACCACAGCGCTGTGCTCGCAAAGTAAACCCACCCGAAGACAACTTAGGCTCCCACAGTACCTGTCGATGTCGTGCAGGGCTTAGCTAACACTGCACACATCGGAGACAACGACACAGTAACCCTACCCCTAGTCTAGCTTTAGATAACCAAGCAGAATCACTCAACACCTTGCCAGGGAGACATATACCGGTCTACAACCTTCCCGAGAGAGGACACATACAGAAAAGTCCGTCTCTCTAACCTCAATAAAGCATAATACCTCCTTAACCTAATACATGGAAATATCTGAGAGCTTCGCGTACAATACGACTGGTCGACGGTGAACGTCTATGCTGAAACCAGAAGGGATGTTGAGTTTAATAAAGATTAGAGAATGAGAAAGGAGAAGTTGAGAGAGAGAAATAGTATGCAAAGTGGCGAGTATGGGGGACAGAATTGCAAAGGATGTAGGCGATACGCGTGTCAGGCAAGCTCTGAGCTGGTAAAGAACACGAGGCTGCGATGGGAAGGGACTAGTTGACCACCCGGCCGCCAACGCCGTCAGCGCCCAAGCGAGCCGCGTCATAGCTCACCCCGCTGCCAGGTGTACTCCCTCACCCTCTCTCGCTCGCCTCCCACACAAGCAACATTTATATTATAGCGAATATAAAATACAAGGCGCGGTCACAGACCAAAACAAAGACCATTTCTAGACTGTCTGTGGCAACACGACACTAATTAAATAAAGCAGATGATTCTAGGACAACTGTAGCCCATCCCCCCATCCTGGCGAGCGCTAGCGAGCTGCAATGCCCCACGCAACCATTCTGCTAACGCCGGGAGGTGTCACACATATATGACTGTGATTAGTTATTCACACACACACACACACACACACACACACAAATGTTTCCAATGAAGTTCTATCGTATTCCTATTCCATATTTCCTTTCCAACACCTCCCGTTCACTCTATCTCACTCCCTCTTTGGCTCTCACCACCACAACCACATTTCACCCTCTCCCTGTTTCTCTATCTCCCAGTCTGTTCCCCCCCCCCCCCCCCACCCCCACAAAAAAACAAACACACTCAGACACACTGTCCTTCTCTCTCTCTATCTCTCGCTGTGTGAGTGTGTGTGTGTTCCAGTCTGCCATATCTATACTGATCTATTTTGAAGCCTTCCCTGAACTTCAATTTTGCTAATAATAGGAACTGCACTACATGATAACTAATGGTTCACACCGGTAGTTATACTTATTCATGCTAAAGAAAATATTGCATAAGTTTGTTCTCAATAGTATGAAATAAAAGATTTTAAATAATGCGAAATGATGCGAACAAATATCAAATAACTACAAGAAAGTAACCAACAAAGATAGCTTCCTGGATTGCTTCACACAAATGCTTCACAGTGTGTTCGTTCGTGCGTTGCCCTCTACCCCAAACCTCACCCCTAACCATCACTGTGGGCCGCCGTCCAGTAAGAGTCCTGGCCTTACCTCTTGCCAGAGAGGAGTGGGCTAGAGACTATGGTATCCGAGTGTACATTTGAGTAAAAAAGCCTAGACACACAGAGCATGAAGACAGATTGCTAGAGAGAGTTCCAACGTTTACTTGAGTAAAAAAAGGATGGGTAAAATCGGTTTACTCTTGGGTTAGAGAATTGGCCAGAATAGAGGTTGGAATGTGTTTAAAGGTGGGTGCCTTTACACTCATAGAGCTCTGAAGAACATTGATCATTGTAAGTAGTGGTAGAAGAGTGAGAGAGATGCAACATTGCGGCTTGTAGATAGAGATTGTAGGGAATTAGTAAGAGGAAGAGATGAAATGAGAGATGAAAAAAGTTAATGAGATGAAATGCTTGCTTTGACTCTAACTTTTTCAAGAAGAGCAGAATGGGTGGAACCTCCCCACACATGCGTACAATACTTGATACATCGGCACACTGTGCCCCTATACAGAGCAAAAAACTGTGCGGGGGTGAAAAACACACAGAGACGGTTGTGCACACCTAACTTCTCGGAAGCTGTCTTAGCAAGAGTGGTAATATGATCTTTCCAAGCAAGGTCAGAAATAAAAGAAATGTCTAGAATACTGAGAGAAGATGAATGGTTGATTTGTGTGTTGTTAAAGAGGTAGACGTGTGAAAGATTGTAACATGTAGATAAATGAAGAAATTGGGTTTGGAAGCATTGAAAGTAAAAACATTTGATCTGCCTCTATCGGAAATAGTTAATAGTTCAGAAGGTAGGCGTGTTATGGCCTCATCTTGTGAGTTATTGAGTGATTTCATGCTGGGCTATTGTGGAAAGCTAGTGTAAGGTAAAGTGATAAGCATATGAGTGAATAGGACTGGAGGTACAGTCGAGATAATTAATGAATGTTAGAAAGAGAACTGGAGATAGGACAGAACCCTGAGGAACACCAGAGTTGAAAGGTTAAAATAGTGAACGATGTCCGTCCACAACCGCAGCAATGGAATGGCCAGAATGGATATCAGAGAAAAAGGCATAGATGGGGGGATACAAACCGAATGAGGCTACCTTAAAATGTTGAGATTTGTGCCAGACTCTATATTATGCTTTCGATATGTCTAGTGCATTAGAAAAGGTTTAGCCGAAGTCCTGATAGGAGGATGAACAACAATTAGTAAGATAGTAGAAGGGCACATAAGGAAAACATACTGGCGATCTGAAGTAGATTGTGGAAAAAAAATGCTTAAGAAATGTTTAATTAACACTTACGCTGCGGGCATATTTGGGCTATTTAGGGCATATTCAGGCACTCCTGAAAGATTAATCAAGCATCTGCATTAAATGAACTGTATTCTGCAGAAAACTATGCGAAAATTGCTTCAACACGAGCTTCGTAGGTGGCCGGGTTCACCTGCAGCGTTGCCATAGACATGCGGGAAAAACGCTAATTATTAGCTCTCGCTCGCTCGGCAACACTGTTGTGAGACATCTGCACGAGACACAGTCTCCCTCAGTGAATGGCTCGCTGCTCTGAGGGTCGAAAGTGGGTCCCTCACGCTCCCGCCCACTGACACTCGATTTTTACGTTTTTTACTGGCTTTTAAAGCCTGGAAATTGCTGTAAAAATGCGTTCCGGAACATCACCCACAGTCAATTGGTTAAGAATAGTATTAAAAAACTTTAGAGATGCAAGAAATGCATCTCCATTGAATGATGGTTGGAGGGTGGTAAGTGGTCACCCTTCTTTGAGACAGGTTGAATGAGAGCAAACTACCAGCAAAAAGGAAAGACGTTAGAGGGAATACGGCGATGAAAGAATTTGCCTTGACTGGGAGTCAGCAGGGAAGAACAGTTTTGAGTACAACAGGAGGAACACCATCTGGTTTGTTCACTTTCTTAGGATTAAGCCCAGAGAGTGCAGAAAGTACATCCTCAGAAGAAATTTGCATATTCGATACTTTAGAAATCAGTTGAATGAAAACTTGAATACTTGAATTGCGTATTAACCGGTCTACAATACGTTTTGGTAGTGGCATGCTGAATAAAACCATGGGCATTACTGCTTTCAATCAACCTAGCCCTCTACAGTAGGAAGAAAGTCTCTCACTCCTCAGTACCTTTGCGGCAGTCATACTTTAACATGCTGTCACCTGTTCCTTTCAACTTGTCAGATATTACGCCTCGACGACTGGTAAGTGTATTTTAGAATAGTTTTTTAATATATATATATATATGTATACAGTATATATATATATATATATATATATATATATATATATATATATATATACATATATATATATATATATATACCGGTATATATATACTGTATATATATATATATTGTTAGGGAATACCAGTGTGTTGTATAACTTGTTTGAATATTTATCCACTTTGAGTGCTACAATTCATGTCCATCGAAAACTTTTTATATTTAACCCCTTATTAGCGGGGCCCGACTTAAGGCGGTCCAGAGAACCAAGGACTATGTGGCGGGGCCCGACTTAAGGCGGTGTGCAATATTGAGCACATAATTGGCTCTGAGAGACAGACGAGTGGTGGGAGGAGCGTAGGTTGACTCTGACTGTTCGGCACGGCTCCCGTGCCGCGACTATCCTCCCCTCCTCACACATCCACACCCACTACCTCGCTAGACAGGGAATTATGTAAGGAAATTACGGTATTTTAGGGATTTTTCCTTTGTGTTGCACGATCGTTACAAGAGAACCCGTGGTCGTAGAAGGATGGTTCTGGTGTCATTGGAAAGCTCAATTATCGCCCTTTCATGGATACATAATTGTATTACGCTCTGGCTCTTGTTTATGCATGAAAAAGTGCATGGAAAATAGGCTAGTTTAGGGTAAAACCACCCGCTTGGCAGGTAGTAGAAGTTACCGACCTAGCCGCTCGTGGAATGTTAATCATATAAAGTCATATATTAAAGAGTAGGGTCATCAGGTTTGTTTATCTCTCTTCCTCATACAATGACCTGTGTGTATCACTATAATATATAGCTCTCAGACCTCCTTACATACCAAGAATGATAATACGAAGGCGAGCCCGGAAACCGGAAAACTATTGACAAAAGACAAAATATAATTGCATTTTCAGAGAGTGTGCGAAAAATAATTGTCATTTCATATAAAACACCTTTTGTCATCAAATTCATTTTTGTTAGGAATCCACATCAGTTTCATCAATGTTAATATATTTTGTGTGTGTTTTGCTAGTACTGTAATATTGTAGAATGAACTTTCTTCTTTCTATCGAAGTGTAATAAAATGTACTAAATGTATTTCTTGTTGCTGAAAAGCAATGTACAATGAATATTTTGGTTACGCATACATAATATTTTGGTTACGCATACATAATATTTTGGTTACGCATACATAATATTTTGGTTACGCATACATAATATTTTGGTTACGCATACATAATATTTTGGTTACGCATACATAATATTTTGGTTACGCATACATAATATTTTGGTTACGCACACATAATATTTTGGTTACGCATACATAATATTTTGGTTACGCATACATAATATTTTGGTTACGCATACATAATATTTTGGTTACGCATACATAATATTTTGGTTACGCATACATAATATTTTGGTTACGCATACATAATATTTTGGTTACGCATACATAATATTTTGGTTACGCATACATAATATTTTGGTTACGCATACATAATATTTTGGTTACGCATACATAATATTTTGGTTACGCATACATAATATTTTGGTTACGCATACATAATATTTTGGTTACGCATACATAATATTTTGGTTACGCATACATAATATTTTGGTTACGCATACATAATATTTTGGTTACGCATACATAATATTTTGGTTACGCATACATAATATTTTGGTTATGCATACATAATATTTTGGTTACGCATACATAATATTTTGGTTACGCATACATAATATTTTGGTTACGCATACATAATATTTTGGTTACGCATACATAATATTTTGGTTACGCATACATAATATTTTGGTTACGCATATATAATATTTTGGTTACGCATACATAATATTTTGGTTACGCATACATAATATTTTGGTTACGCATACATAATATTTTCCCAATTTACTTATTATTATTTTGTTCATAAAACAATTAATACTGATTAATGTATTTTTATCACATATTTGGAATGAGCTTGAAAAATGCTTCTTATTTCATATATATATATATATATATATATATATATATATATATATATATATATATTGTTACGTATCTTGATCCTCAAGTGGTTAACTTGATGAATCTAGATAGCACAGAGATATATATTAAGGTATCAGTCAGCTGAAGGCAAAACAAATGTAAAATCTAATAAAATGATTACCTGTTGTTTCTTCATCTCCTTTTGGATCTTAGGACTTGGTATCCTTTATTGACTGATACTCTTTAATTATGAAAAAATACTGAAACTAAATAAAGTCATGTAGTAATTATAAAGAATTATTATTTAACCGAAGCTTACTAGGCTATGGTTATGAACCGAAGAAGTTATATCTAAAGAAGGACTATTAATTCTATAAAAAGTCTTGAAAGATAAATATTAAAGTAAGAATATTTCCGTCTCTTACCCTTTTTGAAATGAATAGATAGTTTTCTTATAAGTCCTTTTCTTTATATTTAATGTAGTTATTATTCTTGGTTCTTGTCTTACGTTAATAGTATTATATTATTATTATCATCAGGATTAATATCAGTCACATAAAAAGTTACATATATATTTAAACCTTTACGAGCGGCCTATGCGGTTTATTTATATGTACCGCCCAGCGGGGTGTTTTTAGCCAAAATTGGGCTGTTTACGTGATCATTTTCATGCCTAAATAAGACCCAGAACGTAAAACAAGTATCTATCCCTGAAAGGGCATAAACAGAGCTTTCGAATGACACCATAACGATCCTTTTATGATGGCTAGTTTTCTTGCAATAACCGTGCAACGCGAGTGCAAAAAGCAGGTAATTAGCCACTTTCCCGATACAATTCCGTATATAGCGAGTGAGAGAGGTAGGAGGGAGGTGAGATTCGTGTCAGTAGGTTCGCCGCGGTGGTCTGGAGCAGTCATACGCTCGCTACTCTCCTGCCACCACTTGTCTCTCTCTCTCTCAGCAACATTATGTGCTGAAATTGCCACTCGAGTTATGTCGAGCGCCGCCACATAGTCCAGCTTTATTTAACTCGACTTATGTGGTGAGCCGCTTTTTAAGGGTTAATAATTAGTTAAATGTATTTCTTAACCACGTAACATTGAGGTTTGCTTATGAGTAAATTAAGTTACAGGATCACTTCATAGATTCGATTCAAGTCTCACTCAAATAATATGAAAAGCAAAAATAATATTTTGAAGCTAAAATCATTTTTTTCAGCTTAGGAAATCACTAGAAGTAACATTAAAACAGTCATGTTAGTCTAAGGCGATATTACTAATATGAAACAATAGTATCACCGTACTAAGTACCGTTAATCAATGTAAGCTTAATTAAAAGAAAATGAAAGAACTTGGAAGTCTTAATATAAAACAATAGTATTACTTTTATCATAACCCAATTACTTGAAGAGTTGCTTTAGTCCACAAGTCAGTCAACTAAAATAGTTAAGTACATAATAGTAGCGTTAACATTAATTCCCAATCAAATAGTTAAGTACATAATAGTAGCGTTAACGTTAATTCCCAATCAAATAGTTAAGTACATAATAGTAGCGTTAACGTTAATTCCCAATCAAATAGTTAAGTACATAATAGTAGCGTTAACGTTAATTCCCAATCAAATAGTTAAGTACATAATAGTAGCGTTAACGTTAATTCACAATCAAATAGTTAAGTACATAATAGTAGCGTTAACGTTAATTCTTCCCAATCACAAATCTCACTAACCAACATAACATAAGTGTTTACACCGAACACACACTTATATAATCTGACTGACAGTCACAATCCCATTATAGTACTTCACCCCGTCTTCCTCCAGCTGCAAGTTCACCTTCCCAACTCCAAATGAGACTGATTTGAATGCCCACTACTCAGGTCTTATATACTAAACAATGATGGTGTAGGAACGAATCAGGTGGCGGGAGATGGTGCGCGCCCCAATCACAGCTCCTCGAGTTGCGTAGCAGGTGCGTGGTCCAATGGAGTCTCCTGGCGTCGATCATACGTCATAGCGTCGGGTCATCGAAGTAGTTTGCAGGGTCCCCTATGACGCACGCAGGTGTGAAGGCTTGTTTGCTGGTATGCAGACGAGCTGGTTTCCCACTCGCTGGTTCGCTCGCTGGTCTGCTTCGCCGGCGGGGTAGTTTGGCACTCCTTCAACTCTTAATTCTAACTCCTAAATATACATACAGGGCTCCGTATGTCAGACCTCCACCCTAGAAAAGAGTTTAAGGAGTATAGTACATAATATTAAACAGAATACATAAATAGATTCACCACCAGATTGGCAACAGCCAGATTATAATGAGGATATAATAAGGATATCACCCAAAGTAGGCAACGTCTCCAGGTACCACATCAGAACATAGCCGGAATGTAGCTGGAGCGTTATTCGAACTGCAAGGCATCTCACAGCTGAAGGCTTGAAAGCGCACTACTAAAGCATGATATTTACCTCGCTACAAGGGAGACCTAATTGCCAAAATCCTCTCATTAAGTTTATCTTACTGCTGTATGAGGCCAACCCGGTAAATGTAATCTTTGATCCGTGGCAGTGGGTAGGTATCGTTCTTTGTGACAGCATTAACATGCCTATAGTCCATACATAACCTATGGCTCCCATCTGGCTTTGGCACAAGTATGACCGGACTACTCCACTGGCTTAGGGCCGTTGTGATCAGCTCGTTTGATAACATAAAGTCAAGCTCGACCTGCAGTATACTCCTGCGTTGTGGTGAGACACGGTAGGGGGATAGTTTAATGGGAGTTGCATCCCCTACGTCGATGTCGTGCAAGGCCAAAGAAGTGAGCCCTGGAGTATCACGGAACACACTGGGAGACAGATAAAACAGAGATTAGTTGGTTTGCTTGATCAGAGGGAAGATGACATAGTTTAGATGGTAATCCCCCCCAAGCTACTGAATTATACTGAAAGTTGGATAGCCTACATGACAAGTCAAAGTCTGCATGGATACCTTCAGGCTCTGGAACAGTCTGTTGCGGGTCAGTAAGAGAACTGAAGACTTTGTCCGCACCAGGCTGTCCACAGGTCCTGACATTCACTGCCACAGTGGGAGAATCTGGAGGAGAGGAATCAGGGGACCTATGGTGGGGTTTCAACATATTTATATGGAATACTTGCGTGGGCTTTCTCCTGTCTGGGGTAGTTACTAGATAATCGGTAATGCTCACCCTCTGAATGATCTTATATGGACCCCTGAACTTGGCAGATAAAGGTTGGCCAAAAAGGGGGAGCAGGACCAAAACCTCATCACCGGGCTGAAACTCCCTCTCACAGGCTTTTCTGTCATACCAGTACTTCATGGAGCTTTTAGCCACTGTCAAGTTTTGAGCTGCAAACTCACATGAGGATATCAGCCGGGTTTTCAAATCTGAAACATACTTGAGGAGGTTTTGGTTCCCCTCCTGGCCAACTAGGCTATCCTGCAATAGTTGCAAAGGACCTCTTACCTGGTGACCGAATACTAGCTCATTAGGGGAAAAACCCAGGGATTCAGTTGGAAACTCACGAGTAGCAAATAAAAGAAAAGGTACCCCCTTATCCTACTCAACTCCGGTCTCTGTACAATATTTACGCAACATTCCTTTTAATGTCTGATGATATCGTTCGAGAACCCCTTGACTCTCTGGGTGGTAGGTGCTAGACTTAACATGCTCGATACCCAACTCCTTCAGGGACTGCTGAAAAATGTTAGAGGTAAAATTAGTTCCTTGATCACTTTGCACCTCATGGGGGAAACCCATTCTGGTGAAGAATTTGAGCAGTTCCTTGATGACAGTTGGAGCAGAGGTAGTCCTTAAGGATATAGCCTCTGGGTAGCGAGTTGCCATGTCCATAATAGTTAATAAATAATTGTTACCTTGGGAAGTCTTAGGCAATGGGCCTACAATGTCCACTACCACCCGAGTAAAAGGATTCTCGAAGACGGGCAAGGGCACCAGAGGATGTACAGGCACCTTCTGATTGGGTTTTCCTGTCATCTGGCCAGTGTGACACACTCTACAAAACTCCACTACATCTTCACGCATTCCTGGCCAGTGAAAGTGGGCTCTGATTCTGTCTAGAGTTTTTCTCACACCTAGGTGTCCTGCCAATGGTATACAATGTGCCATTTCCAAGATATCTCTACGACAAGGTTTGGGGACTACTACTTGATGGACGTCCCAGGCCCCGTCATCGATTGGTCTGTGTGGCTGTCTCCATCTACGCCACAATACTCCTCCTTTGAGGTAGAAACATTCACCACCCTCCTTCTCACATTCCTCTTCACTCACGGCCCTGGCAGCTAACTCCTTTCATTCACTATCATCTCTCTGTAGCTCTACCAGGCTACTAGGACAATTTGGAGGGGTTTCATGGTCATCGTTAGGGTCAAGATGAGCCATAAAGGTGTCAGATAAATCCACCTCAGTCACATCATCAGGCACAGTTGGAGCGTCATTCACACTCTCATCATCCCTTTCATCAACTCTTACATTCGGTACATTTCTGTCTGAGGGAACTGCTATTTGAGACATTGAACGTGAGACAGCACACACAGGGAAAACTGTTGGCATCTCCTTTTCGAGCTCACCGGTTAGTGGCTCGTTAACAGGGGAAAGTGACAAAATGGGGTCTGGTCGGTCCTTCTCACCTGCTACATCATTCCCCAAAAGGAGTGTTACCCCGGGCACAGGGATATCTTGGGACCTACACAAAGCTATGGTGGCCTCACCCTGTAGTAACTCGCATTCAATTTCGCCTTTTACCAAGTATGCATAAAATTGGCCTCCAGCACCTCTCATTACAACTGGTTCGCCAGGTGGGCACACAGTGTAAGGATTCACCATGAGGGTGCTAGTAGAACCTGTGTCTCTCAGAATTTTTACCTCATGCATACAACCATTTAATCTCACGTTGCCAGATGAAATAAAGGGACAGTAACTGTCCTGCACTGATGGTGAAATTATTATTGGCTTAACCCTAGTGGGTTGCACCACGCATGCTACTACACTCCTGTCTAGATGATTTACATTAGCTGCTAGGTACTCCTTCTGTCGGGAGTCCTGCATTAAAGGAACTTTTGGTGCTAGGTACTCCTTCTGTCGGGAGTCCTGCATTAAAGGCACATATGGAGTTTGAGATACGGCGGCAACTGTCTGCCCCGATCTCTCGGTTCTCTCCTTGGCCAAGCACTGATAAGCTAGGTGGCCTCTCTTGCCACAAAAAGTACATACTTTAGGGGATACGGGAACGTTCCCTCTTTGAGCATTACTATTAATTTGGGCCCCACCTCTGTTACCATTGCCCTAAGTCACATTTTTAGTTGGGGGAACAATTCTATTTTGGCTAGCTGGGGAAGACGTTACACACTTGTGACGGGGTCTGTCAGATTTGTGATTGGGATACTTAAAATTAGAACTAGAATTATCGTAGGGCTTCTTTCCACGAAATTTGTTGTTGAGCATGTATGTGTCAGCCATGTCAGCGGCGTCGGCAAGACAATCTACCTTTTTCCCCCTTAAATGATAGGCTACAGAAGAATCAATTTTCCATAGGAAATTGTCTAACAGGACCAACTCCTTCCGATCGTTGTAGCTTGTGACTTTCTTACTCTTGACCCAATGATTGAAAGTTTTAGTCATGGTCCTGGCGAATACCTTATGGGTTTCTTCTACTTTCTTCTGGTTTTTACGGAAAGATTGCCTGTAAGCCTCAGGCTGCAATTGATAGGTTTTTAGGATAGCTTCTTTGAGATTGTCATAATCCTGCCTAACCTCTGCTACTTCTGACAAATACGTGGCTCGAGCCTGCCCTGTCAAAACGGTTTGTAACATAAAAGGCCATTGATCTTTTGTCCACTTCATACCTCCAGCAACTTCCTCAAACAAAACAAAGAAATCCTGCACATTATCCTCAGTGAAAGGTGGAATGACACTAGTCATAGTCAATCCCAGAGGGGGAGCAATTAAGGGAGCATTTGTATTGACATTTAGTTGAGCCGTACGATATTGATATTCACATTGTTCGGTCGTTGCTCTGGCTTTTATGCTGGCTTCTTCGGTATTTGCTCTGGCTTGTTCGGAATTTATTCTGGCTAGTTCTATATTTAGTCTGGCTTGTTCGGTCTTTGCTCTGCTTTGTTCTAGTTCGAATAATTGATCAACGGTAAAACCAGGTGGCAATTGTACATGAAGTTGGCTAGGTTTACTCGGGATCCCACCAACTGCTCCGTCTCCCTCCCCGCCTTCTACTGGGAACAGGTGGGTTTTTATGGTCTGAGCCACCACTACTTTAGACATGTTTGAGACAGTTAACTGGAGATGTGAGGCAAGCACTTTCAGTTCGGATTTTGACAGACGGTCAATATCAGGGGCTGTGGGTTCTGATTCTATGAAAACTCGAGCATCTTCGTCACTAATTAGATCAGGCATGAATAATATTTGATTTTTAAGTAGTGAAACGTAAATAAAACTGAGTGAAACTGTATGAAACGAATCCTGGCAAGGTCGCCACTCTTCTGTTACGTATCTTGATCCTCAAGTGGTTAACTTGATGAATCTAGATAGCACAGAGATATATATTAATGTATCAGTCAGCTGAAGGCAAAACAAAAGTAAAATCTAATAAAATTATTTCCTGTTGTTGCTTCCTCTCCTTTTGGATCTTAGGACTTGGTATCCTTTATTGACTGATACTCTTTAATTATGAAAAAATACTGAAACTAATTATAGTCATGTAGTATTTATAAAGAATTATTATTTAACCAAAGCTTACTAGGCTATGGTTATGAACCAAAGAAGTTATATCTAAAGAAGGACTATTAATTCTATAAAAAGTCTTGAAAGATAAATATTAAAGTAAGAATATTTCCGTCTCTTATCCTTTTTTAAATGAATAGATAGTTTTCTTATATGTCCTTTTATTTATATTTAATGTAGTTATTATTCTTGGTTCTTGTCTTACGTTAATAGTATTATATTATTATTATCATCAGGATTAATATCAAAGTTACATAAAAAGGTAGATATATATTTGATAATTAGTTAAATGTATTTCTTAACCACGTAACATTGAGGTTTGATTATGAGTAAAATAAGTTACAGGATCGCTTCATAGATTCGATTCAGGTCTCACTCATATAATATGAAAAGCAAAAATAATATTTTGAAGCTAAAATAATTTTTTTCAGCTTAGGAAATCACTAGAAGTAACATTAAAACAGCCATGTTAGTCTAAGGCGATATTACTAATATGAAACAATAGTATCACCGTACTAAGCACCGTTAAGCAATGTAAGCTTAATTAAAAGAAAATGAAAGAACTCGTAAGTCTTAATATAAAACAATAGTATTACTTTTATCATAACCCAATTACTTGAAGAGTTGCTTTAGTCCACAAGTCAGTCAACTAAAATAGTTAAGTACATAATAGTAGCGTTAACGTTAATTCCCAATCAAATAGTTAAGTACATAATAGTAGCGTTAACGTTAATTTCCAATCAAATAGTTAAGTACATAATAGTAGCGATAACGTTAATTCCCAATCAAATAGTTAAGTACATAATAGTAGCATTAACGTTAATTCCCAATCAAATAGTTAAGTACATAATAGTAACGTTAACGTTAATTCCCAATCAAATAGTTAAGTACATAATAGTAGCGTTAACGTTAATTCTTCCCAATCACATATCTCAGTAACCAACATAACGTAAGTGTTTACACCGAACACACTTAACACACACTTATATAATCTGACTGACAGTCACAATCCCATTATAGTACTTCACCCCGTCTTCCTCCAGCTGCAAGTTCACCTTCCCAACTCCAAATGAGACTGATTTGAATGCCCACTACTCGGGTCTTATATACTAAACAATGATGGTGTAGGAACGAATCAAGTGGCGGGAGATGGTGCGCACCCCAATCACAGCTCCTCGAGTTGCGTAGCAGGTGCGTGGTCCAATTGAGTCTCCTGGCGTCGATCATACGTCATAGTGTCGGGTCATCGAAGTAGTTTGCAGGGTCCCCTATGACGCAGGCAGGTGTGAAGGCTTGTTTGCTGGTATGCAGACGAGCTGGTTTCCCACTCGCTGGTTCGGTCGATGGTCTGCTTCGCCGCCTGGGTAGTTTGGCACTCCTTCAACTCTTAATTCTATCTCCTAAATAAACATACAGGGCTCCGTATGTCAGAATATATATATATATATTAGTGTAGCCAGGGAGGATATTTTCTTTCAGACAGGTGAGATTAAAATAATAGGCACAGTTTGCATCATTGAGTTTTTTATTGATACTCTCAATTTTTCGTACAGTTTTTCTGGTATTTTCAGGAAGTTGGTAAAGGAGGTTTGCAAAGGGTTCCGACGTTTCAATGGGCGCAGCCATCATTATCAAGGAGAAGTGAAGTTAGAAGGTGATAAGTCGAGTTTATAGGCGATACAAGATCAACAAAGGGTTTATTGTGCGCTAGCTGCACGCTGGTTGGCTAACCTAAGACTAGCTCTGGTACAAAGGAGTACAAAGGAGTACAAAGGAAATCAAGCAACAACAGATCTAGTGACCCTTCTAGGTTGCTTGTCCTCCAAAACACTGAGGATCAAATGTCCAAACAGTGGTTTAGAGTGGGTAAGGGAACATTGGAAAGGGAATTACTGCCCTGGAACTAATGTCCGTGGCAGGATTAGGAAGTTAGTAGAGGACAGATGGGTTAGTAACTGAAGGGGGGATAAAATAAAGTTATTCATTTACAAACGCATTCAGTCGCGGGTTTAATGAGAGATATTTGTCTAGGCGGAGTTTAAATGAATCAACGGTGATGCAGTCTATAACGTTTCGGGGAAGCCCATTCCACAAGTTGACAACTCGATTGAAGAAGAAATTCTTAGATTCGTGCGAGTTAAAAGATTTACCAATAATTTTGCAACCGTTTCCCCGCGTGTAATTAGATTGGTCGATAGTGAAGTACTTACTACAGTTCATATTGTCGATGCCTTTGATGATATTGAACACTTGAATTAAGTCACCTCTTAATCTGCGCTGGGTTAAAGGAAATAGATTTAATTCTCTAAGACGCTCTTCGTATGGTTTGTTCTTTAGGCTAGGTATCATTTTGGTAACTCTACGTTGAACTCGTTCTAGCTTGTTTATATCTTTTTGGTAATAAGGGCACCAGGATTGAACGCAGTATTCCAGAAGAGGGCGGACTAAGGAATTGTAAAGGGTTAGGATAACTTCTTTGGATTTATGCTCAAATGACCTGCCTATAAAGCCAATTATTTTGTTTGCCTTCTTAACAACTTCTGAACATTGTTGACTCGGTTTTAGGTTACTCGATATTGTTACTCCCAGATCGGTTTCTCTGTTTACATTCTTAAGCTGAGTGCCATTCATCGAATAGTTTGCTTTCTCATTTAGGTATCCGACATGTAGTACTTTACATTTATCCGCATTGAAACTCATTTGCCAAATTTGGGCCCAACATGACAATTTATCTAGATTGTGTTGCATATCGTCAACTTGTTCTTTTGAGTGTACGCTATTTGCAATTTTTGTATCGTCAGCAAATTTTGAGATTGTACAGGTGAGACACTCATCTATGTCGTTGATGTAAATTAGAAAGAGAATTGGTCCTAGTACCGATCCCTGGGGTACCCCGCTACTTACATTGGTCCATTTAGATGCCTTACCGTTTATGACTACCCTTTGCTTTCTGTTGCTGAGCCAATTTTCTATCCATTTCAACACACCGTCTTGTATTCCATGCGCTTTTAGTTTTAGCAGTAAACGTTTGTGGGGAACTTTGTCAAAGGCCTTTTGAAAATCAAGGTATATAATATCTACAGCTTTACTCTCATCGTAGAGGTTGAGGATATCGTGGAAGAAGTCTAAGAGGTTTGTTAAACAGGAACGTTTTTTACGAAAGCCGAGTTGAGTATCTTTAAGTATGTTATTTTCCTCTAAGTGATTTACGAGTCTGTCTCGTATGACCGTTTCTAGCATTTTACAAACAACTGAGGTTAAGCTAATTGGACGATAGTTACTGGGTAGGGATTTGCTGCCTTTTTTAAATATCGGTGTTACGTTGGCTAGCTTCCACTGATCAGGCATAGTTCCAGACTGCAAGGATTTATTGAATAGTAATGTCAGTGGTTTGGAGAGCTCATCCTTAGCTTCCTTTAGAACTCTAGGCGAGATTGTATCAGGCCCTGGCGTTTTATTTACCTTGAGTTTATCTAAACAATTCAATACTTCTCTCTGTAACGGTGATATTGCTTAGAACATCTGAATTATCAATCTGAATCGGCGATGGTGTAGGGATATCACTGAGGTCTTCTGTTGTAAAAACTGATGCAAAGAAGGTATTGAGGGCATTACTCATTTATACTTCGTCTTTGGTGTATTCTCCATTTTTATCGACTAACGGTCCAACAGTTGAAGTAACTACTTTTTTCTTTCTGATATAACTATAGAATTCTTTCGGGTTTGTTTTACTTTGATTCGCAATATGTAACTCTAAGGTCTTTTTACTCTGCTTAATTAACTTTTTGGCTTTGCGTCGTAGCTCTACAAATTTCACCCGTTCTTCGTCATTTTGTGAGGATTTTAATCTATCATTAGCACATTTTTTAGAAAGCAGGCAGTTTGAAATATCTTTATTCCACCATTTGGGCTTATTATTATGGCCTGGACGCCGTATTTTCGATGGTATGCAGTCTTGCACTGCTTTTAGGTAAGTGGTTTCGAATAACTTCCAAGATGTATTTATGTCGTTATTGTTAATTAAAAAGCTCCAGTCAGTTTCTTTAAACATAGCTCTAAGTTTATGGAAGTTTGCTTTCTTGAAATTAGGGACTTTTTCGATGCTACTATTTGGTTCGTTACTAGTAAACTTTAAAGTGAAAGTTATCGTACGATGGTCGCTGTTACTGAATTAATCACCAACATTCAAATTCTCTATCAATTCTTCTTTTGTTGCAAGTACAATGTCAAGAACGTTATTACCACGGGTCGGCGTTCGAACAAATTGATAAAGCGAACTCTCTTGCAAGTTCGTATACAAGTCATGTCCGGAGTGTGAAGTAAGAGTATCGCCCCACTTGGTCACAGGTAAATTAAAGTCGCCAAAAATTACGGTATCTTGTGAGTTACTTATATCTGCAATTTGTTCGTAAATTTCTCGGTCAGTTTGCACTGATTGAGCTGGAGGTCTGTATATTAACGCAAGTATTATTTTTGTACCTTTATTATTCTTTATTAGCACAAAAGATGTGTCGACTTTCACAATTTGAGGTTTTGACACGAGGGTCGGGTTAAGACTTTCTTTGATATAAAATAAAACGCCACCTCCAGTTTTATTTATTCGGCTGTTCTCAAACATTACATAACCGGGAAGTGAATACTCTGCTAAAAAGTCTCTATCTTCTGTATTGAGCCAAGATTCTGTTATTCCAATCACATCATAATTTTCTGTAAACACTAGTTCCTCTAAATCTGAAAATTTATTGCGTATGCTACGAGCGTTTGCATAGAAAACCTTTAAAGTTGCGGTTTTAGAACTCACAGAACGTTCTTTCATCGAATTTTTGGTTCTGGTCGATTCTACATTTACATTCATGGCTGTCCTCGGTCCTCGGTCGTTATCCCTGGCGGTTTTGAATTTGGGTCGTGTTGGTGGAGCTTTATCCAAATTCGCGGTTCTTGACGGATTAGTATTTAATTCCTTTGTAGGTTGCCGTCCTCGCTGTCTTCGGTCCTCCTTCCTGGTTGTCCTGTGCTGAGTCGATTTCTTCTCCGAAAATCCGTTAGGCTGGCCGGACGCAGGAGTGGGCGGGGCCTCTGCGTCGTTCGTCTGCGTGTGTGGAGGGGGCATTCCTGGGGGCATCATGGGGGCCTCGCTGTGGAAGGGCGTGCCGAGGGTAGGATCTGGCTGTATTCCGCTTGTGTGTTAAAGTAGGTTGGTATGTTTGTATATATATATAGCTTCAAGAATGAATAGGCGGCATGAGTCTATTTTCTTTTTCAAGAATAGAGGTGTGTTTATCTAAGTCGGGTCTGGTGAGTTCCTGATGGTGTGAGGATGTCTGGTAGTGGTCCTTGATTGCTCCGGCTTGAAGGTGGAAGGTAAGGCGACGTGACAGACGAGTCCTTCTCAAACCGACATAAGTATGAGGTCCACAGTCCTCACTGTTACAGGTGTGTCGGTATATGACATGGTCCTCTTGTGACGGTTTCTTAGCGGTAGCCGGGCTGTTGCGAATGACTATTTGTGATGTTTTCCTCGATTTGTAGTATATAATGAGTTTAAGGTGTTGGTCAGGGTTCGTAGTTTTAACGTTGTTGCTGATAATGTCTCTCATTATGTTTTCGTCTGTCTTGTGATCTGAGGACATGTGGTTTTTATAGTAAATTTGTATGTGTTCAGTGTTTGTATTAGTAGGCATGTCGTTTTTGTACCATGTTTCAAGGTGTTTGTTGATGGTGTGGGCGATGTCTGAGTTACTGTACCCATTGTTTACAAGCACCTGGGTGAGCCTCTCGAGTTCCTTGTGTGTGTCTCGCCAGGAGGTGCAGTGTGATAGGGCTCTCCTGACGTAGCCAGTTTATGACGTAGGCACTTATGTCGGTTTGACAAGGACTTCTGTCACGTCGCCTTACCTTCCACCTTCAAGCCGGAGCTATCAAGGACCACTACCACACATCCTCCCACCATCAGGAACTCACCAGACCCGACATAGATAAACACACCTCTATTCTTGATAAAGAAATAGACTCACGCCGCCTATTCATTCTTGAAGCTATATATATACAAACATACCAACCTACTTTAAACACACAAGCGGAATACAGCCAGATCCTACCCTCGGCACGCCCTTCCACAGCGAGGCCCCCCATGATGCCCCCAGGAATGCCCCCTCCACACACGCAGACGAACGACGCAGAGGCCCCGCCCACTCCTGCGTCCGGCCAGCCTACCAGAACTAGTCTTAGGTTAGCCAACCAGTGTGCAGCTAGCGCACAATAAACCCTTTCTTGATCTTGTATCGCCTATATAAACTCGACTTATCACCTTCTAACTTCACTTCTCCTTGATAATGATGGCTGCGCCCATTGAAACGTCGGAACCCTTTGCAAACCTCCTTTACCAACTTCCTGAAAATACCAGAAAAACTGTACGAAAAATTGAGAATATCAATAAAAAAACTCAATAATGCAAACTGTGCCTATTATTTTAATCTCACCTGCCTGAAAGAAAATATATATATATATATATATATATATATATATAGAGAGAGAGAGAGAGAGAGAGAGAGAGAGAGAGAGATTAGTGCTAAGCATAAAACGATAATATGCTGTGTAGGCTCGGTTATACGATACAATAGTTCTTATATACGTTTCCTAGAAACTTAACCAAATATGAGAGAGTTAAGTGATTTTAAACCAATATTTCAAGGCCGTGCCTTTCAACAGTATAACCAGGCTTTTTGAGTTAAGACAGTGGTTGTCATTAGGAAAATTATAATGATGATAGCTAATTTGGACAATCGTACGTCGCCAATATATAACGAAACAAAAGACAGGGATGTAACAAAATTGTAAATATTCATACTCAGCCCAGAAGAAATGCTTGGCACGAGCGAATTTTGCTGAAGTTGCTAAAACTTCTGGAAATAATCATAAAACAACAACAGTATCACACCAAATGTTGCAGCATAAGAGAGAGAGAGAGAGAGTGTGTGTGTGGGGGGGGGGGTGGGGGGGGGAAGGGTTGGTCTCCCTGGCCATTCTGTAAGAAATTTGTCAAGTAACATTTTGTAGTATTATGAATATATACAATCACGGTGCAACCTATGCACATGCGTAATTCGGCACATATGTGTATACAATTTACGATGCTTACTTTACGTAGCGTACCTTACTTTAATACTTATGTTGATGGCATTTGATCTATGTTGGTATAATGGTTAAATCGTGTACGTTCTATATGTGGTGTCCTGGATTCGAATCCTGGGAGGGTCACACGTTTTCATTATATTCATTTTGGGGGTTATTGGTGTTATGAACGATTTTTAGAATAATACAAATAATAATTGATGTGTCATTCAAACATCTATTTCATAAATTATAAACTGAAAAGATTATCCAAACTTCCGACATCTAGGAATGGTTATGGCACATTCTTGGGTCACCTTAAGCCAAAACAATAATACAACTAATGCACACCAATTGCAGTATATGCACAAGTTCGCTCTAATATTCACAGTCGAATGCCATGCATGACAGCGTCATGTGTAAAGTCAGTTAGCATTATCATGATGTGAAGGATTGGTATTAGTCAATACAGTAGATATATAGTAGGCATAACTGATGTAAATTTGACCAAATGTATTTTATAATAGAGGTTAAGCTGATACTCTATCTAATTGAGACCTATACCATTGTATCCAGTAACTTATGCCCCTTTTCCAATGGTGCGATTTTAAACAATTTTCATCGCCGAGGACGTAGTTTTGGCATTTCGCAACAAATTTGTGCGACGTATACGAATTTGACCGTTAAGAACCGATTAAAAGTTACACTCGCCGACGATGTGTCCGATGAATGCGACGTAATCTGCGACATTATGCGACGTTATCGGCAAATTGAGCGATGGTTCGCCGATGCCCTCGGCGAGAACTGTTACATTTCCAATAAAATATTGCGAAATAATGCGAGGGATGAACGAATTATCGGCGTATGTTCTGCGACGTCTTCAGCAAATTAAGCGATGGTTCGGCGATGACCTCGGCGAGAGTATGCGAAAACATTTTGCATATGTATCATGCAATGATTGAACGATTCCTTGCTGGTTAATGGGCGACTCCATCGCAGATACGCTGCCGAGGTGTCCGAACATGAGCGAATGTAACGTGAGTGTGCTAATTGCACTCAGGTAAATATGCCCCGCCCAACCCCCAAACCTTTGGTGGTACTATATAAAGAGCTTGAGATACTCCCAGACAACATTCTCACCTCAACCCTTGACACGTGCTTGTGAAATGTCAAGCAGGTATACGCAGAGACAACGCGAATGGGATATATTACGTCTGCGAATGGACCTCATCAGTCAGCGGATGCGTATGATTTTTGTGGAATACGAACAGGAACTTAAGGAGGAGCAGGAAGCAGAGAGGAATAGGAAGAAACAAGAGGAGGAGAGGAGAAAGCAGAAGAAGAAGCGTTCTGTGTGGACGAGAGCGTGGCTTTTAAGGCAAGATAAATTTGGGTGTTACGAGACCCTATTACAAGAAATGGAAGCAGAGGATCCAGCTGATTTCAAGAACTTTATGAGAGTGGACTCCGCACTTTTCAAAGAAATTCTTCTGAAAATTGAACCAACGATAGCAAAGAAGGAAACAAACATGAGGAAAGCACATGAACCTGGTTTGCGTTTGGCAGTTACTTTGCGTTACCTAGCTGCAGGTGACAGTTACAAGAGTCTGATGTACTTCTTCAAGATAGCGCACAACACCATCTCAAAAATAGTGCCAGAGGTGTGTGAGACTAATTTGAGTGCCTACATGGAAGATGTGATTGTTTGTCCGACAACACCTGAAGAGTGGAAGGAGGTTGCAAAGCATTTTGCTAGAAAGTGGCAATTTGAACATGCTCTGGGCGCGTTAGACGGCAAACATATTGCAATCAGACGGCCACCCAGGGCTGCCTCTGTGTTTTATAACTACAAAGGTTATCATTCAATTGTGCTGCTTGCCCTGGTTGATGCTGACTACAAATTTATCTACATCGACGTTGGTGCAGAGGGATCAGCGTCAGATTTTTTTTTTTTTTTTTTTAAGAGACAATGAACGGAGGAAGGAAAAACACAGATAAAACAAAAAGGTCCATGTGCCTAAAGGCATCCTCCATTCATAAAATGTTTGTAACAACTGGATTTAAACATATGTAGATTGTAAGTTTGTGGAAAGCAATTCGAGGGAAGTGAATTCCAAAGAGTAGTAGCTCTGGGGATAAATGAATTCTGATAAGCAGAAGTTCTGCATTGTGGAGGAGAAAGTGTAAATTCATGGGCGCTCTCAGCTGCCCTAGTTCTACGGGGAAAGATGTGGAGAGGCGGCACAATTGAAGCAAGTTCCTCGGAACAATTGCTGTGAAAATATCTGTAGAATAATGCAAGGGATGCAACGTTTCTTCGTATGGATAATGTAGGAAGGTCCTGTGTGATTGCAGGGTTATTGATTAATCTAATAACTTTATTTTGAATTTTGTCCAACTGCCTCAATGCAACCACTCCACTTCCACCCCACAGAGGTGAACAGTAATCCATCTGAGAACGCACATGACTTTTATATATCACGGCCAACTGCTCGTCAGTGAAGAATTCTCGAACTCTGTACAGGAGTCCCAGTTTTTTAGAGGCATTCTTAGCAATGCTTCTAACATAATGTGTCCAGCTCAAGTTAGTAGTTAATGTTACACCGAGAATGTCAATACTAGGGGAAGTGGGAATATTTACATCATTAACACCTTACGAGCGGCCTATGCGGTTTATTTATATGTACCGCACAGCGGGGTGTTTTTAGCCAAAATAGGGCTGTTTACGTGATCATTTTCATGCCTAAATAAGACCCAGAACGTAAAACAAGTACCTATCCCTGAAAGGGCATAAACAGAGCTTTCGAATGACACCATAACGATCCTTGTATGATGGATAGTTTTCTTGCAATAACCGTGCAACGCGAGTGCAAAAAGCAGGTAATTCGGTACTTTCGGTACATAATTGAGTATGTAGCGAGTGAGAGAGGGAGGAGGGAGCTGAGATTTGTGTCAGTAGGTTCGCCGCGGTGGTCTGGAGCAGTCATACGCTCGCTAGTCTCCTGCCACCACTTGTCTCTCTCTCTCAGCCACATTACGTGCTGAAATTGCCACTCGACCTATGTCGAGCGCCGCCACATAGTCCAGCTTTATTTAACTCGACTTATGTTGCTCACCGCTAATTAAGGGTTAAAAAATATATGGGAGTCAGTGAGATTCTGTCGGTTAGAAAATTTAATGTACTTGGTTTTCTGCGCATTAAAGGAAACTAGATTCTTTTGTCCCCATCCATTAATTCCAGAAAGGTCCTGGTTCAAAGAAATTGCAGTGTTTATTTTTGAATTTATAAGATCGGGTTGGGTGAAAGAATTGGTAAATGTGAAGGAACTGTGGAGTGTTGAGTCATCTGCGTAGGAATGTATTGGATTATGAGTGGTAGATATGAGATCATTGATATGAATGAGGAACAGAATTGGGGCCAAAACTGATCCCTGGGGAACACCAGCATTTATTGAGTGAAATTGAGAATAGATGGAGGTTTGTTCCTACGAACACCTATTCTTTTGTTATTGGAGAGGGATGGCGTTGGTGTTCCTGTACCTGAGCCGCTGCCAAACGACGACGAGCCAACTCCTTTTTTCTTAATTGGGGATGACGCCTTCCCACTGAGGAGGTGGATGATGAAATCCTACCCATCGAGAGGCTTATCTGACGAGCGGCGTATATTCAATTACCGCCTATCAAGAGCAAGGAGAGTGGTTTAAAATGCGTTCGGTTTCATGTCTGGCAGGTGAGGGAAGCAGATGTTAAAATGTTGTATGTTCTTTTTGTATATATATACACATATATATAAATATATATATATATATATACTGTATATACTGTATAGAATACTGTATAGTATATACTGTACAGTATATATATATATATATATATATATATATTTATATATATATATATATATATATATATGTTAGTAAAGCCAGGTAATAAATTTGTTTTAATACATACGAGGTTGAAAGAAATGGCAATTTTTGCGTTGGAAATTTTATTATTCAAGGTTTCCAGGTCTCTGATGAGTTTTCGCTGGGTGGCAGGAAGTAGATGAATGAGGTTAGCAAAATTCATGGTGGTACAGGGTTACATTAATGTTCATGATGATACAGGATATACGACGCATTTCACTGGACAACCAGCATTATCAAGTAATGATAGAATGATATAAAAAGTAAACAGGAAGGGTATATATAGTGGGAGGAGGATCAGAGGGGGCGAAAATCAGGGGCAAATGTCTGCTATTGGTGGAGAGATATTCTAGGTGTGTTGGTGAGAGATCCGCGTCACGCAGACGCACTGGATGCGGGACGGTGGTGGTCGGTTGGCGAGGTCGAAGCTGATTGGCTGCGTGTCGAGGGGCGTGGCCTAAGTTGCGTAGTACGTGTGGTGCCGGCAGCAGACGAAGCTGAAGGAGGTAGCGCGGGGGGCTGCGTCAAGGGCACCGGGGGGCGAGGGGGGGCGTTAGGCCCTGTAGGGTAGTACCTTTTGGCAGAAGGGAGGATCTGAAGGTCCAGAGTTTGGTTGTTGATGTTAGGATGTAAGCCTTGGATATATAACGCTTCGAGTATTGGTAATCTCCTTGGGTCACTTTCTTTATCGAGTATGGTGGTGTGTTTCTCTAAATTGTTGCGTGTGAGGTGGGGTGGTTAGGGGTGAGATAGTGGTCTTTGATGGCTCCAGCCTGAAGGTGAAGAGTCCGATGACCAACATACCTGTAATTATGAGGACTGTACAAAGGAGTACAAAGGAAATCAAGCAACAACAGATCTAGTGACCCTTCTAGGTTGCTTATCCTCCAAAACACTGAGGATCAAGTGTCCAAACAGTGGTTTAGAGTGGGTAAGGGAACATTGGAAAGGGAATTACTGCCTTGGAACTAATGTCCGTGGCAGGATTAGGAAGTTAGTAGGGGACAGATGGGTTAGTAACTGAGGGGGTGGATAAAATAAAGTTACTCATTTACAAACGCAGTCAGTCGCGGGTTTGATGCGAGATATTTGTATAGGCTGAGTTTAAATGAATCAATGATGATGCAGTCTATAACGTTTCGGGGAAGCCCATTCCACAAGTTGACAACTCGATTGAAGAAGAAATTCTTAGATTCGTGTGAGTTAAAAGATTTACCAATAATTTTGCAACCGTTTCCCCGCGTGTAATTAGATTGGTCGATAGTGAAGTACTTACTACAGTTCATATTGTCGATGCCTTTGATGATTTTGAACACTTAAATTAAGTCACCTCTTAATCTGTGCTGGGTTAAAGGAAATAGATTTAATTCTCTAATACGCTCTTCGTATGGTTTGTTCTTTAGGCTAGGTATCATTTTGGTAACTCTACGTTGAACTCGTTCTAGTTTGTTTATATCTTTTTGGTAATAATGGCACCAGGATTGAACGCAGTATTCCAGAAGAGGGCGGACTAAGGAATTGTAAAGGGTTAGGATATCTTCTTTGGATTTATGCTCAAATGACCTGCCTATAAAGCCAATTATTTTGTTTGCCTTCTTAACAACTTCTGAACATTGTTGACTTGGTTTTAGGTTACTCGATATTGTTATTCCCAGATCGGTTTCTCTGTTTACATTCTTAAGCTGAGTGTCATTCATCGAATAGTTTGCTTTCTCATTTAGGTATCCGATATGTAGTACTTTACATTTATCCGCATTGAAACTCATTTGCCAAATTTGGGCCCAACATGACAATTTATCTAGATTGTGTTGCATATCGTCAACTTGTTCTATTGAGAGTACGCTATTTGCAATTTTTGTATCGTCAGCAAATTTAGAGATTGTACAGGTGTGGCCCTCATCTATGTCGTTGATGTAAATTAGAAAGAGAATTGGTCCTAGTACCGATCCCTGGGGTACCCCGCTACTTACATTGGTCCATTTAGATGCCTTACTGTTTATGACTACTCTTTGCTTTCTGTCGCTGAGCCAATTTTCTATCCATTTCAACACACCGTCTTGTATTCCATGCGCTTTGAGTTTTAGCAGTAAACGTTTGTGAGGAACTTTGTCAAAGGCCTTTTGAAAATCAAGGTATATAATATCTACAGCTTTACTCTCATCGTAGAGGTTGAGGATATCGTGGAAGAAGTCTAAGAGGTTTGTTAAACAGGAACGTTTTTTACGAAAGCCGTGTTGAGTATCTTTAAGTATGTTATTTTCCTCTAAGTGATTTACGAGTCTGTCTCGCATGACCGTTTCTAGCATTTGACATAGGACTGAGGTTAAGCTAATTGGACGATAGTTACTGGGTAGTGAGTTGCTGCCTTTTTTTAATATCGGTGTTACGTTGGCTAGCTTCCACTGATCAGGCATAGTTCCAGACTGCAAGGATTTATTGAATAGTAATGTCAGTGGTTTGGAGAGCTCATCCTTAGCTTCCTTCAGAACTCTAGGCGAGATTGTATCAGGTCCAGGCGTTTTATTTACCTTGAGTTTATCTAAACAATTCAATACTTCTCTCTCTGTAACGGTGATATTGCTTAGAACATCTGAATTATCAATCTGAATCGGCGATGGTGTAGGGATATCACTGAGGTCTTCTGATGTAAAAACTGATGCAAAAAAGGTATTGAGGGCATTACTCATTTGTACTTCGTCTTTGGTGTATTCTCCATTTTCATCGACTAACGGTCCAACAGTTGAAGTAACTACTTTTTTCTTTCTTTCTTTCATGTCCAGACTGTGGACCTCATTCCTATATATCACGTCGGTTAACTCTTCACCTTCAGGCTGGAGCCATCAAAGACCACTATCTCACCTCTAACCACCCCCACCTCACACGCAACGATTTAGAGAAACACACATTCATGCATCCTGTGCGCCTGCGTGACACGGATCTCTCACCAACACACCTAGAATATCTCTCCACCAATAGCAGACATTTACCCCCTGATTTTCGCCCCCTCTGATCCTCCTCCCACTATATATACCCTTCCTGTTTACTTTTTATATCATTCTATCATTACTTGATTATGCTGGTTGTCCAGTGAAACACGTCGTATATCCTGTATCATCATGAACATTAATGTAACCCTGTACCACCATGAATTTTGCTAACCTCATTCATCTACTTCCTGCCACCCAGCAAAAACTCATCAGAGACCTGGAAACCTTGAATAATAAAATTTCCAACGCAGAAATTGCCATTTCTTTTAACCTCGTATGTATTAAAGAAAAAAAAAATATATATATATACAGTATATTTATATGATAAATATATGTACATCTATATATATATATATATATATATATATATATATATATATATATATATATATGTTTTTCTACAATTCATTCTCTCATTTGTTGTCTATAGACCTTTATTTTCCTTTCGGTAATTGCCAAAATGCATAGCGGTGAGCAGTGTCCCATCACCCTTCAAAAAGTGAATCCCTCTTTAAACCGATAAATGATGAAAATAAGAGGAAAAATAGGTGATAATTGAAGAGGGGGGGGGGGAGAGAAACATATGGATGAGTACTAGAGGGGAATTATCTCACCTAATGACATATCCTTTGTTTTGAGAGCCCCTGGGGTGTTTATAAAGTTTTTTTTTATGGTCTTGCTTCCGTGAGGCCTATCGCGTTCCCTATGGTGACCCTTACCATGAGGCTTATCGTGCTTGATGGGTTAAAAGGTTCCAGTAAGCTCCTTTCCCATTGTCTGGCTTGATAGGATTTTGTATGTCAATATACAGTATATCCGTGATAATTGTTTTTGTCATTACACCGACAAATCTTGGTCATCTATGTTCATATTATCTTCCTTTCTTTCTATTATAGTGTGTTGTTCCCGACGCAACTATTCGTCAATTATATTTCTCTTGTTCCCTTTCTCATTACAGGTTCCGGTGTCTACTGACCACAATATCTCTGCATACTCATCGGGTTGAATCAGTCGGAATGGCTTGTTGCTGCCTCCACAACATCCTACGCACAAGGAATCCCTCAGATCGGAAAGGTATTGATGTGGAAGAGGACATTGAAGCCAAAAGGATAATTCAGCTTGTGCGCGCAACTGAGATCCTGGACCGTGTCGGGCCTAGGCCTGGCAACACCGCTACCAAAGATGGCAAGGCCGTACGCGATACGCTGTGCAATTACTACAACTCACCACGAGGTAGTGTCCATTGGCAGGACAAGATGATCGGTCGTACCCCTTCAGAACATTGATGGAGTCCAATAAAATGTGTAATCTTTGTCATGACTTGTTTAATTGCATTCTACCCAATGCTTAAGTTATTCTTTGAATAAAAAAGTATATTGTATGTCAATATGTTTTTCTTTTTAAACATATGTCAACATATCTCAGAGGGTGCTATTTTCTTGGGCCGTACATTTTAGTGCAAAGCATATCAATGAAAAGTTTCGATGATGAAAAGGAAAGACAAATTTTAAACATATTGAAACATGAAACACAATAGAAATTGACAATGGGAGACTAGGAAATATTATTCCGGCTTTAGAACAACACTTGACTTTAAATCCGCTGGGGATATTTACCCGTGACATTTGTCAAACGAGTTCCAGGTGGCTAATCCGAGGAGTGGGCTTTAATTTTACTTAACTGTGTTTGACGTTTCATATTTAGCATTATTTAAGAAAAACAAATACATACCCAAATGGTAGTCACTACCTCATACCTTTGGCTTCAATATTAATTTGTCACTGTTGTTTAAACGTATTTGTACAACAATTTTTTTTTTTAATATCAATGGTGTCCATTCTGTAGTAATTCACTCCTTATTTATCTCTGTTTTGCCTCTGTATGTTCACTATAAATTGTTTTGGAAACATTATATGCATAAATGTTTTGATTGGACACTAGAAATGGACTAGGCAGATATCAAACAAAAAATATATATCTCAGTAAATCATGCGCAATCGCTATGTACACTCACTCACACGTACTAAAAGTTGCTTAGGCTAGGTCCTTCCTTCCCCTACTCCACCCTGGGCAGCTGGAAGGGGGGAGTCGGGTCCAAGTCTACCCCCACCTTCCACCCCCAAACTATCCCCCCCTCCCCCACCTTCCTTCTCTAGCTGGCAGTTAGTGATTAGCGACAATTGTTCTCATGTATTGCAAATTATTGTTAAACCATCATTGCACATGTTTACAATGGCCAACATTAAACATTTATTAGAAATTTACTAATACAATATACTGCATAGTTGTATTCTCAAAATTAGTTTCTATACACAACGTGGGTTACACGCATCTTGGCTGTATTGGTATTGTGCTTCTCTCTCTCTACATGTGTTTGTCTCTCATTGTACTACGGTCTACGATCAAGATTTAATGGTATTTGAATATAATAATACCGTAATTAAATCCAATCTCATACAGTATTCAGGATAATATGTTCAACAATATTTCAATACACGTCAACGTGCCCTCTACGATCTACTCCTACTGTAGGTTCGCCAATTACTTACACAATCAGGCTTTTATATCGTAAAAGGAAAGGACTAAGGGAAACAATTGGCTGGAATTGTATTGCGACTGTTATTGATTGTTTCGTTTATCATTTCAATCAGTTTATCCCTTTTATTCAATACCATATACATATTATAAACGGTCTGTATTTAATTATATGTGGCATATACCCCTTTGTTTTTCTCAATCAATTAAATGTAGAACTCGATACAACTTACGAGCATAGTCGGCGTAAATTTTTAGTAATGTTTGAGAATCGAGCCCTTGCTATCTGTGATCCCAGCCTCTTCTACAAAACCCATCAACTCTCCTCTATGTGTATCTAATGCAGGCAACATTCATCACACACACTAATAAATGGAAATATACCCCAATCAGGCCCGATATATCTTGGTTGTAGAAAGTGTGTGCTATGAGAGTTACAAGGAGTTACAAGGAATAGTTAGTATGTCAAAGCCCTTGTGGTCCATTTCGGGGAAATATTCGAAGTGGAAGGAGAAACATTGTTCAGTGCACTACACTCTTTACAGAGTGTGCAAATACTATATAGGCTACTGACTATACTGTTTTCTTGAACTGCTCAATTGAGGAAATGTTTACAACTTTTGAGGAAAGTTTGTTGCAGGTAGAACAGATCTTAAATGGGAGACAGTTTCCACAAATGATAGTGCTGAACCTTTTAGATTCTAACTTCCAGCCATGGTTGCGTATTGTATTCATATTGAGGCTAAACATTTTGCTATGATCCACATCGTCAAACCTGGTACATAATTTAATAACTTTAATAAACTGACCTCGTAGTCTGCGTGTTAACCTATAAACGGCGAGCTGTGTGTATTGAACATCACTGTTCTGGGCAACGATATTAGGCTCCATTCATGCCTATAATCGTAATTTTACGATAAATATCGTTATTACTTATTCATATACGCCTATTTTACCTTCACTATGCAGATAGTAACCTGTAACAACAATAAAACAAGTGGAAATATAATTTTTCTGGTCAAAATTGCGAATAAACATGGAGCAGCCCATTCATGAAATGTGGAGCAATGTGAGGCAACTCCTCCCCTTGCAAGGCCTCAAGCTTGACTGACTCATTCACCCCACCATCTACCTTTGCCAACATACTCGCTAGGCACATAAGCACATCCTCCAAACAGTTTGCTAATGTTAGCACAAAAATATACCAACGAATTAGGGAATAACAGGGAAAATAGGTGATAATTGAAGGGGGGAGGGGAAAGGGGGGAAGGAGGGGATGTGGAGGAGTGATATGAGGTATAGGGAAAAAAAAATAAAAAAAAACATGTTTTAAGTGCTACTGGGGCTTTTTAAAATGTTTTTTTTTTAGGCCTTCCCTCTTAAGAGCTTTGCCGCTGTTGCCCAGTAAAACTTCTTAAGAGCTTTGCCGCCATTCCCGGGAAGGTGACCAGGAAAGTCAAGTCGAAGGATTCATTGTGCGCAATGCTTTGTTTAAGGTCGGGACTTGTAATTTTGGTGTTATTTTTCGATGTAATCGGGTTTTTTCAGGTGTCGATAACAAAATTCCTCCATGCGGACTATAATGAGAATAATATGACGAGTCATATTTTCCCTAGTAAATTATTTCTAATAGGGCAGCGAAAGAGGTCTTGAATATTATCTGCATTTTAAATGTTGGCCATTGTAAGCATGTGCAATGATGATTTAACAATAATTTGCAATACATGAGAACAATTGTCGCTAATCACTAACTGCCAGCTAGAGAAGGGTGGTGGGGGAGTTAGGGATAGTTTGCGGGTGGAAGGTTGGGGTAGACTTGGACTCGACTCCCCCCTTCCACCTGCCCAGGGTGGAGTAGGGGAAGGAAGGCCCCACCCCGGAGCAACTTTTAGTATGCGTGAGTGTACCTCTGCGATAATATATTTTAACATTTTTATCTTATTGACTTTGTTTATTAATTTGTTTGCTTGGTGCTAATGTGTGATTTTACAAGGCTATTAATTCATGTATCCACTTAATGTCTTTAGAATTTTCTCTATAGCATGTTCAACATACTGTTGCCTGTGATATCTATATAAATCTATTTATATTTTTGATTATTAAATTTGTATGTATGAAATGAAATGCATATGTTATAATTTAGGTCTTAAAACATTTTGTTGGAATCTACGTAATAAAAATGTACCAATTATGTATTTGTCGTTCAGACTTTTATGTTATCAGTCCCAATGGAGTGCTCCTTCTCACATGGTCAATCCCTTGTATTTATTTTCCCAGAAATGTTCTGTAATTACAGTAATGTTCAACGTCAAATATAGACTTTCATTTTCATTCTGTTATTGTATTTTTAAGTATTGGTAACAATTATAATTCTATAGAGCAATAATGAATGTAGTTTAAGATTTGACTTTATAATACGAGTTAAGTTTGTCAAATTTTTGTTTTTTCAAAACACAATTTGTGCATTTTTAGTTTTCCATTATGTTTATTATTATTTCAGGATTTTATCATTACGTTTTTTTTTTGGGGGGGGGGGTGTATAGTATATAGAAACATGCATACAATGATTTTGTTTATTTACATTTATAATATATTTAATTAAAACAAAAATATAAATGAGTATAATATATATATTATTTAATTAGCATAACAAAATAGATGAGTTGAAACACAATTACAATTATTTTTTTATTGGATGTAGGCGGTCGAGGTGTGTGCCGGGGCAGGGGTGTTTAGAAAGGAATCCATTGTTGTTGTGGGCGGTGTGACAGTGGTTATTACCCCCGGAGAAGGAATAGGGAATCCCACGGTTGTCACCGGAAGCGTGTTGGTTGTCGTCACGGAAGGTGGAGGTTTTTGTGGCTGCACCACCTGTTGATGAGGCTGTGCCGCCTGCCCATGGTGATAAGGCGGTGGTCCCTGCAGCTGGTGATGAGGCGGTGGTCCCTGCAGCTGGTGATGAGGCATCTGTGGCGGGAATGTTGAGGGTGGCCTATAGTCTGGTCCGTCGGCCCTGCGATTGGCATTTGATAATGAACAGGCGGATGGTTGATGGGGGCAATGTTGGTTGGTGTGGTGTATACCGGTGTCGTCAAACGCGGTGGGGCTGCCTCTTGTGCATGGATGTGGGGGAGTTGCAGCGGAGTCACCCTCGTCACGGCTGGGGTTGTTACTTCTTCGCCAATCATGAAGGGCCTCGTGTTATCAAATGCCAACTGGGTGACCTTCTTCATGAATTGGTGAACGACGGCGCTATCCATATGGAGCATCTTGAATTCTATGAATTCGGTGAAGGTCCGTATTGTTGACTCGAGGAGGTTTTTGGGCCTGTGGCCGGACTTCCTCCACCACCTGCTACGACATATGATGTTGGTCCAGCATCTGTATGGAAGTGAGAAACCGTACATACATTTCAAATACATATTCGTTTAAAATGTTGTTTGTTGATGAAAACAAAAAATAATTGAGGGGAGCATGAGGACACATATATATATATATATATATAAATATGTCTCTCTCTCTCTCTCCAAATATATATATACCGGTATATATATATATATATATATATATATATACATATATATATATATACTGTATATGTATATATATATATATATACCGGTATATATATATATATATATAATAAATATATATATATATATAAATGTATACATATATATATAGATATATATATATGTATGATATTCATATAAATTGAAATATATTGTAATATATATAGAAATGTATATAGATATGTTTACATATATATACTGTATATATATATATATATATATATATATATATATATATACTGTATATATATATAATTATATATATATACAGTATATATAATATATATATATATATATATATATATATATATATATATATATATATATATATATATATATATATATATATATATATATACAGTATATATATACTGTATATATATTGATATATACTCTATATTCGGTATAAACGACATAATTTAGATGAGTTGGCTTTAATCAAATATAAGAACAAACGCTTGCCTTTGACATGGATCTTGTATCCTCACGGGATAGCCCTATCCGTTCCCTGTTTGCCCCCATACCCCGTCGGTGTGTCGATGGGAGAATCGGCGAGTTTACCAATTCCTCATCCATGCTTTGCTCCAGCACATTCTGGCTCTGTCCGGCGTCTTCCACCTCCACTTCCTCCTCCTCCACTTCCACCACTTCTTCCTTGGGCCGCAACCTTTTTTTCGATCTGAAATTCGAAGACAATAAATAACATGTACAGCTAATGACATCTACAAAAATACATGATATTTATATTTTTAGACACATACAATTGCAACAATTATATGAAATAGAATATACCAAATTATACACAACGAATAGTGTTATATATGTTTCTTTATACCTTCTGGCTGCTGGTTCGTGGAACCATTAGGGAAACACTTTCCTTAAGAAAGGAAATTGTTTCCCAAATCCACTTAACCCTGTTTGTCATTCGCCTGGCACCAGACCCGCTCGGCTGGTTAAGAAGTTTGCCAAAGCACGTCCTCATCTTAATTAAGAACCGCATGATGGTTTGTGCTGAAAAGGGAACGAGATAGTGCCTTGAATAATATAAAAAACGAATATGTCAACATATATTAATATAGAACCACGTTGATCACACAAAACATAAAGATGATATGTATTTCAAAATTACTAATAGCAACTTACTTGGCACATGCAGTTCCTTAGCTTTTTTGTCGAACAAGCGACCCTTGTGGTTTCGGACACTGTGCCTTTGGTCATCCTTGTTACAGATCGAGGGGTGGTTCATATAATCCATTTGGCAAGTTCCCCCTTCATTCTTGGCGTGATGATGCCTGATGAATCTTCCTCCGAATCAGAAGAATTTTTTACTACCTCCGGAGGTGATTTGCTGTGGTCGCTGTCCTGGGCACGGTGGACTTCTACCTGCACGTCGTCCTGGGTGTTGAAGAGTTAAACACTGCCGGCCACCACATTCCTCTCCTGCCCGGCTCCGCCATCCTCAGATATCTGCTCTCCTTCAGTAATTTCCTCCAAGTCCACTGTAGCAACCGGGGAAGCTTGGATCACTTGCCTACTTTTCTCTTCACTTTGGCTGGCGGCCCTCTTCTTCATCGCCTTTTTCGTCATTTTCGTTCCCTTGGAAGGCATGGCTGGAGAATGTTGTTTCTTGTATACTAGGTGACTGGAGACTGTAGAATGAACTTTTTGGCCTGTCCCACAGTATACAGTATATACCCCTCTGACCTGACCTCACCCATGCCAGACGTACGCCGCGGAAAGGGTTGATAGACAGGTGCAAAGAAAAAGGGTTGACTGGTCGACTACAATGCTGGTTTTTACCCACCTCGCCGATGGTGTTCTTTGGCTTCGGTGAGGTGTTTTGCGAGCATTCGTCTACGTCGCACAGCCCCTCGCACGCCTCGTGCGGAGTACACCTGTGGCGAGTATACGCTCGACGAATATTCGGTCGCACGTCGCATTACATGTGCGAGTAATTGCCGAGGCACACGCTGATGATTGTTGTGCATCGGCGAGCAATCGTACGAAGTTTCTCAAAATTGCAACGCTTTTTTTCGTGTGACACCCTCGCCAATGACAAAGAGGAGCTGCGAGGGCCTCGCCCTTGCATCGGAGAATATTTGCCGATGCTTGCAAGGGTTCGCACAGGTCGTCACTCCTCGTCCCAAATTTTGAACAATCCGAAAACTTGCGAGGCCACTTGCGAGTCAAACAATCAGCCTCCGAGCATTCAAAATCTTTGTTCGACATGTTCCGAATGTGCCCATTTGTTGGTTTCGGTGATGAAAATTGTTTAAAAATAGCACCAGTGGGAAAGGGGCATAAGAACTTAGGAGAAAGAAGATCCATATCATTCCGTGAGTACTTCTGTGTTTACCCTGTGTGTGCTCTTTAAAAATATATCTCATATATTACTCAATTTAATTAGTCAATATGTATAACAAATATTCATTAATATCACTACTAAAATACATAAAAGTAGAAATATACCTAACAACTTGTCAATCCGTCGACTAAATTCAATAATCATAATAATGTATTACAATAATGTGCATACTATAGCAATGCACTGCATACAGTAACTAGAAAATAATATTTGCTGCATCCATCACCAAATGTTTTGTCATACCAACTTTTTGTATTGCATATGTATAACAAGTAACACCCCATTCTTAACATTAATCATCAATTACAAACCCCAATGTATTTGAATAAACTAATGAAAGCATATGGTCCTCCCGGGATTCGAACTCGAGACATCACACCCAGAACATAAGCACCTAAACCATTACACCACCAACACAGTTAATATATAAACAGAGATAGTATTTATCTGGAGCCGCCTGTGGACAACCAAACTGCCAAGTTGAGACATAATGTCGAGTGTGACCTTGTCCAAGACTTAAGGGTAGACGATCGTTTTTCTGGTCCCCTATCTCCCTCGTGTTTAGTCACATTATTTTTTAGATTTTTAGATGTTCGGCCCATTTGTTTGGCGATGTTAAGACCTTTCGTCCCATTTTGTTGTAAATGTTAAGACCTATAGTGCCATTTAGGTGTCACCTTTTTCCTGGCGAGCGATAGCGAGCATGTAATTGTGTGAGGATTCGGCCTTCGACCGGGACATTTTTCTACGGAAAAATGTAAAAATTTATCTTGAGGGGGGTCTAGGAGATTTTGTTTTTAAGTTTGAGAGATGTCTAGCAAGGAAACTAAGAATTTATGACTGAATGAATTTATAGGCCAAAAAAAGCCGCCAGTGTCCCCTTAACCTCTCAGCTGCGCAGCCCTTGTAGTATACACCATTCCCCTGTGCGTAGGTATTTACATTCAATCCTCACTAAAATCGTTAATTTACCATAAATATAATTAATACTTACCCAAATGCACCTATTTTACGTTTAATATGAAGATAGTAACATGTTACAACAATAAAACAAGTGACAATAGTGTTCGGGGGTGACAAACATGAAATATTGCAGAGCGGTTCATTCATGAAGTTGACAGTGAGCGAGAGTACACCCTCCCTCCACGAGCTCTGGTGAGATACTGGAGGTAGTTAGGGCTACTACTCTCTCTCTCTCCTCCTTCCACCTCCTCCCTTTCCACCTTGGAACCGGGTGGGTATTTTTGGCGCCATAAATAAACCGATAATTACAGGAATAAGATAAAAATAGGTGATAAATGAAGGAAGGGGTGGGGGGGGGGGGGAAGGGGGGACTTTGACAGATGTGGAGAAGAGATATGAGGTATGGAGGGAAAACAAACAAAAACAAATTTCAAGTGCTACTGGGGCCTTTTAAATTTCTTTTTTTTAGGCCTAGGATCTTAAGAGTCTTCCTGCAGTCGCCCAGTAAAACCTCTTAAGAGTCTCCCTGCGGCTGCCGGGTTAAGGACCAGGTTCCCCCTGGAGGCACTTCATTCTTAGAGCTGCTAAGATCCATAACAACTTTGGTCAGTCCCACAGCATCAGATATAATTAATTAAAACAAATTAATAAATTAATTAAATAAGTTAAATTAATAAAAATAAAGACTATTAGTAGGTACAGGGATATTTCGTCGAGAGGCCGGTCTATATGATCTGTGCCCCATGAATATTCTTTCCTCTCACTTAAACAGTAGGCTACCATAGCGCGGTTGGGAATATGAACATGATTAGATTAATATCCAGTATTCGAGAATGGATAATATGTCGTACGCGTGTGCATCAACCTTTAACCGTTGGTGGTGTAAGGGTTAAGGTGGCAAAAATCTGTGTGTGATAATCCATGTTCGAATCCCGGTGGATCATATATACTTTAATTAATTTCATTGGGGGTGTCTGGTGTTGTGGTGAAATTAATAAAAATAAAGAATATCACGTCCAATGATAAACATATATATTACAATCATCTTGTGGCAAATTAAATTAAATAATCAATTCACAGCAGCAAGAGGTAACTGATTAAGAATGTAGGGATATAAGGTACAATATGAAATGAAAAACATATATAATACAGGTGGGGAAAGATAAATGGGGACAGACACGAGCATTTGACATGCAAACTACAAATATAGAGCTAAAGTGATTAGAGCATATATAGTAAACATTATTTAGGTGACAAGATTGATATATAGACAATCAGCCAGACAGAAGGAAATGATCAAACGAGCCACATTACTAGATATATTTTAAGAGAGAGAGAGAGAGAGAAGGTGCGACAGAGAGAGAAAGATTCAATATATAGTAGCAGGAGGAGAGATACGTTTATAGAATAAGCAGTGGGTAAACAGGAAGGGAGGACCTTTATAAAAATGTAGTCGAGGAAAACTAAACCAGAATTAAGAGAAGTTAAAGACAGAGAAAGACAAGAGTAACAAATACTTGCATACGAGAATAAAGAAACCACATACATAAAGGACAACAGAATCACCGCATTCAGTTTCAATATATATTCAACTTCAGAATCATTCAATTGATCAACATATATATTTGTATACTAAAGCTGTTTACTATTATATAGGTTTGTATTCCATTCCTCTTACTAGTTATTTTATAATCTCTTTCTACACGCCGCAGTGTTGCATCTGTTTATATCTTCTATCGCTATTACAACAAGCAGTGTTCTTCAGAGTTCTCTCAGGGCATACCCCCTCCCTTGCGGTGAATGCAAGGCACCCACCTTTCAGCAGTCTCACTCCTATTCTATCCAGCTTTCCAACCTAATAATTAGCACATTTTCCTAGTCTTTCTTCTACACAGCAAGTGCATTCTGGAAATGCCTCCCCTAATCAATTTGTCCTTCATCCTATGACTTAGACTGCTTTAAACTTTGCGTGTCCAGGCACTTTGACTTCTACGTCTCTTGAATATGGCTCTCTGTCACTCTTTTGGCTTTGAGGGAGACACTCGTCACAGGTAGCCCGCTTTTTGTCCCCTTCTGACACATAGGAAACAAAATAACTTCGGAGGTGACAATTATAATACTATGCATTACATAGTCTGGGATCTCCACCTCTATCGACAGTGTTGTGTGGCGTCCTGTGCATGGCTATGGGGGAAGGTATATCCATTATTTTAAATATAAACATCAGTGATAATCAGTTACTGAAAGTATATATATATGTTAGTAAAGCCAGGTAATAAAGTTTCTTTGATGCATACGAGGTTAAAAGAAACAGCAATTTCTGCATTGGAGATTTTATTGGTCAGGGTTTCTAGGGCTCTGACAATTTTGCGTTGATGGCCAGTAAGGAGGTATAGTAGATTGGCAAAGTTCATAATGAAATGGATACAGGATACAGGAACATGGTGAACAGTGGATACGATGTTTCGCTATGCAATTAGCATTTTCAAGTAATAAATGGTATCAATCAATCAATCAATCAAATGAATATAGAAAAGGTGGGTGAGGGTGAAAGAAGGGAAGTTTTTATTGGTGTAGTAAGAGAGAAAGTGTCAAAGTAGGAGGATAAAGAGTGTCGGGGCTTGACCCAACGTGCGTGGGTTGTTGATTTTAGTTTGGGGGTTTAAGGGAGGGCTGAGACTGTTGGTATTATTGAGACATATTTTTCGAGAGCTTCAGTATGGCACGGCAAGAAGGGATGGAGATAAAAATGGGTGGTAAGGCAAAAGATAATTAATTTTGGTTGGTAAAAGTTCATTTTGGTGAAGTGAGATTCAGAGGCTCTGATCGGTCAAGAGTGGCATAGAGGTTGGGACCAGTCTGGACGAATCAGATGAGTCTGGGTGAATTTGAATATAAAAAATGGGTAATGGAGAATGTTTTAATGATGGTCTGGCAATTTTGGATGGTAAGGGTTTAAAGTGGGGCAGCAAGGCATGGCTGTCAACTGCCGAGTCTGGGCGGGTGCCCAACTCCGAAAGGGGTTGAAATAGGGGAGCTATCCCCCCGCCAAAGGCGGCTTTCTAGGGCCTTTCCTAGCTGATGCTGAGAGGATTGGGTTCTAGTCATGTGGTGAAGGGCTGGTATATCAGAGTGAGAGCTGAGCAATCTCTGCCATACCCATAGCTTACTCTGACTGTTCCTTTAACTTATATATTTTCTAGATCTCAAGTGACGGCATCTCTTCCGTGGATTGACCTCCCAATCTACCAAGATTGGAAGCCAAAGCGTCACATTTTTCCCTTGCCCCTCAACTTTATCTTCATAATTGCTGAGGGGCACAGGGCCCTGGGTGGGGCTTTGGTTTCCCGGGCGTTTACGCACCCTCCTCAGCTCCCCGCCATGGAGTGGCTTCGGTCACCCAGGCTTTATTGTGGTCGGCGGGGAGGCTTCTGTCGGGGCACTCGGTTATGGCCTTGGAATTGCTCGGGGCCTTGGGGCTGTTTGGCCAGGCAGCTTGGGGAACAACAACAACAACAACAACTGCCGAGTCTAGAGATGATTGCACTGTCTTATGAAGAGCTTAATTTACTTTAGTTTTTATTGTGTATTTGTGAAAGAATTAGAAATTTTGGCTGGTAGGTGAGTAAAAGGAATGGTGAAAATTGAGTGTGAGTTTGTGGTGTAACAAAGTTATTATGTGAATAGGGGATTGGGAGCCTCTCTGTTGATTGGATGCAAGAGGTTCGACCAGGGACGGATGGGTTGAGTGATATTATTAAACATTTGGACAAAGTTATCAAAGGTCTCAAGTTTTTCAAGTTGTTTATTAGCCAGAAAGTTGTTGTAGACATTAAGTGGAGGGATGCGGGAGAGTTCATGCAAGTGTTCCGATGTTTGGAACTCATACCACCGAGTTCCATGGATCCACCTCAGTGCTCTGTTCTGTATTCTTTGGAGTTTAATTTTGTGGGAGTTTGCCAAAAGAGTGCTGGTCAGTGGGGCATATGAAAGTAGCGGTCTAATTAGGGCTTTGTATAAATGGGTTTTAGTTTTGATGGAGGCATTTCGAAAACGGAAAATTGATTGAAGAGGTTTTGAAGCAATGGGGATAATATGATTTGCATGACCATGAAAGTGAAGTTTTTTGTCAAAGGTTAGGCCGAGTACTTTGTTAGTGGGTGAGACAGTTACTGGGATGCGATCGGGAGGAGGTGCGTGGGAGTTGAGGAATAGTGGTCTAGGACGTAGGTAACCAGTGGATATGTAGGTGATAAAGGATTTTCGAGGATGAGCCTGAATCCGACATTTCTGTTCCCATTGTGCTATTCGGTCAAGCTCTCTCTTGGCTTTGTTTGTCAAACCGTCTATGGTAGTTGCCCTAACAAGTTGCGTCACGTTGTCAGCGTAGGAAATTGTGAGAGAGTCATTATTGATTGGATCTGACATGTCATTAGTGTAGAGAATGTACAGTGTAGGTGCGAGCACGGAGCCCTGAGGTACGCCTGCATGGAGTGGAAATGAGTCTGAATAGAAATTTGAACATTTAATTTTGGCTGATCTGTTATCTAAGAAGTTGCAGAGAAGTTTTTTAATTGGTAAGGGGAAATTGAAGTTTTCGCAGATTTTGTACTTCAGGCCTACGTGCCATACAGTGTCAAATGCTTTTTTGATGTCTTTTGTGATGAGTGCTGTTTTGTGTCCGCGTCTGGAGTGTTTGTTAATGTGAATGTAGTTGGTGATTATGTTAAGTGCTTCCTGAGAGGATCTGCGGGGTCTAAAACCAAACTGTTTGTCAGTGAGAAGTCCTTCGTCTTCGAGGTACAGTCTGAGTCGGCGATTTATGATTGTTTCAAAAGTCTTCCCAAGAGTCTCAAGTAGACTAATGGGTCTGTAGTTCAGTGGGTCTTTGCTATTTTGATTTTTCTTGGGAATAAGGATGATTGTTGCAGTCTTAAAGCAGACGGGGAAGTAGCCTGATGCCAGGATGGCGTTGTATAAGCAAGTGAGTGCATTAATAAATGTGTTTGGGAGGTGCTTTACAATGTGATGGTTTATTCCTGTGGCACCAGGCGCCTTCCTCTGTGTTTTAGAGAGAATGAGCTTAACTTCGTCAGGCACAATGGGAGCAGTGAGGTAGTTGTCGGGGTTAGTGAGTCTGTGTTGATGTGTGTGTCGTGAGAGATGTTGTCTTCAATATTATTAACATGTTGTTCAATGTTTCGAATGTGTTGTTGGGCGGGTCTTTCAGGAGGGTGTGGGTGGTATACTTGGGCCCATGTGTCTTTGAAGATGTCTGTTATTTCCCTGGGATCGGTGATGGTGTTACCGTTTACAATGAGTGAAGATGGTGTAGGTTTATTGTGGCCTTTTAAACGGTATATGTGTCTCCAAAATTCCCAGGGTTTAGTTTTCCTGTGTTGTTCAGCAGTGCGTATGAGGTGTGTCCAGTGGTTATCATGGTCAGATTGCAGGCTGTCTAGGATATGATTTCTGAGGTGTGAGAGGTTATGTCGTACTCGGCCTAAGGTGTGGTTTTGTTTATTTTGTTCAAATCGACGACGATAGCACACAAGGAGTCTTTGTGAACGTATAGAAAGTCTGAATGTGTGTCTGACTTTGTAGGATGTTTTAGGTATGGTAGTGTTTGCAGCGTTGATGATTGTGTTGTGTAAGTGTTCTATTTGTTGATCTAGATTTGTGTAGTGGAGTCCCTCATAGTCAGTTGTGTAATCTTGTTGTGATAGGATGTGTTGAAATTCATCCCAGTTAGCCTGGGAGTAATTGTAATGTGATGTAGAAGAAACTAAAATGGGATTTGGAGATATTTGTATGAAAATGGGGATGTGATCAGATCCTGATAAAGGCCCAGGGGAAATTTGATGGTGAAAAAGGTTAAATGCTCGGTTAGAGAAGATGAGATCAGGTTTGCCAGACCCATTGTGTACGAAAACTGTGTCAAAATCTGGGCCAAGGAAATTTAGTCTTTTTATGTCGTGTAGTGCTAGAAGTTGTGTTCTGTGTGGGTTGTTGGTAGTGTGTTGAAAAGCATGATGTTTAGCATTAAAGTCTGCAAGGATGAGTGGGGGTACATTGTTGTTAAATAATGTGTTTATATCAGTGTAAGGAATGTGTGTGTACTGTGTTGGGTCTGACATATGTAGTGGCGACTATGAGGGGACCAAGTGTTGTGTGTGTTTTTACTGCTAAGAAGTGTTTATATGTCCAGTCTGTCATGAATTCATGTTGTATTGTGCTTTTAATCATGATGGCAACTCCGTTGTGTGCATCGTCGTCAGATTGTCGTGTTGTGTAGCCAAAGAATTTTATTTTGTGTGTGTTGTGTATACAAGTGCTGTTGAGTAATATAATGTCTGGGTCATTATCTAGTATTAATTGTGTGAGTAAGTGTCTGTTTGGGTAGTAATGTCTAATGTTGAATTGAATTACTTTGAGCATGATGGATGATTGTCGGGTGAGTTGGGTGAGTTGGTGATAATGGGGTGGTGGGGTAAGGTTGGTGGGCGGGATGGGGAGGGTGAGGTGTGGGAGGAGCCTTGTCCAAATGACAGGGATGGGAGGTCACGTGAGGCGTTTCTTATGGGGCTTTCTGTTCTTGCGGGATTTGGATCGAGAGCGGTTGGAATTGGGAGAGGTTGCATCAGCAGGGCTGCTAGGTTTGCGTTTTAGGGGGGATTGAGGTGGGATGTATGGTGTTTTGGGGATAGAGGTAGAGGTAGACAGGGTAGGCATGGATGTTGGTGAGGTAAGGGTGGGGTCAGGAGTTTGGATGGGCATGTCTACTTTGGGGGGGGGAAGGGTTCTCGGCAGGAGTAATTTGGGTTGTGACTTCTCGAGAGTTGGGAGTAGGAGTTTTGGAGTTGAGGGTGGATGTGGAGAGGGTGGAGGTACTGGCAGAGGTGGGGGAGGAGATAGAGGATGAGGAGGTATTGGGGGAGGAGATGGTTGTAGGGTTGGGGGTGGTTGTGGGGGTTTGGGAGGATTTTGTTTTGTCGAATTGGTACCAGGATTCAGGAATAGAGATGGCAGGGAGATTGTGGGCAGTGAGGCCGTCATTGAGAAGTTTGTTGAACTTTGGGGTAACTTGTTGGTCTGTTAAATGGAGAGCTATATTTACCAGCACCTAAGTTTTGGCAAGAATTTCTTGGTTGAAGAAAGGGTTTGGTGGGTTGGAGCTGGTGAAGGAGGAGGAAGGTTGTGGGTGGGAGCTGGTGGAGGGGGAGGAGGTCATTGGTAGGGATTGAGGGGGGAGTGATGGGGTGGCAGCTGAGGCATATGATATGTTGGTGACTGGATGGGACGAGAAGAGAGGGCGGGGGTTGTTGGAAGATGTTGGAGAGGTCTTTAAGTTTTTTCGGGTTTGTTTGAGAACATTGAGGCGGAAGGGGCATTCTGAACTTATGGCAATGTGGGGGCCATTACAATTATTGCACTTCAGGGAGCTTGAGGAGCAAGTTGTGAATGAGTGGTCGTCACCACAGCGTGAGCATACTTGCTCATTTTTACAGGTAGATGTTATGTGCCCATACTGGTAGCACTTAAAACACTGTTGGAGGATAACCCATGATTCAGGAGAGAGGAACTCAGGTGGTATGATCACATGGAAGGCTTTGAGACCTGACTTGAGGAGTTTGCTGGCTTCCTGAGGGGAGGCACAGCGAATTTTGATGGCTTTTTTTGGAGTCTTTGAGACATCACAAACTGTGATGTTGTTTCTTTGTTAAATTTCTGTAGCTATGTCATTCTCATCCCTGTTGAAGATGTTGTTATCAGGGTAAGCAATCTTGACAGTGCAAGTAGCTTTCAACTCGGGAGAGACTACTAATTCATACCCTGCATCTTTGAGTTTATTTACGTTATCAGGGGCTAGGTATGCATTACTATCTTTCTGAGAGGCAAGGCGAACTTTTAGGGTATTATTTGGATTTTTGAAGACTTTAACCCTTAACTGGCGGCGCGCAACTTATGTCGTGTGAAATAAATTTGGACTAAGTGCCGGTTCACAACTTATGTCGTGCGCCATTTTCAGCACGTAATGTTGCTGAGAGAGAGAGCTGAGCGGTGTGAGGAGCCTAGCAACTGTATGACCGCTCACCACCACCGCGGTGGACCAACTGAAGTGAAACCCACCCTTCCCTCCCCTCTCACACTCGCTACACAGGGAATTATGTAGGGAAATTACCTAATTACAGGGTTTTTGCACTCGTGTTGCACGATCGTTGCAAGAGAACCAGCCGTCGTACAAGGATGGTTCGGGTGTCATTGGAAAGCTCTGTTTACGCCCTTTCAGGGAGAGATACTTGTTTTACGCTCTGGGTCTTATTTAGGCATGAAAATGATCACGTAACAACCCTATTTAGGGTAAAAAAAAAAAACGCTGGGCGCTACGGTCCGCTAGACCGCCTAGCCCGCCAATAAGGTGTTAAAAATTTGGGTCTGGGTGATGCTGAATATGTGTGAGCCAGGATCATCAGGGGGAGGAGAGTTACATTTAAATTTCACATACAGTGCCATACTGAAACATTAAGAGAGCTAATTTTAAAGGATTACATTTTGAAAATGGGGAGATGGGGGGAGAGATAATTAAAATTATAAAGCTAAACTGTACCCAGGGGGCACCCCTACGGAGTGTCCCCAGAACAAACCTAATTCCTACCTATGCCCTTGGACTAAGTCTGTCACAGGGCCCTAAACCTACTTGGAGCTTAAACCCTACCCACTTGCCTCCTATGACCAGGGGCGAATCCCCCCCCCCCCCCACCTCGTGGCAATGCCCTCGAGGTTCAGCGTCGTACCACAAGTGGGTTTCTACTGAGCGGGAGTGGGTACACACATTTAATAAATTTGGAACAAAAAAGCTGGAAAGAAATTGGGGAAAGAAGAGAATATAGGAAAGTAATGACAATGGAGGATGATGATGATGAGGTATGAGGTGAGATGCAGGGAGCTGATTGGCCGGGCGAGCGCAGATCGAGGTGTTGATTGGAGGAGAGAACCGATGGAGGAAGCTAGGGGGCTAGGTTTGGCTGGTCCTCAAGACGTCCATTTTCTATCTTCTGCTGCTTGAAGATTCTTCTTTCTTCTTTCCTCTTTCTTCTGCAGTTTAACGATGGGGGGGGGGGGGCTACAGGCCTGTAAGAGAGACCAGAGCGTCACCAAGTACCACCTCGAACTGTGAATGGTATAGTGAATAATATGAGCTTATATAGGGCAGGGAAGGCTGAGGTGGTGAAGAAAAGGCAGGCTAAGGTCTGTCATTGGTGGAGGGTATTTTGCTATGCGGGCACTTCTCCTGGTCTGTGATTGGCCAGTAGGTGATGACGTCAGGGGTTGCGTGCTGGAGTCAAAAATGGCTGGGGTATAGGGGGGTGGAGAGAAGGGGGGGCCTAAGTCATCGCTGGTTGGCTGGGAGCTGGGTGGCGCGACGTGAGATGCTTGGATTCGAGGGGCAGAGCTGAGGGGCATCTCTCCAGGGGCAGTGCGGCTGGGTAGTGTCTCTTCGCAGAAGGGAGTATCTGTAGGTCTAGAGTTTGATTATTAATACTGGGATTAAGGGCTTGTATGTATAGGGCTTCTAGTAGTGGGAGTCGTCTGGGGTAATTTTCTTTATCTACTATGGTGGTTAGTTTATTTAAATCGTTACATGTAAGGGGGGGGGGGGGGGTTTGGGGTCAGGTAGTGATCTTTTATGGCTCCTGCATGAAGATGAAGGGTTTGCAGTCGGCATAGACAAGTCCGCGTCATACCAATGTATGATTGAGGTCCACAGTCCTCAAAATTACAAGTAAATTGGTATATTACGTGATCGTCAGTCATCGGGCTTTTTGTTTTGGTGGGAGCAGGTCTGTTACGGAGAACAAGGTTGGAGTTCTTAGGGGTTTTGTAATATATGATTAATTTGATTTTGTTTTCCGGGTTGGTGGGGAGGACATGTTTAGCTACTATTTCTTTTATGACGGCCTCGTCAGTTTTGTGGTCGGAGGACATGTAATTACGGTAGAATATTTTGATTTCATTAAGGGGGTCAATGTTGGGGGGCTTTTGGGTGTACCACTCTTCAAGGTGGTGGTTGATGGTGCTGGAGACGTCAGAGTAGGAATATCCATTATTTACTAGGACTTGTGATAATCTTTCCAGTTCCTGGTGGGTGTCGGCCCAAGTAGAGCAGTGTGTGAGCTCTCCTGACGTATGCGGAGATGGAGGATAGGAGATAACGGCGGGGGCATTCGCTGTCACCATTGAGGCATTGTCCTGTGTTGGTAGGTTTAGTGTAAACTGTGGTTTTGAACCCAAGTTTGTTTAGGGTGACGAGGATGTCGAGGAAGGGGAGTTGTCCATTATTGGATTTTTCAAAGGTGAAGTTGAGTCCGGAGGAGGTCATGAAGCGATGCTGGAGTTCTTGGAGTTCGTGGAGGTCCTTAACACCTTACGAGCGGCCTATGCGGTTTATTTATATGTACCGCCCAGCGGGGTGTTTTTAGCCAAAATAGGGCTGTTTACGTGATCATTTTCATGCCTAAATAAGACCCAGAACGTAAAACAAGTACCTATCCCTGAAAGGGCATAAACAGAGCTTTCGAATGACACCATAATGATCCTTTTATGATGGCTAGTTTTCTTGCAATAACCGTGCAACGCGAGTGCAAAAAGCATGTAATTCGGTACTTTCCCCATATAATTCAGTATGTAGCGAGTGAGAGAGGGAGGAGGGAGCTGAGATTCGTGTCAGTAGGTTCGCCGCGGTGGTCTGGAGCAGTCATACGCTCGCTAGTCTCCTGCCACCACTTGTCTCTCTCTCTCAGCAACATTACGTGCTGAAATTGCCACTCGACCTATGTCGAGCGCCGCCACATAGTCCAGCTTTATTAAATACGACTTATGTGGTGAGCCGCTAATTAAGGGTTAAATTGCACGAAGATGTTATCCACGTATCTACAGTAGATGGCCGGTCGCTGGGCGGCAAGGAGCTCTTCCTCGATGGAACCCATGAAAAAGTTTGCGAAAAGAACTCCCAGGGGGCTGCCCATCGCTACGCCGTCTATCTGCTGATACATGTTGACTCGGGGGCAAAGAAAGGGGGCTTCCTTAGTGCAAAGATCCAGTAGCGTCTTCAGGGCCTTCTCCGGGATGTCTACGGTGGGTCTATCAGGGCAATGGTATACTCGACGTAGTATCATGTCGATTGTCCTATCCACGGGTACGTTGGTAAACAGGCTTTCTACGTCGAGGGAGGCGATGGTGTGGTCGTTATTCCGGGGGGCGTCTCGTAGGATTTCCAGGAAGCCGTGGGCGGAGTTGAGGTTGAATTGGCAGTGCACGTAGGGGGTGAGGAGGTTGTTCATGGCCTTGGCGATCTGGTAGGTGGCAGTGGGGATCTGAGAGATGATGGGGCGAAGGGAGTTTTCAGGTTTGTGGGTTTTGACTGTACCGTAAGCATAACCAGGGGTGTATTCTCCGATGATTTTTTTAAGGTGGACTCCTCCTTGTTTGGCGTTGATGGTGGTGTTGGCGATGCGTTTGATTTCATCGGTCGGGTTGCGGGTGATCTTTTTAAATTTGTTAAGGTCGCTTAAGATGACGTCCATTTTCCTAAGGTACTCCTCCTTGTCGAAGATTACAAGGCAGGAAGCTTTATCTGCACGACAGATGATGATGTTGGGGTTCTCTCTGATTTGTTTAGCGGCTAGGAAGTGTTGTTTGTTGAGTATTTTGCTGTGGTGTGTTCCTCTAGTTTTGGCCGCTTCAGCTAGAAGAGTGGGTTGTAGGGCGGGGGTGGTGGTGACCTTGCCTTCCTTCTTCAGTCGTAGGATGTCGTCCAAGAGGATTTCCGTTTCTAGGCGTTTCCGGTGGGGGCCAGGTTTGGAGGTGTAGTGGCAGTTGAGGCCCTTGTTGATTAGGTCTTCTTGGTCCGGTGTCAGAATGGTGTTTGTAAGGTTTATATATCCTTTGGTTGGTTTGGGAAGTTTTATGTTTCCGCCGTAGAGGTGAGAAAGCTTTTTGATTGCCGTGTTTTCGGTTTTTCGCCTATGTTGTTCGAGGAGTTGTTCAAGGGATGTGTTGATATCTGCTTTGATGTGGTTAGGAGGGGCTTCATTTTCCCATGTCCGTAGAAGAGCATCGCGTTCTTTTCGTAGGTTGTTGGCGAGCTCTCGTTTTTCAATTATTTCGTCTTTCACCAGTTCTTCACAAAACAGGTGAGTGCTGGTATGACGTCTGGCATTCTCGCTATGTAGTTTTATGTTAGTAAAGCCAGGTAATAAATTGTCTTTGATGCATACGAGGTTAAAAGAAACAGCAATTTCAGCATTGCAGATTTTATTGTTCAGCGTTTCTAGGGCTCTGACAATTTTGTGTTGATGGGCAGTAAGGAGGTATAGTAGATTGGAAAGGTTCATGATGAAATGGATACAGGATACAGGAACATGGTGAACAGTGGATACGACTACCCAGCCGCACTGCCCCTGGAGAGACGCCCCTCAGCTCCGTCCCTCGAATCCGCGCATCTCACGTCGCACCACCCAGCTCCCAGCCAACCAGCGATGACTTCGGCCCCCCCTTCTCTCCACCCCCCTACACCCCCGCCACGATTGACTCCAGCACGCAACCCCTGACGTCATCACCTACTGGCCAATCACAGACCAGGAGAATTGCCTGCATAGCAAAAATACCTTCCACCAATGACAGATCTTAGCCTGCCTTTTCTACGCCACCTCAGCCTTCCCTGCCCTATAATTATAAGCTCATATTATTCACTATACCATTCATTACTTGAAAATGCTAATTGATTAGCGAAACGTCGTATCCACTGTTCACCATGTTCCTGTATCCTGTATCCATTTCATCATGAACTTTGCCAATCTACTATACCTCCTTACTGCCCATCAACGCAAAATTGTTGGCCCAGGTAGAGCAGTGCGCAGCCAATTCAACCTTAACTCAGCCCACGATTTCTTGGAAATTTTACGAGACGCCCCCCGTAACAACAACCACACTATCGCCTCTCTCGACGTAGAAAGCCTGTTCACCAACGTGCCAGTGGATAGGACCATTGACATGATTCTACGTCGAATTTATCATTGCCCTGATACACCTACACTGGACATCCCGGAGAAGGCCCTGAAAACACTACTGGAGCTATGTACCAAGGAGGCCCCCTTCCTTTGCCCCCGGGGCAACATGTACAAGCAGATAGACGGTGTGGCGATGGGCAGCCCCCTAGGAGTTCTTTTTGCGAACTTTTTCATGGGTACCATCGAGGAAGAGCTCCTAGCTGCCCAACGACCAGCCGTCTACTGTAGATACGTGGATGACATCTTCGTGCAAATCAAGGACCTCCACGAACTACAGGAACTCCAGCGTCGCTTCATGACCTCCTCCGGACTTAACTTCACCTTTGAAAAATCTAACAATGGACAACTCCCCTTCCTCGACATCCTCGTAGCTCTGAACGACCATGGGTTCAAAACCACCGTCTACATTAAACCAACTAACACAAGACAATGCCTCAACAGCGATAGTGAATGCCCCCGCCGTTATCTTCTATCCTCCATCTCCGCCTATGTTAGGAGAGCCCTCACGCACTGCTCTACCTGGGCCGACACCCACCAGGAACTAGAAAGACTATCCCAAGTTTTAGTAAATAACGGATACTCCAACTCCGACATCTCCAGCACCATCAACCACCATCTTGAAAAATGGTACACCCAAAGCCCTCCCAACATTGACCCCCCCAATGAAATTAAGATCTTCTACCGCAATTACATGTCCTCTGAACACAAAAATGACGAGGCCGTCTTAAAAGAAATAATTTCCAAGCATGTCCACCCAACCAACCCGGAAAATCAAATCAAATTAATAATTTATTACAAATCCCCCAAGACCTCCAACCTCGTTCTCCGCAACAAACCAGCCTCCACCAAGATAAAGAGCCCGATAACCGACGATCACGTCATTTACCAACATAACTGTAATTACGAGGACTGTGGACCTCATTCCTATATTGGTATGACGCAGACTCGTCTTTCACGTCGGTTAACTCTTCACCTTCAGGCTGGAGCCATCAAAGACCACTATCTCACCCATAACCACCCTCACCTCACACGCAACGAGTTAGAGAAACACACCACCATACTCGATAAAGAAAGTGACCCAAGGAGATTACCTATACTCGAAGCTTTATATATCCAAGCCTTACATCCCAACATCAACAACCAAACTCTGGACCTTCAGATCCTTCCTTCTGCCAAAAGGCACTACCCTGCAGGACCTAACACCCCTCCTCGCCCCCCGGTGCCCTTGACGCAGCCCCCCGCGCTACCTCCTTCAGCTTCGTCTTCTGCAGGCACCACACAACTTAGGCCACGCCCCTCGACACGCAGCCAATCAGCTTCGACCCAACCTACTGACCACCATCCCGCATCCAGTGCGCATGCGTGAAGCGGTTAACCCCTTTCTCTCTCCTAGTTTACCCTTCCACCAATAGCAGACTTTTGCCCCCTGTTTTCCGCCTCCTCTGATCCTCCACCCTCTATATATACCCTTCCTGTTTACCTTTTATATCATTCCTTCCTTACTTGATAATGCTGGTTGTCCAGTGAAACGCGTCGTATATCCTGTATCTTCATGTACTTTAATGTAACCCTGTACCACCATGAATTTTGCTCATCTCCTTCATCTACTTCCTGCCACCCAGCGAAAACTCATCAGAGACCTGGAAACTTTGAATAATAAAATTTCCAACGCAGAAATTGCCATTTCTTTCAACCTCATATGTATTAAAGAATATATATATATATATATATATATATATATATATATATATATATATATATATATATATATATATATATATATAATTATATATATATATACCCGGTATATATATATATATATATATATTGTTCTGTACTTCTCTATTCTCTAAATCATGATTTACTTAATTTGTATTCTGAATCTATTAGCATAGTAACGAAATTCATTGATGGTCTGCTTATCTTTTGTGTTAGTTATATGATACAGATTTGTATTCAATGTTCTTATTGATTAAATAAGTTTTGTTTTATCATATTTATAATCAATTTTCTTAAGATTATATGTTTAGTTTGACTAATTATTTTGTTGGTTGATTAATTGTTGTTTTTATTGAAAATCACATATGGTTTAATGTATTCATTTATGTTTTGGTAAATGCACTCGCCCTGGAAATAATTACAGCGTGTTTATATAAGCATGCACCCACAATCAGAAAAGTAGGAATGCATTTCACATATGGATGGACGTTGCGCCATCTTAAAATCATATTTGTCTACTATAGTCATTTAACTTGCAAAAGTTTCACTAATACACATACCCATTTACACGTTTTCTATACGTTGAATACCCACAATGTATTATCATATTTCAAAACTACTAGATCCGTAATAATTACTCATACAAGATGGGAAATAACAGTATTACTTGCACTTTTAAGACACAAACACACACACACACATACTCTGTTTTTTTTTTTCAGAGACAGGGTCACAACCAAATGTTTTGACAAGAAGCACTCTTTTATATATTCAATACTTTCCTTATATACAATGTTACCAATATAATGGAGGAGTTTTGAATATATATATATATATATATATATATATTTATATATATATATATATATATATATATATATATATATATTGTGGTAGAATATTAGTGGAAGTTAATTCTATATATAGGCTATAATCCAAACAAATCAATCCAAGGCAGATTACACTAAGTCTAAATTGAAATTAATATGAATCAAAGCTAAATTTCATCCAAAGGTCACTCACATATGTTTATATTTAAATAATGTTCAAAGGGTTAATTATACACCAGGATTTAACTCGCCAATATCTCCACGTGACAATAAGACAAGGGAAAATGCCGGTCAAGATGGTGGACGGCGGGAGGGTCAAGACTGGCACGAGAGCTCAGTACAAGAAAAGAATAACAACAAATGATTATGATATGGTAATGGACATGAGTAGAAATCCTTAGCTGTCAGTCATGCCGTCCATGAGAGCGTCGTTGAAGTGTATATGTGGTTATTGCTGGCTGTGTACTGTGAATATAGGCACAATAACACAATTAAATGAGACGGAATATATGTTGATAGGGTGGTGTTTGCAAGGCTGTCTTCCTCCAGAACCTCGCCTAACTGCCTGGCTCATACTAGCCAGGAAAAATATCGTACTGCCTCAGGTTGCTAGTACGATAAATTAATATATATATATATATATATATATATATATGATAAAGTCATATATACTACACAAGACCATATTAATATTCCAAAATAGCATATTAGGCCTTTCATAATCTTAACTTACTTACAAATTGCAATATTATTATTCACGATCTAACTTCCTACGCCATACCGTAGAATCACTGAACCATGAAATAACTACCTCCACTCATCACACTAGCACTCATACGCTAGCCTATAAATTGCCTATATCTATCGTATTACAGGATACACTCCCCCCATAAGAAACCTGAACACCACCTTAAATTAAAGTTGCCTAGAGGCTATCATCCGACACCACATGTCAACGGCGCCAGCAGCAGCGCGTCTGGGACACGTCCCGGTCCGAGGGTGATCACCATCAGTAGGAAGTGAATCATCATGTTGAGAATCCTCGGACCAAGCAATATCAGGTGGAGCCTCAGATTGTAAAACAGAATCGAACTCCAAAGCATACAAAAGTGCGATTGGACGAACAGTAGTTCCAGTGGCTGTCTTCAAAAGTGCCACCCGCTCTACAGATTTTTTTTTTTTTTTTTTTTTTTTTTTTTTTTTCTATATTCCAACCTTACTTCCTCTCGGGCATAGACTGAGAGCCTTAACATTCACCACTTTACAATGAACAGTGAAGCCTGTGAGGTCTTGTTCCAGTCTAGGGAGTGAGACATGTGAAGCACGTAGAGTACAACGAGCACCTGCCATCTTGCCTTCACATGAGGCACGGTGCTCACTCATGGCCCGAAACGACCCCATCTCTGAAGCCATCTCGTTCCCGTGCTTCACTGTCTCATCCCCTACACTCGGACTCTCACACTTACACACACACGACGCCACCTGTTGAGCAGATAACTCACCAGGCATTGCACCCCTATAGCATATTTTGAATATGGGAATATTCATACAGTGCTATTTAATCAGGGAACAATGAGGGTATTTTATTGACGTTTCGGTGGGCTTGTGGTAATGCACTGATACCAGGTACAGCACAAATTCCATCCCAATAATATCTTCCCATTGATACATCGGGATTTGAACCCGGGACCTTTGGATTACCAGGCCAGTGGCAAGACCACTCCACCACACCTCCCCTATTCCCCCTTGTATGCCTCCAACGCCTAATTTTCATTATAAACGAGGACTATCTTCCCGTATTAAGTCCACTTCACCAACAGTAGGTGCCGATGGTCTTCCAGAGGAGTTTATACTCCTTTCCCTCAAAGCTAGCATATATTCATTAACCTATAAACGGCGAGCAGGGGGTATTGAACGCAATGCCCATGGGCGAGCATATAGGCTCCATTCAGGCCTATAATCGTCATTTTACGATAAATATCGTTATTACTTATTCATATGAGCCTATTTTACCTTCACTATGAAGATAGTAACCTGTAACAACAATAAAACAAGTGAAAATATAATTTTTCTGGTCAAAATTGCTAATATACATGGACCAGCCTATTCATGAATTATGGAGCAAATTGAGGCAACCCCTCCCTCCACGAGGCCTCAAGCCACACTGAGCCTACTCATACACACTCTCGGTTATGTAATACACCCGCTAGGCACGTAAGCACATCCTCCACAGAGTTTGCTAATGTTAGCACAAAAATATACCAACGAATTAGGGAATAACAGGGAAAATAGGTGATAATTGAAGGGGGAGGGGAAAGGGAGGAAGGAGGGGATGTGGAGGAGAGATATGAGGTATAGGGGAAACAAATATATAAAAAAAAAAAAAAAAAAAAATTTTTTTTAGTGCTACTGGGGCCGTTTAAATGTTTTTTTTAGGCCTCCCTCTTAACCCGTCCAGCCCCGGCTAGTTTTGTAATTTTTGTTCACCAGAACCCGGCCGGTTTTCAAAAAATTGTTTTATTCCAGAAACAATAGCGAATGGGTTAGGAATGAAGGAAAAACCATGAAAAAACGCTCAAAAAGCTTAAAGAATGGTCCTACAGAGCCCCCGAAAACGTATTTTACAAGAGTAAAAAATTGAAGGCAATTACCCCAAGAAACCAGGTTATTGCGCGCTCACGCGCACGCACGTGGACGTACGCACGTTGAGAGTTTTCAACCATCGGCACGGTTGCGTGGGATACGTACACAGTTCCCATACAAATCTGAGCCCTCTTGAGTGGCTACACCTGAGGTTACGGTCGGCGCAATTAGGGTGACGCGCCAGGCGCGTCTCTGGGGCTGTGCGTTACATACATCGCCGACGCATCAGGCGCGTCGCTGGGGCTGTACGGGTTAAGAGCTTTGCCACTCTCGCCCAGTAAAACTTCTTATGAGCTTTCTTGCCATTGCCGGGTTAATCCACCTTTTTCTAAAATCCTCGATTACTTACGATATATACTGGTACCGCTTAGATACTGCTGCTTCAGAGTACAACGAAGGATCCTCTAGTTCTACAATTGACTGGAAATCGGACGGAAATGTAGTCAATGGTTTACCATAGAGTAAGTGAGCTGGCGTTAATGGTAGTGGTTCTTGCAGGTCGGTGTACACATACGTGAGCGGACGATCATTCACGACTGATTCTATTTCAGTGAGGACTGTTATCAACTCACTCTTCTTTAATAGAGCACGTCCTACTACCGCTCTTAGTCCTGATTTAACTATGCTGACATACTGTTCCCACATTCCACCAAACCAAGGGGCCTTAATTGGTAGGAATCTTCATTCGCATTTCTTTTCTCCCATAAAAGCAATGATTGTAGGATCACTGCTCATATCCTTAAGGTATTGTGACGTTAACCACTCCGTTAGAACCGCATGGCTTGTCCTACAGTGACTCGCTAGGATTGCCAGGGCAGTGGATGTGGCTACAGTTGATGTATTATTGTGTGCTTTATTTCATATGAAAGCTTGTGTCATGAGCAGTCCAGAAAGGCTCTTTGTTTTCGCCCATGTCAAGGCTTTATATATTTAATTGCAAAGTATATATTTTATCATTAAGTAGTAATGATAGGATTTGAGAGAGAGAGAGAGAGAGAGAGAGAGAGAGAGAGAGAGAGAGAGAGAGAGAGAGTAGAACAGAGTGCGAGGAGGCGCTCAGTGTTTTTTGCCATGCTCGATGACGTCACGGCTGGCTGGCCTCTTGTGGATTGGTTGGAGGAGTTTTTTACCATGCTTGGTGACGTCATGGTTGGTTGGCCTCTTTGGGATTGGATGGAGGACTTGTTACCGCTTTGCCTACGCGGTGCGAGCTAGTGCTCTGGTTTCTAGAATGCATCCCTCTTATCCCTTTGATATCTGTCCCCCTTACTGCACCTGAGAACCTTTTCCTCTGCCTATCTCTCTCATTTTCCATATCTTTCACCACCTTTTATTAATATTATACCCCCTCTGGTTAACTCTGCATAATCAGCTTAATGCTGGCCAGTTGTATTGTGCGTTAAGGTCTTATATAACCCATGTATGTTAGTTGTTAAGATAAGTTGATCACGAAGCATTGGTTGGCATTCATATTGTTCAGTACTGCTTCCTGTAATTATTAGTGTTCTGCTGGATTAGATAATGCTAGACTAGGAGTCTGATATTATAAGGTATTGTTTCTGATGGGTGCTGGCTTTAGTTAAAAGCTGCACGACATACCTGAGAACTGGAGTTGACTGGGTAAATTCTAGTCTGTGTGCCATTGAGAGTAGAGCATGCACAAATGAGGGCTTTTTGCCTATACCATTCTGCACTGTTCTAAGCTCGGTTGTTTGTCTTTGAGGTACGCCAGGAGAACGCTTAATACTTCGGTATTAAGGTTTCTCAAGGGAGCTACCCTTCACTATAACGTAATACTTGACGCACAGACTTGAGATTTGCACTAGGCTATGCGGCATGCCATGCGCACCAGTATCTCGTATCATTGACTCTAGCTAGACTTTATCAGTCATAGTAGACATTAAGTATATTAAACCAATTACTCTTATTATGCATACCCGTTTATGATTACACAAGCATTTCGCAGCCTAGTTTGATGTATTGAGACACAAACGACTTAGGCTCTTTTTGTTGATAGGAATACTGCATTGTCGTGGCGATTATTATTATTGTTGTAGTGTTTAGGATATTCTTGGCTCCGACTGCATTATATATCCTGCCTTTTGTGAGCATAGCCTGCTCGAGCATTGTTCCGCTGCCTGCCTTTTTGGGTTCCATTTCCGATTTGAGCATCTTGATAGCATCTAACATTTAAAGAAGATTCCTTGTTGGTGCTGAAGGACTTTAGTGCACTTTCTTTCATGCAGGAGTGCCTGACATTTATTGATTAAAGTAACGTAAGCTGTAACTTCTCTTACCACCTTACTTTGCATACCATAACCAAGCACCTTCGGTTATAGGTAGTAATAGGCTGTTTTCACATAACATTAAGCCTAGAGTAGACGCACATTTATTGAGAGTTTGATAACCTATTATTGCATATAGAACTCTGGTGAGTATTTGTGTTCTTTGTTCACTGGGAATATACATCAGAGGTTTGATCTAGCGCTTTCCGTTGTAGCATTTATGCCATTACTAGTCCAATGAATAAGAGCCCTGATATATTTAAACCTCAGTCGTAACAGTATCTAGATGCCTGGATAAAAGTAGGAGCATTATCGCTAAGTACTAGTTAAGGAAATGAACGACGTGCAAAAAACCGTCTAAATACTAGCATAAATTCCTCACTAGAAATATTGTCATATAATTCTAGGTGTACCGCGCGAGACGTCGCACAGGTAAACAATAGTATAGAGACCTATCTTGCTCTTTCGTCTTCAAGGCTCCAGTGTAATCTAACCCTACAGCTTGGAAGGGTTCGATATGTTTTACACGACATTCAGGTAAAGGCGGAGCTGGTGCAGTCACATACGGTTTACCCTTTAGTCTCTGACATATTACGCATTTCCTAACTACGAGTCGAGCTACTTGTTGAATCTTGGGTATCCACCATGTGAGACGCAAATTTGATATGATGTGATATACCTCGTAGTGTTTTACATCTTTATGTGCACGTATGACCAATAGGTCAGTAACGTGATGTCTTGTTGGCATAAGTATAGGACGATTTGTGCCGTCCGTTACACCCGACCACTTCAGGCGTCCCTCACACCTGATGAGGCCATTATCTAGGTGCAACCTCAGTTGACGCACTAAGTTAGGCATTATTAACTTATCCGAGCATGCAGTCAAGAGCATGTATGAGGGTGCAAAGGCGGTAGTACGTGTGGAGAGTGATCAGAGCGAGTTCTTTGACCTGAATATTGGTTTGAAACAGGGGTGTGTGATGTCCCCGTGGTTGTTTACTGTATATATGGATGGAGTCATGAAAGAAATACTATCAAGAGCAGTGGATGTTGGTGTATCGCTGAAAAGGGAGGGAATTGAGTGGAAGCTAACTATACTGCTGTTTGCGGATGAAACAGTTGTGATGAGTGATAATGAATGGGAGTTGCAGGATCTGGTAAATGAGTTTGGAACAGTGAGCGAAAAACGGAATTTGAAGGTAAATGCGGGGAAGAGCAAGGTTATGGTCCGTTACACCCGACCACTTCAGGCGTCCCTCACACCTGATGAGGCCATTATCTAGGTGCAACCTCAGTTGATGCACTAAGTTAGGCATTATTAACTTATCAGAGCTAATCAGAGCATGCAGTGAAGAGCATGTATAAGGATTGTTACGATCCAGGTTCTGCAAGACACAGAGCTCTTAATCATTGGACTAGATAAGGCTAAATGCAACACGGTAACACTAGTTCCAACCCCTGCCTTAACCACTGGAGAACAAAACACCTATACCGCCCTGAGTCGTGCCTGGACAACGAGGTATCCTATGACTCGGTAAAAGGTGCACACTATAGGCTGATGATCACTGAAGCAGCGTATACTCATACAACATACGATTACTTTATTAAGGTATACAAGGAAAAAGATAGATAGCGTAATTAAATCGCAGCAACGATTTAATAGCAAACTAGAAGAAGGATAATTAACGTTACGTTAAATAATCAGTAAACTGTCACTTCTGTCTGAAAGAAAGTGAAACAAAGAAAGTCCTAAAACATCATGCAGGAATCTTCTGCAAAAGTCAGATGCAACTAAGAAGTACGTCTCGGATTCTGAACTGTGCATTATTACTGTGGGAACATATATAGTGTAGGGACATACGGTGTTATCTGGCACAGGTGTAATTATAAAACAGTCGGCAGTCTAAACTCTAACCACAAAAAGATGTGCTTTCTCCCACCAGACACAAGCCTGCTCTGGTTGGGTCTCTCAGCAACAATCATGACTTACTATAAACATAAGGAACAATAATGCTGCACACATATACACAATGAGATTATAAACCCTAATCGGGGGTCTGCCAGGTGGACGAAGTCTAGCAGGGGAGTCGTAGGCTAGGCTACCTGGGCCGAGCCACCTGCTCGGTAGCCTAGTGTCGTTCTCAAGTCTGTGCGCCTAGTTACATTAAATAATGGGGTGCTCTCCTGAGAGATCCAGGTCTCGTGTACCTGGTTCTCTCCTGGCGACCCTCCTAAGTCAAAAGCTAACGAGCTAGCACAGTGCTGGGTGGACTAGGCAAACGCCCTCACGCCAACACAGTGCTAGGCTATAAGGTACACAGACAAGAAAATGACCTAGGCCTCCGCAGGTATCCGGTACAGTTGCATAGGCTCAACGAAGTCTATGCTCATAGGAAACTGTAACCTGATACCCTCTCCCCAGTCTAGCATCGACTGACCTGGTAGACACCCAAGAAAAGAAGGTTGGGGCAACACGATGAGTATGTCAAACCTCCCCAAGCCAAGATGAATAACCCTCTGATCCAAAATGCCTAACTAATTACATATAATATCTCTGAGAGCTCGCTGTATAATACACTGACGGATATATGAAAGCAACGTCAAGGGGAAGGGCAGTTAATTAATAGTAGGATATACAGAGAGAAGAAGGTAAGCAGTGGTAGAGAAAGTTCGCAGTAGGGGGGTGAGGTGGGCTGATAGATTGCAAAGGGATGTTAGCGTTACAGCACTATGAGGAGCTCTGAGGGAGACACAAGGACAGGAGCCCGCACCACCGTCCCAGGACCGCGGCCGCCAATCACAGACGACTACGTCACCAGGCAGCAGGGCTGCAGAAGGCGCCAGGAGCCACCAGCCAATCAAGGGCGCGGGAAAGCGCGTGAGCGGGAAAATACCTCGAGTGAGGGAGGCAACACATACCTACGCACGCACACATTACCACCGCGCTCTCGCTATTCTCTCTCTCCCTCCACAATGCATCTTATATTCTACTAATGATATAAAATACTTCCCGTTGTCACAGACGAAAGTAAAGACCACCACGGGACTGTCTGTAACAACACGAACACTATGAAAGAAAGAACAACATTCTCTGATAACTGTAGCCCATTTCACTGCCTGGGGAGAGGGGAGAAGAGGATAGGGAGCCAACCGCTGCCCCCTCGTGGTCGCTGGGGAGCTGACGTGCGTCCCCCCCCCCCCCCCCCCAAGATACTAGACACTTAACCTTAGGCAAGTTCTGATATCTGAAATCGGCACACGTCACCTAACCTCCCCACCCCAGCACAATAATACAGCATATAGGTTTCACAAAAAAAACATACTTATAAAATGAAACAAACTTAGATATTTACCCCCTCAACACAATAGCAAAACTTAAAATTGTTACGCTCCTAAATCGAGCTTCTACTAGCCCAGCCTTCTGAGAGAAGCACAGGTTCGACTCAGAACTTTAGCTATAACATATTTAAAAAATGTATCTATTAAAGAAAGAGTTTTTATAGAATTTTATATAAATATTTGTTTTTAATATGTTTTTGCCGGCTGCACTTACAGGGGCAAGCCAATTTTACTCCACTCTCAACACACACTGACTGAACGGCGAGTGTTCACCTGCAAACAAACCCTCCCGTGACAAACAATCAGCCAAAACATTATCAGTGCCCTTAGCATGCCACACATCCAACTTGTGTTCCGGCAGCACAACAACACCTGACACTGATAAACTGCCCAGTTCATCACAAGACTGGCACTTCTCTTCGCTCTTTCCGGCAACGGGACCTGCCAAAAGCCTTTCACTAGTTCTACCTTCGTGATAGGCTATGCAGCCCCGATGCGGTCTATGGTGTCGTCAACTCTCGATAAGGTATAGGCGTCTGTCAGGGATAATGCACACACACTCTCGCAATCAACACACTCACTGATCTTGCCACTTAACACAGGATGCAAAGTTACAGGCAACGACCACTCACGACATTCCTTATCCCTCAGACCCTTGGGCAATGGATAGGTGTCTGTCAGGGATAATGCACACACACTGATCTTGCCACTCAACTCAGGTTGCAAACTCACTGGCAATGACCACTCACAATATCCTTTATCCCTCAGACCCTTTTTCCACATGTCGTCTAGCTCTGTTTTCACAACAGGCTTTTTGGCAGGATTTATACGGTAGGGAATTAAACTGAGCCTCGCACTGTCTCCAGCCTCCATGTCGGATTCTACCCCATACATCAGGCCTGGAGAAGCAACAAACATGCGGATGCACTGCCACAGCCTAGTAAACAACTTATCTCGCAGAACAACATGCCTAGTGCCCTCCCACAACCCAGCCGAGACCGCAGCTTCTAACCTGTAGTCTCCCTCCTTCTCCACCTTCGTCCCTAGAACAGCCAGGTCATGAGAGGGACAATCAGTACCACCTGTGCAGTCACCCCCATAGTTCATTATTGCTAAGGCTTCCCTGCCGATACCGTACATGCGCACCCCCGCATTCCTTACGACTACATCTGCCTGCGCAGCATCACCGCTTTTAGAGACATACCCAGATACAGTCGGACTATGGTAGGGCTGTTGCATTCGACTAGAGCAGCATTGGGAGGCTATACGATGACCGGGCACTTCTATGCCACAGCCAACCTCACCAATCTGCTCAAAGTCCTCCTTTTTACCACCACCCTTGGCAGCCATGGGTCGACCTTGACCTGACAACCATGTCCAAGCCTCGTCGCCCACCTTGAACCACCGAAACAACGAGGCTAACGGTCTCCCAACATTCACGTGACCTGCCCGCGGAACATCTTGCACCGCCTGAGTTGTGAGGCTCAGGGGCTCGGCACGACCAGTGGGGTATGAACCGAGCTGGTGCTGGAGCGCTGCACACTGCTGCTCAGGCAGGTGCTGTAGCGCTTCCACAGCCACCAGACTCGTGTCCCCCGCCCACTGCTCCGCTGTGACATGAAAATCCCTACTCTCCTCCACCTGTGCCCTACTGTCCCCCTCTCCTTAGAAGACCTTAGACCTTAGACCTTAGAGTTACATATTGCGAATCAAAGTAAAACAAACCCGAAAGAATTCTATAGTTATATCAGAAAGAAAAAAGTAGTTACTTCAACTGTTGGACCGTTAGTCGATGAAAATGGAGAATACACCAAAGACGAAGTACAAATGAGTAATGCCCTCAATACCTTCTTTGCATCAGTTTTTACAACAGAAGACCTCAGTGATATCCCTACACCATCGCCGATTCAGATTGATAATTCAGATGTTCTAAGCAATATCACCGTTACAGAGAGAGAAGTATTGAATTGTTTAGATAAACTCAAGGTAAATAAAACGCCTGGACCTGATACAATCTCGCCTAGAGTTCTAAAGGAAGCTAAGGATGAGCTCTCCAAACCACTGACATTACTATTCAATAAATCCTTGCAGTCTGGAACTATGCCCGATCAGTGGAAGCTAGCCAACGTAACACCGATATTCAAAAAAGGCAGCAAATCCCTACCCAGTAACTATCGTCCAATTAGCTTAACCTCAGTTGTATGTAAAATGCTAGAAATGGTAATACGAGACAGACTCGTAAATCACTTAGAGGAAAATAACATCCTTAAAGATACTCAACACGGCTTTCGTAAAAAACGTTCCTGTTTAACAAACCTCTTAGACTTCTTCCACGATATCCTCAACCTCTACGATGAGAGTAAAGCTGTAGATATTATATACCTTGATTTTCAAAAGGCCTTTGACAAAGTTCCCCACAAACGTTTACTGCTAAAACTAAAAGCGCATGGAATACAAGACGGTGTGTTGAAATGGATAGAAAATTGGCTCAGCGACAGAAAGCAAAGAGTAGTCATAAACGGTAAGGCATCTAAATGGACCAATGTAAGTAGCGGGGTACCCCAGGGATCGGTACTAGGACCAATTCTCTTTCTAATTTACATCAACGACATAGATGAGGGTCTCACCTGTACAATCTCAAAATTTGCTGACGATACAAAAATTGCAAATAGCGTACTCTCAAAAGAACAAGTTGACGATATGCAACACAATCTAGATAAATTGTCATGTTGGGCCCAAATTTGGCAAATGAGTTTCAATGCGGATAAATGTAAAGTACTACATATCGGATACCTAAATGAGAAAGCAAACTATTCGATGAATGGCACTCAGCTTAAGAATGTAAACAGAGAAACCGATCTGGGAGTAACAATATCGAGTAACCTAAAACCGAGTCAACAATGTTCAGAAGTTGTTAAGAAGGCAAACAAAATAATTGGCTTTATAGGCAGGTCATTTGAGCATAAATCCAAAGAAGTTATCCTAACCCTTTACAATTCCTTATTCCGCCCTCTTCTGGAATACTGCGTTCAATCCTGGTGCCCTTATTACCAAAAAGATATAAACAAGCTAGAACGAGTTCAACGTAGCGTTACCAAAATGATACCTAGCCTAAAGAACAAACCATACGAAGAGCGTCTTAGAGAATTAAATCTATTTCCTTTAACCCAGCGCAGATTAAGAGGTGACTTAACACCTTCAGAGCGGCCTATGCGGTTTATTTATATGTACCGCCCAGCGGGGTGTTTTTAGCCAAAATAGGGCTGTTTACGTGATCATTTTCATGCCTAAATAAGACCCAGAACGTAAAACAAGTATCTATCCCTGAAAGGGCATAAACAGAGCTTTCGAATGACACCATAACGATCCTTTTATGATGGATAGTTTTCTTGCAATAACCGTGCAACGCGAGTGCAAAAAGCAGGTAATTAGCCACTTTCCCGATACAATTCCGTATATAGCGAGTGAGAGAGGGAGGAGGGAGCTGAGATTCGTGTCAGTAGGTTCGCCGCGGTGGTCTGGAGCAGTCATACGCTCGCTAGTCTCCTGCCACCACTTGTCTCTCTCTCTCAGCAACATTACGTGCTGAAATTGCCACTCGACCTATGTCGAGCGCCGCCACATAGTCCAGCTTTATTAAATACGACTTATGTGGTGAGCCGCTTTTTAAGGGTTAATTCAAGTGTTCAAAATCATCAAAGGCATCGACAATATGAACTGTAGTAAGTACTTCACTATCGACCAATCTAATTACACGCGGGGAAATGGTTGCAAAATTATTGGTAAATCTTTTAACTCACACGAATCTAAGAATTTCTTCTTCAATCGAGTTGTCAACTTGTGGAATGGGCTTCCCCGAAACGTTATAGACTGCATCACCGTTGATTCATTTAAACTCCGCCTAGACAAATATCTCGCATCAAACCCGCGACCGACTGCGTTTGTAAATGAATAACTTTATTTTATCCCCCCCTCAGTTACTAACCCATCTGTCCCCTACTAACTTCCTAATCCTGCCACGGACATTAGTTCCAGGGCAGTAATTCCCTTTCCAATGTTCCCTTACCCACTCTAAACCACTGTTTGGACACTTGATCCTCAGTGTTTTGGAGGACAAGCAACCTAGAAGGGTCACTAGATTTGTTGTTGCTTGATTTCCTTTGTACTCCTTTGTACTCCTTCTCCACATTGGCCACTGCAGACCAACACAGGGACAGTAGGCTGCTCGGGTGGTTGCCTCACAAAGTCCTCCAACAGGTTCACATGACATGTTTCCCCATCCTCGTGTTTGATAGCCCCGTTCCCACAACTCTCCTCCAACTGGGAACTACTAAGTCGCGGAGTGCCATCACGCCCAACCATGTCACTAGGGGTGACAGGTTCTAGGGCCACTCCGGAGCTCACCTCTGGGTCAAGTACTAAGCCGCTAAGGAGAACCGCTGGAGCAAAACTTACAAAACTCCCAGCTTCAGCTTGCTCGTTCCGACCGTTCCTCCGCTGGTCTGAAGACTGAGACAATGGTTGTGACTGATCTGACGCGCAAGAACGGGTGACTGCACAGGCCATCTGTTTAAGCTGACACCTCTCGACCCATTCCCGATTCTCCCTATTAACGTCGGCCGCCCTCTCGGCAACAACTAAGGGTGGAACCTCCGAAGTGAGCACCGCAAAGTCGTTGCCCAGAAGGAGGTCGACGCCCTCAACTGGCAAGCTCTCTACGATCCCAACATCAAGTTCACGACACACACCATCCACCTCCAGCTCCAACCTAATCAATGGGTATGACCTGGTAGCATTGATCCCCTGTACCACAACAACCCGAGCCGCGTTTATAGGTTTGCCTGTGAAATTTTAAAGAAGTGTCTGTGATGCCCCAGTGTCACGCAACAATTTGACCTGATGTTTAGTATTCCCCCAGCTCACAAGCCCACGCCCTCGATAGCTGCAAAAAGTGTCTTGGACAGGTGTCGAGCCCTCCAAACCCTTCTTCACAGGCTGTGTCCCTGCAACTGACGACCTACCCCGGGCAGACGCAGAAGAGCTCAGACACACCCCCATGTTGCGAACCAAAGACACAGGCTTAGCAGGAATATTACTCGGACATGTACGTGCAAAGTGACCCACCTCCTGACATTTAAAACATTTCACTTCACCACAAGACTTCCCCCCTTGAGGTGGTGGGGAAGGGCCCTGCCCTTTTGAAAACGGGACGGTTTTGTGTTTGTAGTTATAATGGGTATCATTGCTCTTACTTTTTACAGTGTTATTTTGTGCTTCATTGACTTTGGGGGGTGGAGTGTTACGCCCCTTGTTACCTGTCTCACTACGATGAGCAGACCTGCACCCACGAATCAAAGAAAGCCGGAGGTCAGCAAGCTTAGCTGCCTCCTCTACGGTCTTAGGGTATTTTTCCTTCAGGTTTAATGTCAGGTCGCTGCCTGTGCACCGTATGGCTAATTTAGATAAGTGGACTGTATATTATTATTATTGAAGAAACATTAACCATATAGAATATATAATTACCCTTAGATGAACTCAGCTGGTGATTGGAGGATGGCGGAAAATAGGCTAGATAACTGGAAGTGGTTAGTATAGTAAACAAAGTATGAAAGAGGCTACAATAGGCTAGGATAGGCTAGATATCTACGTTAAGTTGTGCTAAGTAACGAAGATGATGATGTAATGACTATATGGAATATGAGATGAAAGTGAAGCGAAAACACCTGATTATGAAACTATAGGAAGAAGGCTTAGCGTGTGTAGCTGGGACGGAGGTTGGTTGGAGAGTGGCGAGCGCGTTATGTTCGTCTCTTTCGTGACATACCGCGCATGCGCATAACATATGGAAAATGTATCCCATCTTCTTTACAATGAGATACTTATAAACAATCTTAAATAATACAAATATATATATATATATATATATATATACTGTATATATGGGAATTATAATCCTACAATACTTTCCCATATACAACTATAGAATAATATATTCTACCCAATCATGGAACGCTCGACCAAGGTTATGGAAGCGTCCAACTTAAGACTACGGAAAGATACGTAACGCTACATCAACCCAGATTACGTAACATCGAGACTGTTCATACTAGTTTGAGTACACTAAGTATGGACATATTCCCACCAACAGAAAATATACAAAATTTACATGATTAGATTTGCCCGGAGGCAATCTTATCCCGCCAAGCTTGGGAGGATATCTGGGCTGCCTGTCGACGTGGGCGTTCGCCAGACGCGTCAACAGGCTGCGCCGAAGTAGAAGCCAGAGAGGGGACTTCAATGGATAACTGATCCGAGGGGGTGTCCTTGCGATCGAGGTCACCCTCAAGAGGATATAGTCGGACTGTTGGCCGTGTGATTACTCCAGTCCTGGTGCGAACCTTTGCTACCCGAACCTCACCATCACGACCTGGTAATAACTCCTCTATCCGACCCAATTTCCAAAATGCGCGCGGGCCCTCCTCATGGATGGTTACCACGTCCCCTACCCTAGGCCAATGACCTTTTAATGGTGTTAGTTTATTCCTTTGCGCTTCCCTTAAAGTCACCAGATATTCTGTTGACCAGCGATGCCAAATATCTCGCGATAATTTACGAATGTATTTGTAGCGGGCCGATATCACTTCCTTACTTATGTAGTCTGGATCTTCCATAGTATCCTCGTCATGTTCTTCAGGAAGATCCCGTAGTCTGTATCCACGTACCAGTACTGAGGGTGTGATTGGGGTAAGGTCTTCCAAATCACCAGAAGCATAGTATAGAGGGCGATCATTTACGGTGGCTTCAATCTCCAAGAGAATGGTGTTGAGTTCCTCAATCGAGATGAGAGCTCTACCCAACACCTTCTTCAGACCCGCCTTCACGATGCCTATGGCTCTCTCCCATATGGCGCCAAACCAAGGCGCTCTGGCGGGAATGAAACGCCATTCGCATTTTACATCCGCTAGGCAGGTCTGAATCTAAGGATTGTTGCTCACTTCTTTGAGATATGTAGATGCCCCTATGAAAGTCTTTGCATTGTCACTCAGCATGATACGTGGATATCCCTGTCTACTGCAGAATCTTCGGAAGGCATGTAGGAAGCTATCACAAGTGAGGTTGGTGACCAGTTCCAGGTGAATTGCCCTGGTAACAGCACAAGTGAAAAGTATCATATACACCTTAAGATTGGGTGAATCTTTCACAGCGATTGCTCCACTGTAGTCAACCCCGGTAACTTTGTAAGGGTCACCTGGGATAGTTCGCAGGTTTGGTAAGGGAGGAATTCCGACGGGATCATAATGTGTTCCCTGTACTCTTCTACACTTTAAGCATTTGCGAAGGACTTTCTTGACCACCTGCCTGATTCTAGGCACCCACCATCGTTGTCTTACATAGGTGACTATATGACCAACCCCTTAATGACAACAGAGTCGGTGACACCTATCGATGATAAAATGGGTGAAGGGATGATTGGGGGGCAGTAGTATTGGATACTTACTTGCCTCAGAGAGGGCTGCCAATCGTAATCTGCCTCCGCAATGTATCAAATCCCCCTTCAAGTGTAAGCCCAATTGGTTGATCAGGTTATTCCTAGACTTTGTTCCCTTAACCAGTAATTTATATTCCTGCGTATATATTTCTTGTTGACAGAGCTTATGTAATAATTTATCTGCAATTCTGATCTCCTTCACATTGAGGTAAGCACTACCTGTGGACGGTGTGCCTTTAATTTTTGCTTTTACATTTTCTACAAATCGTATCACCCATGCTGTAACACGTTGTAACTTTTCATAGCTGCTGAATCTATCCCACTCCCATAACCGTGTGTCTTCGTCAGGCACCGAGTCAATTACCGGTGCCACAATAGCAGTGTGTTGCTCGCTCAAATCTATATTCTCTGGCCATTCGTTGGGATCATTAAGCCAGCATGGGCCATTCCACCACAACGCAGAAGATTTGAGAAATTTAGCAGAGACACCACGAGTAATGCAATCACTTGGATTCTCTTTGGTAGACACATACCGAAACTGTGCGGTTGGGAGCAGGGTACGAATTTCGTCGACACGGTTGGTGACGTACACTGGTAGCTTCTTACGGCTATGTAACCAGTAGAGCGTAATTTGGCTGTCACTCCATACAACTGTCTCCGAGACATTTAGCAAATTTTTAAAAGTTTCCTCAACAAAGTGAACGAGTCTAGCAGCCAACAGAACTGCAGTCAGCTCTAATTTTGGGATGGAAAGGGATTTGATCGGGGCGACTTTCGCCTTCGCTATGACGAGACGGCTGCCACTTGTGTCAACAAAGAATATGGCGGTGCCGTACGCGACTTTGCTAGCGTCTGAGAAGGCATGAATGGACACAGGATGGTCCATGACAACTCTCCGAGGAAAATGAAAACCCTTACAGAGACGAAGATCCGAAATAATGTCATCCCACTCCTGAACCAGATCGCCAGTCAAAACTTCATCCCATCCTAACTTTATCCTCCATAATTGCTGAAGGAATAATCTCGATTTGATCGACACCGGTAGAACTATCCCCAAGGGGTCAAAAAGTTTAGCTGTCATACTCAAGCAAATTCGTTTTGTAATCTGCGAATATTGCGCGTACTGAACGCCGAATGAGAGGGTATCGGTGTCCGTTTTCCAAAACAACCCAAGCACTCTAACATGTTCCTGCTGTACAGCCGCCACACCATCCCGTTGCAGTACAGTCCGCAAAACAGAATTATTAGTCGCCCATTCACGCAAATGTAGATGGGCGTCATTCATAATCTCTCGGACTACAGCGTAGGTATCAACCAGGAAATCTTCTTCATTTCCTGTACCCAGTAAATTGTCTATATATAACCCTGACCGAATCTGATGAATAATCTGCGGATCTGCACTGACATAAGACAAATGTTTCAAAATGGTGGCGTTTAAAAGGAATTGGGAACAAGTCGCTCCAAATAAAACTGCCCGGAACCGGTAACAAATTAGGGGAGAATCCAGTTGCCTCGGATACTTGGGCCACATAAATCGCGTATAGTCCTGGTCGTCTTCATGGAGTCTTAACATGAGAAATGCCTTCTCAATATCAGACACCCAGGCATACTTACCGAGTCGAAACCGAAGCAAAACCTGCGCCAAATCTGGCACCAGTGAGGGTCCAGTGTACAGGCAGTCATTAACCCTTAATTAGCGGCTCACCACTTAAGTCGAGTTAAAAAAAGCTGGACTAACTGGCGGCGCTCGACATAGGTCGAGTGGCAATTTCAGCACGTAATGTTGCTGAGAGAGAGAGACAAGTGGTGGCAGGAGACTAGCGAGCGTATGACTGCTCCAGACAACCGCGGCGAACCTACTGACACGAATCTCAGCTCCCTCCTCCCTCTCTCACTCGCTACATACTCAATTATATGGGGAAAGTACCGAATTACATGCTTTTTGCACTCGCGTTGCACGGTTATTGCAAGAAAACTATCCATCATACAAGGATCGTTATGGTGTCATTCGAAAGCTCTGTTCATGCCCTTTCAGGGATAGATACTTGTTTTACGTTCTGGGTCTTATTTAGGCATGAAAATGATCACGTAAACAGCCCTATTTTGGCTAAAAACACCCCGCTGGGCGGTACATATAAATAAACCGCATAGGCCGCTAAAGAAGGGTTAAGACTAGGATGACGTTCACTCATCCTGGCAGAACAGTCGAAGACAATACGCACTGGCGTAGTTTTGCTCTCCTTGACTACACCATGATGAGCCAAGTAATGCCCGGTATCTGATTTATCAAAAGGCACCTCTTCAATAAAACCCCGGGACACCTGTTCCTTTATGACTTTTGAGTATTCCTCGCAAAAGTCAGGCTCCTTGAGGAATCTTTTCTGAAGTCCCCGAAGACGGCCTATGGCCAAACCCTTGTTAGATGGCAGCTGATCCTTGGAATTGTTCCAGGGCAGTCTCACTTTATACTGTTGGCTGTCGGGATCATAGGTAACGGTATCCTTGTACGACGATAGTGCTTGACGCTCAACCAGTGAATATTCCTTAGGGGTTATCCCGATATGATCTAATTCCCACAAAACATTTAAGTCATTTTTGCATGGTGGAATATTGCCAGTGGATATGTATTCGTCCATTGGTGTTACTGCTACTTTCAATACAGTAATTACTTCTACGCTGGAGCTTGTAGGCTGTGTCACATATGAACCACTGATGGCGTACCCGTACTTGGTAGGAAGCAGAATTAGGCTACCTGACCTTTTATACCCAGGTCGCACTATATCGTAGTAGTGATCCGCTCCGATGAGCAGCTCCAGCTGATCTGTGTCCGTTGCGTGAGGATCGGCTAATTTTATGCCTTTACTTTGTAAACTAACCAGTTTAGACTTTAGGTTAATTTCACCTTTATGGTCTGGCAATTCATCAACCACTATTGCGTCTAGATGATGAAATTTACCTCTGTGTTTGTATTGCAGTGCCACAACTTTATATTCCCTAGAGGCCTGTTTCCCGGTAAATCCGTGAAGACATAACTCCTCAGTTCCTTTAGAAATGTAGGAAAGGGAGGATAGAACAGAAGACTTCACAAAGGTCCTCTGAGAACATTGGTCAAGTAGCGATCTGATTTTAACACAATTATTATCCTTACCCTTTACCGGCAGCTGTACGGTGGGCAAGATTACTGTATTTTTACCTGTGGCAACGGACATTGTAGTTGAAGTAGCAGCAGTATGCTCTCTCTTGGTGTTATCCTCCGCTGGTCTACTTTCTTTCCCTTGTTTTTGTGTACACAGGGAATGAAAGTGTTTGCCCTTACAAAACTTGCAGCTTCTTATGTTAGGATTAGTACAACCCGAATGGCCATGGTCTTTTGACAAGCACCCAGTGCAGAGACGTAGTTGACGGGCTCTTTTAACTTAAAGAGGCCCTGTCTTATACTTCATACACTTGTACCATAAATGATTGGTGCCACTATACAGAACACAGTTGAATTTCCTGTACTCACTCTGGGCGGTAAATGTTGCCGTAGCCATGGGTGTACCCCCTACTCTGTCTTGACCCGCCATATTGTACACTTCAGCCTGGAGGCAATGAGTGAATTTCTTATAATCCAGGCTCGAGTCTCCCATTTCCCGTTTTATGGTTTCTTTTAGTGGTGATGGTAACTTATTGACAAGAGTCACCACACAAAATTCCTCCAGACAAATACCATGGCTAATGATTGACCTCATCACACTCTCTGTATTGGCATAGAAGTCCTTCAGGTCAGCTGTTTGGTGTTTGGGTGACACTAATTGATTGAATTTGGTAACATAAGCTGCCTTGATTCGATCTGGATGCCCATATGTCTCTTGCAGGAGCTCAATTGCTGGGGCATAGCTTGCACTTTCGATTATGAATCCTTCGACTAGCTTATGTGCATCACCCTGAAGCTGACCCTTTAGATAGGTGAAGCGTTGTATATCTGTGAGGTCGGGATTGTCATGGATGGTACACTTGAACATCTCCCAAAATCCCGACCACATGGTGGCATCACCTTCAAATTTTGAGCAAGTAAGATGGGGTAATTTGACTGCGGATTTCTTTGGCTCTTTCCTGACCTCCTTCTTGACTTCTGTAATCAGGATCCCCTTCAGTGTGGCAACGATTACTTGTATGCCCTCCATATATAGGGTATCCTCTCTGATCACCTCGATATACTCGGCGTCCTCGCAAGTGTCGGCCAGGTCCTCCTGTGTGACCTCATACTTGTCAAGTTGCTTTTGAATACTGAGCAACCTGGCCTCCACCTCCACTCTAGACGCCGAATCAAGGAATTCGTCAATATCAGAGGTCAAGACCGTCAAAGAGCCCTTAAGTCCAGCCCGACGCTTTTGTACACTTTTAGCCATGATTATACAGGAAGGAATTCTAATTACGTTAAATCAAACTAATAATGCCAGACCGAATAAGTTGCGGCTAACAATACAGTACTCCGAGAAATCAAATTAAATCGTGAGCCGAAAATAAAACACCCTCACAAAAAATGCGGAATAAGAATTGTGCGCTATGTAGACAAGCAATCTGGAGCTTTTCAATTTAACTCCTTACGTAATAGTTATGAAATTATAGATTCATTACGCCATAAGTTAAGAAAGGTCGGGAGGGAAATTTAGTACAATACAGTATAGGCCAAAAGTCTCCAGATGTCAAAAAGAGCAGTACCGTTTAAAGTTATAATAAAGTAAAGAAGAGTGTGAGCCTATAGGGTAATTGAAACAGGCTAAACTCACTGGGTACCGCTAATTCTATATTATTAATTTAATAAATGTGAAAATTGTACACAAGAAAAGTTCATCTCAAGAAGTCACAAGGAAAAAAGTTTTGAGTTGGATTAACACACTCAGCCTATCAGCTATCATATTACCCCACCTTCAGGGCACACGACGAGAGTAGAATTTAGAAAGATATGTGAATGAATAAACTTTAAATTTTAAAGAAGTTATTTTTCAGTATAATTTTGATCTAGATATAAATTAAATCTAGATTAAATTTAAAATACAGTACAGTATGAATGAATTTAATCTTAATGCCGTGCCAATTATGCAATATTTTCTAGGGCTAAAGTAGTATGTAATGAGCCCGAAAAAGCATTGAAAGTAGGCTAATTATTGTTTTAAGTACTGTACTGAATCAGATTTATAACTTTCATTCTGGGTAAAACTCCCGTCGCAGCCCTGACCTATCCACTAGTTTCCACATCCTGTCCCACTGGTGGTCAGGCACCTGGGGCGGCCTGAGCAAAGAGCGAACGAAAAAAAAACGACAGCCCCACGGGGCCAAAAGACCGGGGCCTGGAGGACGTAGGACACATGACAAAAACAGGGATAGGCCAGACCCACTCCAAGCAAGGCAACTACCGACCGCCGAATAACACCCAAAAAAATGGGGGGGTGGGTGGGGGGGGGGCTAACTAGTGAAAGGTTTAAGGACCAATTATATGGCTAATTTAGATAAGTGGACTGTATATTATTATTATTGAAGAAACATTAACCATATAGAATATATAATTACCCTTAGAAGAACTCAGCTGGTGATTGGAGGATGGCGGAAAATAGGCTAGATAACTGGAAGTGGTTAGTATAGTAAACAAAGTATGAAAGAGGCTACAATAGGCTAGGATAGGCTAGATATCTACGTTAAGTTGTGCTAAGAAACGAAGATGATGATGTAATGACTATATGGAATATGAGATGAAAGTGAAGCGAAAACACCTGATTATGAAACTATAGGAAGAAGGCTTAGCGTGTGTAGCTGGGACGGAGGTTGGTTGGAGAGTGGCGAGCGCGTTATGTTCGTCTCTGTCGTGACATACCGCGCATGCGCATAACATATGGAAAATGTATCCCATCTTCTTTACAATGAGATACTTATAAACAATCTTAAATAATACAAATATATATATATATATATATATGGGAATTATAATCCTACAATACTTTCCCATATACAACTATAGAATAATATATTCTACCCAATCATGGAACGCTCGACCAAGGTTATGGAAGCGTCCAACTTAAGACTACGGAAAGATACGTAACGCTACATCAACCCAGATTACGTAACATCGAGACTGTTCATACTAGTTTGAGTACACTAAGTATGGACACACCGGAAGAACTGCTCCAGCAAAAATAACTGCTTAATTAACCTGATCAACTTTTGTCGCATTCTCAGACCGGAGCCAGTTCCCCATAGTGTCAGTCAGTTCCCGGGCATGTTCAAGGAAAGAGCTCTCCTTGCTCTTTACAAAGCCCCGAAATTTCAACCTGTAGGTTTCTGGTTGCAACTCATAGGCCCGGAGCACAGCCTCCTTTAACACCACATAGTTAGTACAGTCCTCCAATGACAGCGAGTCATATGCCTTGAGACCTTTCCCAACAAGCTTTGATGATACAAGGGCTGCCCACTTAATCTCCGGCCACTCATGCTCCCGACACTTCTTCTCAAACCGTGCAAAAAACTCAGTCACACCAGACTCATCGAACACAGGGACTAATTTAATCAAGTGCGATAAAGACTCAGACCCACGATTCCCAGAACCGAGATGCCGCCCAGTTGTCTCCTCCCTAGATTTCTCAACATCCATCTCAGCACAGTACCTAGTTGCTTCAACCTGCAACTCCGCCTCATGGCATGCTGTCCTCTCCTCAGCCTGAATCTTAGACATCTCCGCTCTCTCCTCAGCCTGAACCTTAGCCATCTCAACTTCACGCTGGATCTGGATCTTAGCCAACTCCAGTTGCAACAACATATCAGCAGTCAAACCCTGAGGGGGAGGAGCAATTATAGGAGACCCACCCAGTGGCTCACCCAGGGGCAAACCACGCTGCCAGCGACTATCAGATTGCGGAAGCGTGCCAAGGTCTGGTAACCTAGGGGGTGCGATAGGAGTAGAGTGGAAGGGAGGCTTGGATAAAGGCTCCCAAGCCCCCGCTCCACCCTGCAACCCACTGCCACCACCCAACACACAAGCCACCAGGTCACTCTTAGACATGCTGCCAAAGCCGACACGCCCCAGGACCGTGGCCAAACAACGCAGACCATAGCAATCAATCCCCTCCAACTGACTCGCTGTTACTGGTATCTCCATAAACTTCCTCGCATCAGCCTCACAATTAATAAATCTGATGCCATCATTAAATTCCTGCTGCTGCTCAACACCCGTAGGCTGTTCTGTCTGATTATCCCCGTTAACTGAGCTGTTGCTAGACATGGTGTATACTGAGAAGTGTGCAAGTTTATAAAACAAAAAAAGTATCTATAATCTCTTATGCAAGCACCTATTCACCTAAAGTTATCTGAAGCCTCTTTATGTGTTATACTGCTTGCCAAAAAAAAATCTGTGTCCACTGTATTCCTCAATAAAACAAAATTACCACTATACTCCCACAGTATTTCTTAAGTTCACAAAATCCTAAGCAAGGTAGCCATTTGTTACGATCCAGGTTCTGCAAGACACAGGGCTCTTAATCATTGGACTAGATAAGGCTAAATGCAACAACGGTAACACTAGTTCCAACCCCTGCCTTAACCACTGGAGAACAAAACACCTATACCGCCCTGAGTCGTGCCTGGACAACGAGGTATCCTATGACTCGGTAAAAGGTGCACACTATAGGCTGATGATCACTGAAGCAGCCTATACTCATACAACATACGATTACTTTATTAAGGTATACAAGGAAAAAGATAGATAGCATAATTAAATCGCAGCAACGATTTAATAGCAAACTAGAAGAAGGATAATTAACGTTACGTTAAATAATCAGTAAACTGTCACTCCTGTCTGAAAGAAAGTGAAACAAAGAAAGTCCTAAAACATCATGCAGGAATCTTCTGCAAAAGTCAGATGCAACTAAGAAGTACGTATCGGATTCTGAACTGTGTATTATTACTGTGGGAACATAATTATATAGTGTAGGGACATACGGTGTTATCTGGCACAGGTGTAATTATAAAACAGTCGGCAGTCTAAACTCTAACCACAAAAAGATGTGCTTTCTCCCACCAGACACAAGCCTGCTCTGGTTGGGTCTCTCAGCAACAATCATGACTTACTATAAATATAAGGAACAATAATGCTGCACCCTCCTCAGCTCCCCGCCATGGAGTGGCTTCGGTCACCCAGGCTTTATTGTGGTCGGCAGGGAGGGTTCTGTGGGGGCGCTCGGTTTTGGCCTTGGAATTGCTCGGGGCCTTGGGGCTGTTCGGCCAGGCAGCTTGGGGAACAACAACAACAATAATGCTGCACACATATACACAATGAGATTATAAACCCTAATCGGGGGTCTGCCAGGTGGACGAAGTCTAGCAGGGGAGTCGTAGGCTAGGCTACCTGGGCCGAGCCACCTGCTCGGTAGCCTAGTATCGTTCTCAAGTCTATGCGCCTAGTTACATTAAATGACGGGGTGCTCTCTTGAGAGATTCAGGTCTCGTGTACCTGGTTCTCTCCTGGCGACCCTCCAAAGTCAAAAGCTAACGAGCTAGCACAGTGCTGGGTGGACTAGGCAAACGCCCTCACGCCAACACAGTGCTATAGTATAGTGGGATTTCCTAAAAAAGGCCCTCTATAAGAATCAAGGAGCATTTTTGGGTAAAAGTTGGGAACCAGACTTTTTAGCATAATTCAGGCATGCCGAATTCGATAAACCCGGTTCCCAAGCGAAATTTTGAGTTTTGACCGTCTAATTTGCATAAACAAAATGGCCGCCAAATTGGAAATTTTTGACACTTCTTGAACCATTTTCTCCAATATCTCTCTAACTAGGCAAGCAAATATCACAAGTGAAGCATCTATACCTATGTTTTGAGGGTCAGGGAATGTCACTGAGGCATTTTTAAAGGAATCAGTAATAAGCCTGACTTTAATATACATATTAGCGGCTGTCATTAGAGAAAAATCAATGGTTCCCAACTTTACCCCAAGATACTCCTTGATGCTTATGCAGGCAAAACAGGGCAATATCTGTCACTCACCTGAACTATTTATTGGAGTAGACCATATTCATGCAATACAAGGAGTTTGATCATCACTCTGTTGCTGACATGCACACATTGCTGTGCATCGTAACCCGGATTTGCGGCATTTGCACCGACGCGTCCTGCATTGTTTCTGGCAGGCACATGAAATAATTTCCAGGCAACTTTGTGGGATCGGACTCAATGACATCAGAATGGGTTGTAGTCCTGAATCGCCATGTTTCCATCCCATGTCTGTGGGTGCAGGAAGCTCAGGTACAGCACAGTGAGCATTTCTCAAAATCATTGCTTGATAGTGTACTCGCATCAAATGGAAGCGGAGAGCATCACGTGTTGGTGGCATTGCTTCTGGTTTGGCAGTCTTTGAGAACAGTATATGCCTTGCTGCATCAACAGAGTCTGTTTTGTGCACATCATATATTCTGCAGACAAACGTTTCTGAAGATCGAATGGTCTCCTCTGTGAGTTCACCGATTCCCAAGTTTATGAGCAATTGATGGTGCTGTTTGAAGACTTTCCATGATGACCTTTTGGTGTGATTTGCGATGTAGGAGGTGGTGTCGCACCCGGTTAATGCATGAAATGGTAAAAGAGTTGTTGTTGAATCTCTTGGTAGGTTGTTGAAAACTGCATCAATGGGTATATATCGCCTTTTCTTGGTGGTACCAGACATCATCCAGAGGTGTTCACATTGTACACGTGGGAAGTGGGAAACCAAAAGCACGAGAACATCAGTGTCCCTTGATGACACAACAACTGTATTGAACTGGCTGTGCACAGCATGTAACACCAACCTAGTGTCAGCTTCTTCATGTGTGGCTCTCAGTTGAGTCAAATCAGTGATTGTCTTTGATGACCTAACCTCAATTTCTTCTCTGAATCCCCCGGCAACTACAATCTCCTTATCATCAGGTGCCTGAGAACACAGTTCCTCAGACAGGAAATTTGCAAGATCAGCTTTATTAGCAGGGAGCGACACAAAGTTAGTCAATTTTTTTGGAAGAGGCACATCACATCCCTCAACAATTCGTCTGATTGGTCGGTCTGCTTTCGTGCGTCGTGTCCTCGTACCACCCTTGATTGTCTCTTCTCTATATCTGTCGAACACAATGTCTACCCGTTGATAGTTAGAACCTGCCTTTAATACTGCTCTTACGTATGTGTCGGCCAAATCCCCAAAGGTCATTGCATTGTCAGGCTTTCCCAGAGCAACCACCAGTGCTTGTCCATCAATAATTAGGCAGGATGATGAGTCATGAAGTTCAATAGCTTCAGGGCAGATTATGTCTTCCGTTAACTTATCTGCCAGTATGGACTTATTTCCAGTGCGGAGTGTACCATTCATTTCAGCGAGTGATACAGGAACTGGCAGAAGCTCGTGCTTTAGGACAGCTGGCAAGTCAACTGGACGACCTGCCTCATAGGCAGTAAGAAGGCGTTGAAGCACGTTTCTATCTGCCTTCAGGATAGTTCTCTTGTCTTTCTCTTTATTGTCTTTGACCACTTCATACAGAGATGCAAAAGTTTTGGCATTACTCCTGTGTAGGGGTGCATGGATTCTGACATCTGGCTTGTCACCTTGCTCAGGTACAATCATCCTCTCCTCAACGAATGTATTCACTTTTTCTTGTCCGAGTTCTTTGGCACAAAGTAATGAATTTTGGATTGCCTCTGTTGCTAGGTCTTTTGTGGCCAGATTCTGCAATGACGCTGGTGAAACCGATGCAAAAACCTTGAATCCCTGGAAGGCCGAGAGCAATGCCATCTCGTCATCGTTGTCCCGCTTTTGCCGTGATTTGGTAGCTTCATTGTGAACACGTGCAGGGACAGTTGTTGTACATTGCATGCATTTCAGCTGCAATGTGAGACCTCATATTATACGAAAGGGTCCATCTACAAAGCGCTGATGTTGTCTTTGTGATGCCAATGATTCCACCTGCTTTCTTTCCTGTACCATTTATCCACTCCATGGCTTGGTCTGGATCTACTTGGTTGAACTTTTGAACAGAACGTTTTACAACAAAGTTGCCCCTTTGAAACTCTGATAACACGGATTCTGGTAGTTGGTTCATCTCGGCTATATACACTGTACCCCATCTTGCATAGTTCAGGTGGTCATACCGCATGAAGTATGGCAACATCAGACTGAAGGAGTGGAGATGAAGGTCCCAGATTCCATCACGCTGAGCTCGAGTGAACTGCAACAGTATTGAGACCATGTCCATATAGTTCCACCAGAAGACAAAGTTCACATCATCAGATTTACTTGCTATGAAACCTTTCAGAAGATTGTGAAACCGTTCCTGCTTCAGACATCTTATCAGCTCTGGAATTCTTTCGGGATTGTCATCAGCAGCTATCGCAGAAACTTCATCATGGTATTCCTTGTCTGACTCTGCAGCAAACAGGAGAAATGTTGGCAACAAAAGCCGCCAAAGAGCTTGCAAAGTAAGTTTGTGAGCTCTCATAGCCTTACTGTACGCTTTTCCTGACAGGACAAGCTGCACAGCACCCTCCCCAAGCAGTCCACTCTCTAGCCACACTTCAGCTAAACCAGATCCAGCCATGTGAAATCCTATAGCCTTCAGGAAGTTCATCGCGGTATGAAGTCCACCAAGGCGAGGGATTAATTTATCCCGATATTCTTCCACAGACCACTTCAGTTCCATGAGTTTGCAGTATAAGGCTTGGTCCACTGTAAGGACTGTATGCTCCTGTCCGAAATGTGAAGATATCGCCATGCACCTCTTCACAACTGTATTTAGCGTATCTAACTCATGAGCAGGAGCAAGAATTATGGGCAAATACCCTACTGCTGTACAACTGTACTACTGCACAAGCTGTAATCTACAGGTGAAGGCCTCTTCAAAGTAACTACTGGATCCATTGTAGTCTGCAAATAAAAGAAACAATTAGTATTAGTATTAGCATTAGATATTGGAGAAATTGATTTTTCTATAATTGCAGCCACTAATTTGCACATTTACGTGAAGGCTTATCACTAATCACTTTAAAGATGCCTTAATCACATTCTCTGACCCTCAAAATATAAGTATAGACACTTTATTTGTCATTTTTGCTTGCCTAGTTAGAGAGATATTGGAGAAAATGGTTCATGAAGTGTCAAAAATTTCCAATTTGGCGGCCATTTTGTTTATGCAAATTAGATGGTCAAAAACTCAAAATTTCGCTTGGGAACCGGGTTTATCGAATTCAGCATACCTGAAATATGCTAAAAAGTCTGGTTCCCAACTTTTACCTAAAAATGCTCCTAACATTCACATTTTTCAGAAACCCCACTACTCTACTAGGCTCTAAGGTACACAGACAAGAAAATTACCTAGGCCTCCGCAGGTATCCGGTACAGTTGCATAGGCTCAACGAAGTCTATGCTCATAGGAAACTGTAACCTGATACCCTCTCCCCAGTCTAGCATCGACTGACCTGGCAGACACCCAAGAAAAGAAGGTTGGGGCAACACGATGAGTATGTCAAACCTCCCCAAGCCAAAATGGATAACCCTCTGATCCAAAATGCCTAACTAATTACATATAATATCTCTGAAAGCTCGCTGTATAATACAGTGACGGATATATGAAATCAACGTCAAGGGGAAGGGCAGTTAATTAATAGTAGGATATACAGAGAGAAGAAGGTAAGCAGTGGTAGAGAAAGTTCGCAGTAGGGGGGTGAGGTGGGCTGATAGATTGCAAAGGGATGTTAGCGTTACAGCACTACGAGGAGCTCTGAGGGAGACACAAGGACAGGAGCCCGCACCACCGTCCCAGGACCGCGGCCGCCAATCACAGACGACTATGTCACCAGGCAGCAGGGCTGCAGAAGGCGCCAGGAGCCACCAGCCAATCAAGGGCGCGGGAAAGCGCGCGAGCGGGAAAACTCCTCGAGTGAGGGAGGCAACACATACCTACGCACGCACACATTACCACCGCGCTCTCGCTATTTTCTCTCTCCCTCCACAATGCATCTTATATTCTACTAATGATATAAAATACTTCCCGTTGTCACAGACGAAAGTAAAGACCACCACGGGACTGTCTGTAACAACACAAACACTATGAAAGAAAGAACAGCATTCTCTGATAACTGTAGCCCATTTCACTGCATGGGGAGAGGGGAGAAGAGGATAGGGAGCCAACCGCTGCCCCCTCGTGGTCGCTGGGGAGCTGACGTGCGTCACAGGGTGCAAAGATGGCAGTACGTGTGGAGAGTGAGCAGAGCGAGTTCTTTGACCTGAATGTTGGTTTGAAACAGGGGTGTGTGATGTCCCCGTGGTTGTTTACTGTATATATGGATGGAATCATGAAAGAAATACTATCAAGAGCAATGGATGTTGGTGTATCGCTGAAAAGGGAGGGAATTGAGTGGAAGCTACCTATACTGCTGTTTGCGGATGATACAGTTGTGATGAGTGATAATGAATGGGAGTTGCAGGGTCTGGTAAATGAGTTTGGAACAGTGTGCGAAAAACGGAATTTGAAGGTAAATGCGGGGAAGAGCAAGGTTATGGTCTTCGAAAGGGGTGAAGTCGCAGAGTGTGAGGTGAAGCTGAATGGTCAGGCTATGGAGATCGTCAACTCTTTTAAGTATCAGGGCAGTGTGTTGAGTAAAGATGGGACTATGGATGAAGAAGTTCGGGAGAGGGTACAACAGGGGAAGAGGGTTGTAGGAACTCTAAAAGCAGTAACAAGAAATTGGGTGGTCAGTATGGAAGTGAAAAAATCCTTGCATGACAGTGTGGTAATCCCGACACTGACTTACGGAAGCGAAGCATGGACGTTGGTTGAGAGACTCAGACCAAGAGTGAGAGCAGTGGAAATTAATTACTTAAGGAGTGCGTGCGGAGTTACATGGAGGGATAGACAGACTAATGAGGAAGTAAGAAGGAGGTGTGGTGTGGAGGTAGATGTGCTGGAAAGTGTGAAAAGGAACAACTTGAGATGGTTCGGCCATATGGAACGTATGGAAATCGAGAGAATGACTAAGAGGGTGTACGAGAGCGAGGTGGAGGGACAGAGAGGGAGAGGTGGAAGGATGGAGTGAGGAAGTACATGAACGAAGGCGGTGCTGGTTGGGGGGAGGGGCGTCAATTGACTGGGGACAGAGGTGCATGGGGACGGTTCGTTCGTGGCCACCCCTTCGGGGATCGCGGCATCAGGCAATAGATAGATAGATAGATAGCTAATCGGGTGGATGGTGTGACGCTTCTGCATAGTAACCACGTGCGGGCATGCGCGCGCGTCGGCTGCCCAGCCGTTTAGAAACCGGCTCGTGGTAGCCGGCCGGCAGGCTTTCCCTTTTCCCATCGTACATCCTACGACAATGTAACTAATGTCTGGGATATTCTTATGTTGTTTCACAGCTTGAAGCTGCCCTTATTCTTAACCAACGTATCTTAGTATATTTTATTCTCGATAGTTGATTGTTTCATTATAGTATATAAGATGTAAGTCTAGTGAGAGCGGGGAGAGACGAGCGGGAGAGAGAGACCGGCTTGGTACGTTGTTTCGCGCGGAGAGACTAGCTTGGGACGAGCCTGAAGCGCTGCCACATGTATTTGATTGCAACGTTAGGCTTAGTTTCGACTCACGCACGGGGTAGAGGATTTTGACCCGGCAACTGTGTTGAGTGTTGCCAAGCCTGGGATGTATTCTGCATGCCTAGTGGGGGGTCCAGACAGATTCAAGACTTAGAGCTCACTTCATTGTCGTACCCTTCGGACCCCCTTGATATCTATTCATCTCAATCCCACTTAGAAACGTTCTCTCTTACTTTGTATACCTTCTTTCCACTACTTCACCAATCTATTTAATTATCCCATCCCCTTGATTGACCTTATATCTATTATTGTATTAACGACGAGCTCTCAGATAATTAGATAGGATTTTGGGCCTTATGCAGGGATGTAATTGTCAATGAGACCTAGGAAGCTTTTTTGTTGTCTCATATTTGGTTGTTTCATGCTTGCTAGTGTGTTCTTGTGTCAGGTTAGCAGGGGCTAGACCGGAGGTGAGGCTTTTTGCGATCCTTTAAGTAAAGTCTGCTGGTGCGAGTCCCGTGGACCCGCACGACTTTACTAGGATACCCGTGGGAGTCTGGGGGCATTTTCTTGTCTGTGTCCCTGTGTGTCTAGCGTTGTGTTGTGTGAGGGCCATTGTCTAGTCCACTCAGCACTGCGCTAGCACGTCTTGCTTTTGTTTTAGGGTCGTCAGGAGAGAGTCAGATACTTGCGATCTGAGTCTCTCAAGAGAGCACCCTTTCAATTAGAGTAATTTGGCGCACAGACTTGGGAACGTCCCTAGGCTAGAGCAGGTGGCTCAGCCCGGGTATCCGAAGCCTATATCCTTCCGGCTAGACCTCTGCCACCTGGCAGATTAACAGCTAGGGGTTTATTATCTCTGTATGCTTGTTATTGTGCCACTGTTACCGTTTTTGTGAGCATTGTGAGTCAGGGTGTGGCTTAGAGACTCTGTCCGAGCAGGCTTGCCTGACTAAGAGTGAGAAGCACACCTGTATGTGGTTATGTTGCGAGTTGCTGCCTTTATTTAATTATATCTATGCCATTAGACACTGTATGTCCTATCACTAGTATTTATTCCTGCTTATGAGTTAAGAGTTCTCTAAATCCGTAACGTACTTTCTTTGCTAAGCATCAGATCCTACAGTAGCCGCATGCAGTTTAGAAACCCGCATCTTGTCTACCTGTATGATGTTTTGAGGACTGTTTGCTTTCACCTTCTTTCACGCAGGGGTGATTAGTTGTATTAATTAACGTAACGTTAAATGTACTTTCTTCTAGTTTGTTATTAAATTGTTTCTGCAATTTAATTCCGTTATCTATCTTTTCCTTGAAGCTTTAAGTCAACTTAATTGTGTGATCTTTTATATAGCCTGCTTGACTATCAGCAGTCTATAGTGCGTGCACCCTGTAACCGAATCATAGGATACCTCGTTGTTCAGGCAGGACTCTTGACGGTTTAGGGTGGTTTGTTGCCTGGGTTTATAGATAAGGGTTGGATCTAGCGTTTTCCGTTGTTGCTTGTTGCCGCATACCTAGTCCAATAGAAAGAGCCCAGTGTTTATGTATCCCAGGACGTAACAATGGGACTTGTTAGCCTTGGTCGGCAACCCATCTAGGGAAGAAAACCTTATAAAAATCTGGGTGAATGGGACTCGTCAGCCTTGTTCGGCAACCTGTCTAGGGGAATAAACCTGATACAAATTCGTACTGTTTATCTAAGGGTAAGGCAGGTTAGTGGATGGACTAGCCGAACACCACTGTAGAAAATAGTGCTAACATACATAGAGGGCCTCGGAGTCGGACGGATCCTAAATTGAGTGGTCAATCCTGTAAGTCCTTCAATAAACTGGCTCGGGTTGTCCCTCTTACAGGGAAAAAGTCCGTATTGGGGCTTCTGTATATGGCCACCCTCATTAAGGGGAGTAAGGCGTCCGGCAATAGATAGATAGATAGATAGCTATTCAAAGATTCTAATTAATTGGAAAAACACATTTAATCAAAGTTACTTCAGCTGCTATATATTCACGAGCATTAATGATGTGACCCTTATTGCAGAGTTGGCCCGTTACTTTAACCTTGATGTTGGATACAAATCTCAACACCCAAGCTACAACTCTGACTAATTTATTATAGTCACCGAACCCGCGAGATAGTTTATTAGTGTCCTCAAGAGTATATGACAGATGTTTTTTAATTGTGGCATTTAACAAAAACTGCGAGCATGTAGCACCAAAGAGTGCGACCCTAAAGCAGTATATCTCGACCGGGCTTCTAGAGTCGCCAATGTCTTCGAACCATAAACAGCGAGTGACATCTCGATCTTCCCCTTGCAATCTCACCATCAAGAAGGCCTTCTCGATGTCACTGGTGAAAGCATATTGACCCAGTCTAAATCGCAATAGGTGTTGAGACAAATCCGACACCATTGACGTACCAGACAGTAGGCAGTCATTAAGACTGGGCTGTTGACCTTGGTGGGCCGAGCAGTCATACACCACCCGTATCGGTGTGGTGGCACTGTCTTTTTTCACCCCATTATGGGCTAGGTAATGAACCCTACCCTTCCTAGGTGGTTCTTTCACATATAACTCGTACTATGTAACCCCGGTCTAAGTAGTCCCGAAATATGTCTTCATACGCCTGGCGCGTGCTCGATTCATGTGTTAATCTACGCTGTAATGCACGCAAGCGACCCAATGCCAAACCATAATTCGTTGGTAGGCTTATCTCATTATCTAACCAGGGTAAACTAACCTTGTACTGTTTTTCTGCGGCACAATAGCTCACAGACTCCTCAATCTTCTTTATCGTAATTTCCGAGTCATAATCAGTCTCCACAGGATTAATGCCTATGTGATCTAATTTCCACAGTCTTTCCAGGTCGAATCTGGCAGTCCTTTTAGGGTCACTAGGTTGGGATTCTTCACTTACTAACTACTCTGCCGCGGTTACATTCACCCTTAATATAGAGACCGTGTCGACCAGGATGTTTGACTGTGTGGTATGTACCTTTCCGCTCATACAAAAGACAAATTTATTGGGGATTAGAATTACACCACACATTCTTTTAAATCCAGGGTATACTACATCGTAATAGTGATCAACACCAAGTAGAACATGCACCTCACTTTGATTTCCCATGGGATCTGACAGATTAACTCCTTTGCTACGCAATGTGTGTTCCACCTTTTTCACTCCCACAGATATGTATTCTGGTAGAGTGTCTACTACGATGCATGTCATAAAGTACCTTTGTTTATGGTAAAAATAGGAAACCTCCGCTATTTCGTAGTCCTGTTTGTCAGTAACTCCTGTAAAATCTTGTAATCGAAGAGTCTCAGCCCCTACGATTCGGTGCTTAAGTCCCATTAATATGGACCTCTTTATAAAGGACCATTGAGACCCCTGATCGAGAAGCATCCGACAAACTTTGCTACTGTCATTACCTTCCATGGGAATCTTGATAGTGGGCAATATAGTGGTGTCTTTCGTACTACCTAATGTCAAAGTTGTAGTACCATCTGGTTTGTCATCTCTACCTTTGTCAACTGTAGGACATAACTTATCAAAGTGATGTCCTTTACAGTGACGACAGGGCCTTAAGTACGTGGCAGTACATTGCCCTTGCTTACCATGTTCTCTACTCAGACAACCTGCACATTGCTTCAACCTTTTCGCTTGTGCGATTTTTAACTCATTTGTTGGGTAATTCACACAGAAACTCCATTTATGCTTGTTATTATTACAAAGTTTACATTAAGTCTGTGCAGGTTTCTTGTATGTACCCTCTTTCTTTCCCTTGGTCCCCACCATCATACTTACAGTCCCCCTTCCCCCAGAACCTCGCCTTACTGCCTGGCTCATACCTGCCAGGAAAAATATCGTACTGCCTCAGGTTGCTAGTACGATAAATTAATATATATATATGATAAAGTCATATATACTACACAAGATCAAAAAAATATTGCATAATTGCATAATAGGCCTTTTATAATCTTAATTTACTTACAACTTGCAATCTTATTATTCACGATCTAACTTCTTACACCGTACCGTGGAATCACTGGACCGTGAAATAACTACCTCCACTCGTCACGCTAGCACTCGTATGCTAGCCTATAAATTGCCTATATCTATCGTATTACACGATAATATATATATATATGTATACCGGTATATGTATACTGTATATATATATATATATATATATGTTAGTATAGCCAGGTAATAGATTCTCTTTTAAACAGACGAGGTTAAAGGCAACAGCAGTTTCAGCATTCAGGATTTATTGTTACAGCTTTCAATAGTTCTAACAATTTTCCTCTGGGGTTCAGAGATGAGGTACAACAGGTTAGCAAAATTCATGGTGGATCCAACGTTTCACAAGTAAACATCTTGCATCTTCAGGGAATGGACAGGTAATGATTAGAATAAGGACAAAGCAACATATATATACAAAATTTGAGGATCAAGAATAGGTAGGTGGGCGGAGCTACTGGGTGTGGGGTGGCTGTTCATTGGTGGAAGGCAGTCTATTCGCGAGACGGGCACTAAATCTTATCGGTGGTGGGTTGTTGGCTGTGGGTGGCTGTGATTGGTTGGTGTTGTCAGTTGTGTGCTGAGCACGGAAAGGTAAGGGAGGGGGGCACAGGGCGAGAGGAAGGGGGGCAGTATGCCTGTAGCGCTTGCCTGAAGGAAGAATTTGAAGGTCTTGTGTTTGGTTTGATGCTGGGGTTGAGCGTTTGGATGTATAGAGCTTCTAAAATAGCTAGTCTTCTGGGGTCTGATTCTTTGTCGAGTATGGTAGTTTGTTTGTCTAGGTCGGCGCGAGTTAGGGCAAGATGGTGGGGGCTTGATAGTGATCTTTTATAGCGCCAGATTGAAGGTGGAGGGTTAGTCGACGGGAAAGGCCAGTCTGTGTCATTCCAACATAGGATAGGGGTCCACAGTCCCCAGAGGTGCAAATATGCTGGTATATCACATGATCGTCTTTCGGTTGGTTGGTGGAAATGGGGCGGTTACGGAGGACAAGGTTGGAGGTCTTAGGAGATTTGTAGTAAATAATGAGTTTTATTTTATTGTCAGGGTTGGTGGGGAGGACGTTTTTGTGAATTATTTCTTTCATAATGGATTCGTCTGTTGTGTGGTCGGAAGATATGTAGTTTCTGTAGAAAAATGTAATGTCATTGGCCGGGTTGGTGCTAGGGGGGTCTTGTTTGTCCCATTTTTCTAGGTAGTGGTTGATGGCATTGGTGACGTCAGTGTTGGAATACCCATTGTGACGTTAACCACTCCGTTAGAACCGCATGGCTTGTCCTACAGTGACTCGCTAGGATCGCCAGGGCAGTGGATGGGGCTACAGTTTGTGTATTAGAGTGTGCTTTATTTCATATGAAAGCTTGTGTCATGGGCAGTCCAGAAAGGCTCTTTGTTTTCACCCATGTCAAGGCTTTATATATTTAATTGTAAAGTATATGTTTTATCATTAACTAGTAATGATGGGATCTGGGAGAGAGAGAGAGAGTAGAACAGAGTGAGAGGGAGCGCGTAGTGTTTTTGTCCCGCTCGATGACGTCACGGCTGGCTGCCTCGCGGGGGTTGGTGGAGAGAGGTCCTTACCATGCTGCAAGCTCTCTTGCTAGTGGTTAGAGGACTTGTAACCGCTTTTTTCCCACGCGGCTCGAGCTGGTGCGAGTATATATACAGTTCCTCGCCACTCTCTCCCTCAGATCTGGTTTCTAGAACGCACCCATCTTTTTCCCTTGCTACCTGTCACCTGCTCTGTACCTGAGAATCTTTTCCTCTGCCTATCTCTCTCATTTTCCATATCTTTCACCACCTTTTATTAACATTATATCCCCTCTGGTTAACTCTGCAAAATCAGCTTCATGCTGGCCAGTTGTATTGTGCGTTAAGGTCTGATATAACCCATGTATGTTAGTTGTTTAAGATAAGTGGATCACGAAGCATTGGTTGACATTTATATTGTTTAAGTACTGCATCCTTTAATTATTAGTGTTCTGCTGGATTAGATAATGCTAGACTAGGGGTCGGATATTATAAGGTATTGTTTCCTATGAGTGCTGGGTTTATGATAAAGCTGCACGACATACCTGAGAACTGGAGTTGATTGAGTAAATTCCAGTCTGTGTGCCATTGAGAATAGAGCATGCACGAATGAGGGCTTTTTGCCTATACCATTCTGCACTGTTCTAGTCTCGTTTGTTTGTCTTTGAGGTACGCCAGGAGAACGCTTAATACTTCGGTATTAACACCTTACGAGCGGCCTATGCGGTTTATTTATGTGTACCGCACAGCGGGGTGTTTTTAGCCAAAATAGGGCTGTTTACGTGATCATTTTCATGCCTAAATAAGACCCAGAACGTAAAACAAGTACCTATCCCTGAAAGGGCATAAACAGAGCTTTCGAATGACACCATAACGATCCTTGTATGATGGATAGTTTTCTTGCAATAACCGTGCAACGCGAGTGCAAAAAGCAGGTAATTCGGTACTTTCAGTACATAATTGAGTATGTAGCGAGTGAGAGAGGGAGGAGGGAGCTGAGATTTGTGTCAGTAGGTTCGCCGCGGTGGTCTGGAGCAGTCATACGCTCGCTAGTCTCCTGCCACCACTTGTCTCTCTCTCTCAGCCACATTACGTGCTGAAATTGCCACTCGACCTATGTCGAGCGCCGCCACATAGTCCAGCTTTATTTAACTCGACTTATGTTGCTCGCCGCTAAATAAGGGTTAAGGTTTCTCAAGAGAGCTACCCTTCCCTATAACGTAATATTTGACGCTCAGACTTGAGATTTGCACTAGGCTATGCGGCATGCCATGCGCACCAGTATCTCGTATCATTGACTCTAGCTAGACTTTATCAATCATAGTAGACATTAAGTATATTAACCTAATTACTCTTTTTATGCATACCCGTTTATGATTACACAAGCATTTCGCAGCCTAGTTTGATGTATTGAGACACAAACGACTTAGGCTCTTTTTGTTGATAGGAATACTGCATTGTCGTGGCGATTATTATTATTGTTGTTGTGTTTAGGATATTCTTGGCTCCGACGGCATTATATATTCTGCCTTTTTGTGTGCATAGCCTGCGCGAGCATTGTTCCGCTGCCTGCCTTTTTGGGTTCCATTTCCGATACGAGCATCTTTATAGCATCTAACATTTAAAGAAGATTCCTTGTTAGTGTTGAAGGACTTTAGTGCACTTTCTTTCATGCAGGAGTGCCTGACATTTATTAATTAAAGTAACGTAAGCTGTAACTTCTCTTACCATCTTACTTTGCATACCATAACCAAGCACCTTCGGTTATAGGTAGTAATAGGCTGTTTTCACATAACATTAAGCCTAGAGTAGACGCACATTTATTGAGAGTTTGATAGCCTATTATTGCATATAGAACTCTGTAGAGTATTTGTGTTCTTTGTTCACTGGGAATATACATCAGAGGTTGGAGCTAGCACTTTCCGTTGCAACATTTATGCCATTACTAGTCCAATGAATAAGAGCCCTGATATATTTGAACCCCAGTCGTAACAAATGGCGACCTTACCTAGGATTTGGTGTACCTACATTTATTAGCAGGGAACATTTGTTGTTTTGGAGAATATTTTGCGGGGATCAGCAAGATTTTTTTTTTTTCGCAACATAGTATAGCCCTTGAGTATTTCCGAGAATTTTTGTGTGTATATTGAGGTATAAGAGTTTGGGGTACTTCTTTTCTGAATATTGTGGTGAGAAATTTTTGTGAGCATCATGTCTTATACCGGGTCAGAGGAGAATGGAGACACAGTACGTAATGTCGAAACTGAGGAACAGCAGCATGATGAAAGGGTTAATCGGGTGAACTGTGAGGAGGATGCTAGGATATTTTTGCAATGGCCTGTTACTGCCGAGCGGTTGGAGGGTATGGAGCGGTACGGTCTTCAATGCCTGGCCACAGCTATCGGTCATGCGGGTACTAGCGGCATGACCAGGGATAACTTGATAACGTGTGTACTGGGCAGGGTGACTGGTGAGCGAGAGGGGTTGAGTGCTCAGAGCCCTTCGGCCATGCTTCCCCTACACTCGACTCCCAGCCATCCCAGTAGTTTGCCTACCCTGGGTATGCTTCCACAGGTGGGTGGTGACTGGCAGGGTGGGTTGCCCCTGGGGGGACCACCGGTAATTTCAAACATTGTAGCACCTTCACCTCCTCAAGGGTTAACTCCCGAATTATTGCTTCAGCTCGAATTAGCTAAGATCCAGCAGCAAATAGAATCAGCTAAGATCGAAGAGAGAAAGCTATCAGGGCATCTGAGATTCACCAGCAACAAAGGGCAGGTGAGCTTCAGCAGCAAATAGAGCTAGCAAAAATCCAAGCTGAGTCGACTAAGTACTGTGCCGACAGGGACGTAGAGAAGTCGCGAGTAGAGACAACGGGACAGCGACTTGGGGCTGGTAACCGTGTTCATGAGCAGTCTCTCTCGCACTTATTGAAACTGGTTCCGGTGTTTGATGAGAGTGGTGTAACAGAATTTTTCACACGCTTTGAGAAGAAGTGCCAGGAACACCAGTGGCCAGAGAATAAATGGGCAGCACTTGTATCCTCTAGATTAATAGGCAAGGGTCTTAAAGCCTACGATGCATTACCTTTGGAGTTATGTATTGTGTACGAGGATCTCAAGGAGGCTGTCCTGAGGGCTTACGAACTGCAACCGGAAACGTACCTTTTGAAGTTCCGGGGTGTAACTAAGGGAAGAGATAGCACCTTTTTGGAACACGCCCGGGACTTGTCCGATGCTATGGGGAACTGGCTCCGATCTGAGAAGGTCACAACATATGATGAAATTAAGCAGTTAATGATGTTGGAGCAGTTCTTTAAGAGCACGGGCGGTGATCTAACTTTGAACTTGAAGGAGAAAAACCCAGGAACTCTAGTCGAAGCAGCAGAAATGGCTGATCGACGGCTGTCGTTGATTCGGGGTTGCGGGTCCTCACAGAAGTACGATGTAAGTGCTAAGGACCGTTATCCTCCCCCTCCCCGTAACAATGACACATTTAAACAGAAGAGCCATGAAACTAAAACTGAATCCAAACCTTACACCACACCGTATGTGGAAAGTCAGGGGCCTTTTACATCACAGTATAAGCCGAAGCCAAAATTTATGTGTTTTAGTTGCCACCAGGAGGGTCATAAGGCAAATGAGTGCCCTAGTCGACCTCCTCCGGCAGCCGTGTCTTTTGCTCACGGCATTGGAGTGTTCAAGAGGACATCGGAGTTTGTTAGAGGCATTTCTTCCGAGGTAAATACACTGCCAGTGCAGAAGGATCCGGAAGGCTTATTCCCTGTCCGTGATGCCTTTAGTGACCACAGGGGACTCGGTTGTGTGGAGTGGGGGGGTAGAAGACATGAGGTGAGAATTTTGCGTGACACTGGGGCATCGCAAACACTGTTGAGAAATTTCACTGGTAAACCTGTCAATACGGCGCGAGTGGTTGTGGTTCAGGGAGTTAATGCGACAAGGTCATACCCGCTTGTAAGAATGAAGGTGGAAGTTGATGGTGTGACTCGTGACCTGGATGTAGGAATTGTGGAGAAGTTACCTGTTGGGGGCGTCGACCTCCTTCTTGGCAACGACTTTGCGGGGCCTACTTCTGAGGCTCCACCCTTGGTCGTTGCCGAGAAGCCGGCCGACGTGAGTAGGGAGGAGCAGGAGTGGGTTGAGACGTGTCCGGGGCAGCCTATGGCGTGTGTTGTCACCGGAGATTCTGCATCCAGGGAGTCACATTCTGGTCAACAATCTTTAGATCAGCGGAGGAAGGGTACCAAGAAGGGGTTGAAAGTTGATGCGGTTGGGAGTTTAGTGTCAACGGACCTTCTCGGGGACTCATTATTAGGACCACATTTCGAGTCTGGAGAGGACCCAGTAACTGTTCCTGAAGGGGCAGAGGATGGGCTTAAAAAGACGAAAGAGTTGAAGGAGGACAGTGATGCACAGTCGGGAGATGTAGCAACAAGGTACCCTGACGCGTACCCTATGAGAAATGGGTCGGCGAAAACGGTGGTCCGAAGCTTGCTAGTGTATTTTTCCCGGTATGGTTACCCGCAGGGGATTCAGTCAGTCCGGGGACCCAACTTCACTTCCAGCCTCTTTGTACAAGCAATGCCGCAGCATGGGATTGTTGGGGTTGTGTCATCTGCATATCATCCGGAGAGCCAGGGTGTGTTAGAGCGATGGCACTCAGCCTTGAAATCTGTGCTTCGTTGTTGTTGCTTTGAGAGTGGGAGGGATTGGGATCTTGGCCTGCCATGTGTTTTGTTTGCTGTGTGGGAGGTACCTGGGGAGAGTTTGGGATTCAGCCCTAATGAGCTCGTCTTTGGACACCGTGTCAGAGGGCCTCTCCATATGGTTGAAGAAGTATGGGAGGGTGCAGAAAAACCTTGTTCTATGCTCAAGTGTGTCCTCAACAGTCGAGAACGGATGTTGCGCAGTCTGGAGTTGGCTGGCCGTAATTTGACTAGCTCTCAGGCCCTCAGGAAGGACAGGTACGACCTCAAGGTTGAACTCAGGGAGTTTCACGTGGGTCAGGAGGTGTTGATTCTACTGCCCCTTGTAGGTCACCCCTTATCCGCGAAGTACGCTGGTCCTTATAGGGTGGTGGAGGAGCTATCGGACCTGGTTTACTTGGTAGCCACTCCAGACAGACGGAAGCGCAATCAGTTATGTCATGATAATCCCGTGAAGGAGTATGGGAGGCACCCCCCTGAGCCTCTCACTGTGCCTGTGATGACGTTTAGCAGTCAAGGTGGAGAAGGAGAACGGGACAGTCAAGCTCAGGTGGAGGATAACTGGAAGGATAAGAAGTTCAAATGGGCGCCTGAGTGTGAGAAGGTGTTTAGGGAAGTAAAACACCTGTTGTGCACTCACCCGATCCTCAGGGCCCCTGACTTTAGCCTACCTTTCCAACTAGCAACGGAGGCTAGTGGTGTGGGGGCTGGTGCCGTCCTTGTGGAAAAGGACGATGATGGGCTGGAGCATCCTCTTAGTTTCTGCTCGGAGAAGTACAATTCGGCCCAGGGGAGCTGCTCTGTTGTCGAGGAGGAGCTGCTGGCGGTTGTACTTGCTCTGAGGCATTTCGAGGTCTGTGTTCCAGCCTATGGTCCGGTCGTTGTAGTTTACCCAGATCATCACCCTCTCAAGTTCTTGGACCAGTTTCACAATCGGAATATGAGGCTGACCAGGTGGTCACTAAGGTTACTGGTATATAACCTGGACATACGCCATATTGCCGGTTATGACAACGTGGTTGCAGATGGTCGTTCAAGGGTATATGATCCTGGATAGATTGACACACGGGTAGCCTCCTGCTTTAGTTTGAATAGTATTTTGCGCTTGGTGCTTGTTGGCTCGCAGTTGTAGCCCAGCGTATTGGGTCGTAAAGCAGGAGTTGAGCGTTTGGTATAGAAGAAAAAACTAGGCTTGCCCCTATAGTGCAGCCGAAATAAACAAATTATAAACATAAAAATCAAATAAAAACTCTTTCTTTGATAGTTGAATTTTTTTAGTATATTATAGCAGTAATTCTGAGTTGCACTCCTCTCAGAATGCTGGGCTAGAGAAGCTCGCTCTTGAGGAGCATAACTACATATAATGTAACCTATGGTGTTGGGGAGGGTTATAATTTTGAAAAATGTTTTGTTGAAGAACTGTGCCAGATATTTTACTGCCGCTGGGTGATGGGAAGTGGAGATATAGCATGGGTTCTAACCATCAGATTTTTGTGAGCCTTGGGGCCTCTGAGAAAAATCTTGGGGGGGGTGTGACGTTAACCACTCCGTTAGAACCGCATGGCTTGTCCTACAGTGACTCGCTAGGATCGCCAGGGCAGTGGATGGGGCTACAGTTTGTGTATTAGAGTGTGCTTTATTTCATATGAAAGCTTGTGTCATGGGCAGTCCAGAAAGGCTCTTTGTTTTCACCCATGTCAAGGCTTTATATATTTAATTGTAAAGTATATGTTTTATCATTAACTAGTAATGATGGGATCTGGGAGAGAGAGAGAGTAGAACAGAGTGAGAGGGAGCGCGTAGTGTTTTTGTCCCGCTCGATGACGTCACGGCTGGCTGCCTCGTTCGCGGGGGTTGGTGGAGAGAGGTCCTTACCATACTGCAAGCTCTCTTGCTAGTGGTTAGAGGACTTGTAACCGCTTTTTTTCCCACGCGGCTCGAGCTGGTGCGAGTATATATACAGTTCCTCGCCACTCTCTCCCTCAGATCTGGTTTCTAGAACGCACCCATCTTTTTCCCTTGCTACCTGTCACCTGCTCTGTACCTGAGAATCTTTTCCTCTGCCTATCTCTCTCATTTTCCATATCTTTCACCACCTTTTATTAACATTATATCCCCTCTGGTTAACTCTGCAAAATCAGCTTCATGCTGGCCAGTTGTATTGTGCGTTAAGGTCTGATATAACCCATGTATGTTAGTTGTTTAAGATAAGTGGATCACGAAGCATTGGTTGACATTTATATTGTTTAAGTACTGCATCCTTTAATTATTAGTGTTCTGCTGGATTAGATAATGCTAGACTAGGGGTCGGATATTATAAGGTATTGTTTCCTATGAGTGCTGGCTTTAGGATAAAGCTGCACGACATACCTGAGAACTGGAGTTGATTGAGTAAATTCTAGTCTGTGTGCCATTGAGAGTAGAGCATGCACGAATGAGGGCTTTTTGCCTATACCATTCTGCACTGTTCTAGTCTCGTTTGTTTGTCTTTGAGGTACGCCAGGAGAACGCTTAATACTTCGGTATTAAGGTTTCACAAGAGAGCTACCCTTCCTTATAACGTAATATTTGACGCACAGACTTGAGATTTGCACTAGGCTATGCGGCATGCCATGCGCACCAGTATCTCGTATCATTGACTCTAGCTAGACTTTATCAATCATAGTAGACATTAAGTATATTAACCTAATTACTCTTTTTATGCATACCCGTTTATGATTACACAAGCATTTCGCAGCCTAGTTTGATGTATTGAGACACAAACGACTTAGGCTCTTTTTGTTGATAGGAATACTGCATTGTCGTGGCGATTATTATTATTGTTGTTGTGTTTAGGATATTCTTGGCTCCGACGGCATTATATATATATTCTGCCTTTTTGTGTGCATAGCCTGCACGAGCATTGTATCGCTGCCTGCCTTTTTGGGTTCCATTTCCGATACATCTTTATAGCATCTAACATTTAAAGAAGATTCCTTGTTAGTGTTGAAGGACTTTAGTGCACTTTCTTTCATGCAGGACTGCCTGACATTTATTAACCTCTGAAGTGCGCATGGGGGTAATTGGAAACGTCCCCCTGTGCTGACGTATTTGAGGTGTTTCCGTCACTAAAATATTCATTGTGCCATTAATAGCATTAATACATATCCATATGCGCCTATTATGGGTTGATTATAAAGGTATTAACCTGAAACAACAATAAAACGAGTGAAAACAGCGTTTGGATGGTCAAAATCGGAGATATAGCCCGCGAGTTGTATAATGTATGGGTGAGGCAATCTGCTTTCCCGCCAATTTCCCCCAAGGCCACCAAGACACAGTCGATCGATACTCTCTCTCTCTCTCTTGCACTCGCTTGCTATCAGTGATGACCACACCCTCCAATCGGATTTCTAATGTTAGCACGAAAATATACCTCAGAATAAGGGAATAACAGGGAAAATAGGTGATAACTGAAGGAGAGGAGGAAAGTGGGGAAGGAGGGGAGGTAGAGGACTGAGATTTTGCATGGCCCAGGGGCCAAAAAAAAAAACAAAACAAAAAAAAAAAATTCGATGTAAAAAGTTGATTTTTTTTTTCTCTGACTCTTAAGAGTCTCCCCGCAGTGCGCCGGGGGAACTCTTAAGAGTCTCCCTGCAGCTCCCGGGTTAATTAAAGTAACGTAAGCTGTAACTTCTCTTACCACCTTACTTTGCATACCATAACCAAGCACCTTCGGTTATAGGTAGTAATAGGCTGTTTTCACATAACATTAAGCCTAGAGTAGACGCACATTTATTGAGAGTTTGATAGCCTATTATTGCATATAGAACTCTGTAGAGTATTTGTGTTCTTTGTTCACTGGGAATATACATCAGAGGTTGGAGCTAGCGCTTTCCGTTGTAACATTTATGCCATTACTAGTCCAATGAATAAGAGCCCTGATATATTTGAACCCCAGTCGTAACACCATTGTTGACTAGGACCTGGGTGAGCCTTTCCAATTCATTGTGTGTGTCATTCCAGGTGGTGCAATGGGTGAGGGCTCTCCTGACACAGGCGGCGATGGTGGACTGATGGTATCGTTTAGGGCATTCACTTTCCCCATTAAGACATTGGCCATTGTTAGTAGGTTTGGTGTACACTGTAGTTTTGAAGCCGTGGTCGTGGAGGGAGACAAGGAGGTCGAGGAAGGGTAGATGTCCATCGGTGGTGATGGACTCCTAAACAAACTCTCTACGTCGAGGGAGGCGATGATGTGGTCGTTAGCAGGGGGGGCATCTCTGCTTATGACTTCCTAGAAATTCTACGAGATGCCCCCCCTGCTAACGACCACATCATCGCCTCCCTCGACGTAGAGAGTTTGTTTACCAATGTGCCTGTTGACAAGACCATAGATTTTATCCTACGTCGAGTTTACCACTGCCCTAATACGCCCCCCCTGGACATCCCGGAGAAGGCCCTGAAGACGCTCTTGGAACTATGTACCAAGGAGTCCCCTTTCCTCTGCCCCCGCGGGAATATGTACCAGCAAATCGACAGTGTAGCGATGGGAAGCCCCCTGGGGGTCCTGTTCGCCAATTTCTTCATGGGAACTATCGAAGAGGAACTCCTGGCTGCCCACCGGCCCACTGTCTACTGCAGGTACATCGATGATATCTTCGTGCGGGTGAAGGACCTGGGCGAACTCAGGGACCTCCAGCAGCGCTTCATGGCCGACTCCGGACTCAACTTCACATACGAAGAAACCACCGATGGACATCTACCCTTTCTCGACCTCCTTGTCTCCCTCCACGACCACGGCTTCAAAACTACAGTGTACACCAAACCTACTAACAATGGCCAATGTCTTAATGGGGAAAGTGAAAGCCCTAAACGATACCATCAGTCCACCATCGCCGCCTATGTCAGGAGAGCCCTCACCCATTGCACCACCTGGAATGACACACACAATGAATTGGAAAGGCTCACCCAGGTCCTAGTCAACAATGGGTATTCCAACACTGACGTCACCAATGCCATCAACCACCACCTAGAAACAAAATGGTATACAAACAAGACCCCCCTAGCACCAACCCGGCCAATGACATTACATTTTTCTACAGAAACTACATATCTTCCGACCACACAACAGACAAATCCATTATGAAAGAAATAATTCACAAAAACGTCCTCCCCACCAACCCTGACAATAAAATATAGCTCATTATTTACTACAAATCTCCTAAGACCTCCAACCTTGTCCTCCGTAACCGCCCCATTTCCACCAACCAACCGAAAGACGATCATGTGATATACCAGCATATTTGCACCTCTGGGGACTGTGGACCCCTATCCTATGTTGGAATGACACAGACTCGCCTTTCCCGTCGACTAACCCTCCACCTTCAATCTGGCGCTATAAAAGATCACTATCAAGCCCCCCACCATCTTGCCCTAACTCGCGCCGACCTAGACAAACAAACTACCATACTCGACAAAGAATCAGACCCCAGAAGACTAGCTAGTTTAGAAGCTCTATACATCCAAACGCTCAACCCCAGCATCAACAACCAAACACAAGACCTTCAAATTCTTCCTTCAGGCAAGCGCTACAGGCATACTGCCCCCCTTCCTCTCACCCTGTGCCCCCCTCCCTTACCTTCCCGCGCTCAGCACACAACTGACAACACCAACCAATCACAGCCACCCACAGCCAACAACCAACCACCGATAAGATTTAGTGCCCGTCTGGCGAATAGACTGCCTTCCACCAATGAACAGCCACCCCACACCCAGTAGCTCCGCCCACCTACCTATTCTTGATCCTCGAATTTTGTATAAATATGTTGCTTTGTCCTTATTCTAATCATTACCTGTCCATTCCCTGAAGATGCAAGATGTTTACTTGTGTACTTAGTGTACTCAAACTAGTATGAACAGTCTCGATGTTACGTAATCTGGGTTGATGTAGCGTTACGTATCTTTCCGTAGTCTTAAGTTGAACGCTTCCATAACCTTGGTCGAATGTTCCAGGATTGGGTAGAATATATTATTCTATAATAGTATATGGGAAAGTATTGTAGGATTATAATTCCCATATATATATATGTGTGTATTATTTAAGATTGTTTATAAGTATCTCATTGTAAAGAAGATGGGATACATTTTCCATATGTTATGCGCGTGCGCGGTATGTCACGACAGAGACGAACATAACGCGCTCGCTCACTCTCCAACCAACCTCCGTCCCAGCTACACACGCTAAGCCTTCTTTCTTCTAGTTATTTCACCAGGTGTTTTCGCTTCACTTTTCATCTCATATTCCATATAGTCACTACATCATCATCTTTGTTAATTAGCACAACTTAACGTAAATATCTAGCCTATCCTAGCCTATTGTAGCCTCTTTTCATACTTTGTTTACTAACCACTTCCAGTTATCTAGCCTATTTTCCGCCATCCTCCAATCACCAGCTGAGTTCATCAAAAGGTAATTATATTTCTATATGGTTAATACTTATTCAATATCAAATATACAGTCCACTTATCTAAATTAGCCATATAATTGGTCCTTCGACCTTTCACTAGTTTGCCCCCCCCCCCCCCCCTTTTTGTGTTGGTGGTGGCCTAGCCTACGTGGTTATATATTTTTTTTTGTGCCGTATTTGCGTCTATCCCTCATGGCCCAGGGCTTTTGGCGTCATGGTGCCGCGGGTGGTGGGGTAGGGGAAGATTATCCTGCGGTGGTTGATAGGCCTGCGTACCCAGGCCCAATTAGGAAGGTGGCAATTTTGGGCCACTCCTACGTCAGGGATTTGTACGTGGACCAAGCCGTCCACAGGCCTTTCTTTTCCGTGACTCCTCTGGCCGCCCCAGGTGCCCGCGTGAGCACCTTGAGATCAACAGTGGCCTGGGGTCAGTTTTTAGAGCTGAAGCCCGACTTGACCTTCTTGGTGATAGGAGGAAACGAAATAAGGAACGGGGTCAGTCCGAGAGGGATTGTGGAGGGGATTGAGGTCCTAGCTGAGGAGGTGGTGCGGCTCTCGGGAGGAGAAGTCTGGGTGATTGGGGTAGAGAAGCGACAGGCTCCACGAGGGGTCTCTACGGACGAGTTTAATCGCATAAGAAATGCGGTTAACCGATGGCTAAAGCGCCATATCCCCTTCACCCGGGAGCGCTATCAGTCGATGAATACCTCTGAGGCTGACTTCAGTCCCGACGGGGTACACCGCACGCACGAGGCATCAAAGCGTCTCTATTCGGAGATCTTGGCCACCTGTCGTCGGTGCTTTATGCAAGACGAATTTGCCATGGTTGCCAGGTCATACGACGAGATGTTTGCCTACCATGACGTTAGAGTTGATCAACACAATCAGTATAGCCTGGAATAGTAAGCCTTCAAATCGGTACAGTATATTAATTAAATTTTGATTGTAAAACCTTTAGGCCCAAATTATATAACACTTGATTGGCACTAAGATTAAAATCATCCATACTGTATTGTATAATAATTTCAAAAGGTAAGGTTATTCAATTCTATATCAAATTTATACTGTCCAATAACTTCTTTATAAATTCACATGTCATTCTAAATTATTCTCTCATCGTGTGCCCTGGAGGCGGGGTACTATGATAGCTGATAGGCTGAGTGTGTGTTAATCCAACTCAAACCTTTTTTTCCTTGTGACTTCTTGAGATGAATTTTTCTTGTGTACAATTTTCACATTTATTAAATTAATAATATAGAATTAGCGGTACCCAGTGAGTTTAGCCTGTTTCAATTACCCTATAGGCTCACACTCTTTTTTACTTTATTATAACTTTAAACGGTACTGCTCTTTTTGACATCTGGAGACTTTTGGCCTATACTGTATTGTACTAAATTTCCCTCCCGACTTTTCTTAACTTATGGCGTAATGAACCTATAATTTCATAACTATTACGTAAGGAGTTAAATTGAAAAGCTCCAGATTGCTTGTCTACATAGCGCACAATTCTTATTCCGCATTTTTGTGAGGGTGTTTTATTTTCGGCTCACGATTTAATTTGATTTCTCGGAGTACTGTATTGTTAGCCGCAACTTATTCGGTCTGGCATTATTAGTTTGATTTAACGTAATTAGAATTCCTTCCTCTATAATCATGGCTAAAAGTGTACAAAAGCGTCGGGCTGGACTTAAGGGCTCTTTGACGGTCTTGACCTCTGATATTGACGAATTCCTTGATTCGGCGTCTAGAGTGGAGGTGGAGGCCAGGTTGCTCAGTATTCAAAAGCAACTTGACAAGTATGAGGTCACACAGGAGGACCTGGCCGACACTTGCGAGGACGCCGAGTATATCGAGGTGATCAGAGAGGATACCCTATATATGGAGGGCATACAAGTAATCGTTGCCACACTGAAGGGGATCCTGATTACAGAGGTCAAGAAGGAGGTCAGGAAAGAGCCAAAGAAATCCGCAGTCAAATTACCCCATCTTACTCTCTCCAAATTTGAAGGTGATGCCACCATGTGGTCGGGATTTTGGGAGATGTTCAAGTGTACCATCCATGACAATCCCGACCTAACAGATATACAACGCTTCACCTATCTAAAGGGTCAGCTTCAGGGTGATGCACATAAGCTAGTCGAAGGATTCATAATCGAAAGTGCAAGCTATGCCCCAGCAATTGAGCTCCTGCAAGAGACATATGGGCATCCAGATCGAATCAAGGCAGCTTATGTTACCAAATTCAATCAATTAGTGTCACCCAAACACCAAACAGCTGACCTGAAGGACTTCTATGCCAATACAGAGAGTGTGATGAGGTCAATCATTAGCCATGGTATTTGTCTGGAGGAATTTTGTGTGGTGACTCTTGTCAATAAGTTACCATCACCACTAAAAGAAACCATAAAACGGGAAATGGGAGACTCGAGCCTGGATTATAAGAAATTCACTCATTGCCTCCAGGCTGAAGTGTACAATATGGCGGGTCAAGACAGAGTAGGGGGTACACCCATGGCTACGGCAACATTTACCGCCCAGAGTGAGTACAGGAAATTCAACTGTGTTCTGTGTAGTGGCACCAATCATTTATGGTACAAGTGTATGAAGTATAAGACAGGGCCTCTTAAAGTTAAAAGAGCCCGTCAACTACGTCTCTGCACTGGGTGCTTGTCAAAAGACCATGGCCATTCGGGTTGTACTAATCCTAACATAAGAAGCTGCAAGTTTTGTAAGGGCAAACACTTTCATTCCCTGTGTACACAAAAACAAGGGAAAGAAAGTAGACCAGCGGAGGATAACACCAAGAGAGAGCATACTGCTGCTACTTCAACTACAATGTCCGTTGCCACAGGTAAAAATACAGTAATCTTGCCCACCGTACAGCTGCCGGTAAAGGGTAAGGATAATAATTGTGTTAAAATCAGATCGCTACTTGACCAATGTTCTCAGAGGACCTTTGTGAAGTCTTCTGTTCTATCCTCCCTTTCCTACATTTCTAAAGGAACTGAGGAGTTATGTCTTCACGGATTTACCGGGAAACAGGCCTCTAGGGAATATAAAGTTGTGGCACTGCAATACAAACACAGAGGTAAATTTCATCATCTAGACGCAATAGTGGTTGATGAATTGCCAGACCATAAAGGTGAAATTGACCTAAAGTCTAAACTGGTTAGTTTACAAAGTAAAGGCATAAAATTAGCCGATCCTCACGCAACGGACACAGATCAGCTGGAGCTGCTCATCGGAGCGGATCATTACTACGATATAGTGCGACCTGGGTATAAAAGGTCAGGTAGCCTAATTCTGCTTCCTACCAAGTACGGGTACGCCATCAGTGGTTCATATGTGACACAGCCTACAAGCTCCAGCACAGAAGTAATTACTGTATTGAAAGTAGCAGTAACACCAATGGACGAATACATATCCACTGGCAATATTCCACCATGCAAAAATGACTTAAATGTTTTGTGGGAATTAGATCATATCGGGATAACCCCTAAGGAATATTCACTGGTTGAGCGTCAAGCACTATCGTCGTACGAGGATACCGTTACCTACGATCCCGACAGCCAACAGTATAAAGTGAGACTGCCCTGGAACAATTCCAAGGATCAGCTGCCATCTAACAAGGGCTTGGCCATAGGCCGTCTTCGGGGACTTCAGAAAAGATTCCTCAAGGAGCCTGACTTTTGCGAGGAATACTCAAAAGTCATAAAGGAACAGGTGTCCCGGGGTTTTATCGAAGAGGTGCCTTTTGATAAATCGGATACCGGGCATTACTTGGCTCATCATGGTGTAGTCAAGGAGAGCAAAACTACGCCAGTGCGTATTGTCTTCGACTGTTCCGCCAAGATGAGTGAACGTCATCCTAGTCTTAATGACTGCCTGTTCACTGGACCCTCACTGGTGCCAGATTTGGCGCAGGTTTTGCTTCGGTTTCGACTCGGTAAGTATGCCTGGGTGTCTGATATTGAGAAGGCATTTCTCATGTTAAGACTCCATGAAGACGACTAGGACTATACGCGATTTATGTGGCCCAAGTATCCGAGGCAACTGAATTCTCCCCTAATTTGTTACCGGTTCCGGGCAGTTTTATTTGGAGCGACTTGTTCCCAATTCCTTTTAAACGCCACCATTTTGAAACATTTGTCTTATGTCAGTGCAGATCCGCAGATTATTCATCAGATTCGGTCAGGGTTGTATATAGACAATTTACTGGGTACAGGAAATGAAGAAGATTTCCTGGTTGATACCTACGCTGTAGTCCGAGAGATTATGAATGACGCCCATCTACATTTGCGTGAATGGGCGACTAATAATTCTGTTTTGCGGACTGTACTCCAACGGGATGGGGTGGCGGCTGTACAGCAGGAACATGTTAGAGTGCTAGGGTTGTTTTGGAATACGGACACCGATACCCTCTCATTCGGCGTTCAGTACGCGCAATATCCGCAGATTACAAAACGAATTTGCTTGAGTATGACAGCTAAACTTTTTGACCCCTTGGGGATAGTTCTACCGGTGTCGATCAAATCGAGATTATTCCTTCAGCAATTATGGAGGATAAAATTAGGATGGGATGAAGTTTTGACTGGCGATCTGGTTCAGGAGTGGGATGACATTATTTCGGATCTTCGTCTCTGTAAGGGTTTTAATTTTCCTCGGAGAGTTGTCATGGACCATCCTGTTTCCATTCATGCCTTCTCAGACGCTAGCAAGGTCGCGTACGGCACCGCCATATACTTTGTTGACACAAGTGGCAGCCGTCTCGTCATAGCGAAGGCGAAAGTCGCCCCGATCAAATCCCTTTCCATCCCAAAATTAGAGCTGACTGCAGTTCTGTTGGCTGCTAGACTCGTTCACTTTGTAGAGGAAACCTTTAAAAATTTGCTAAATGTCTCAGAGATTGTTGTATGGAGTGACAGCCAAATTACGCTCTACTGGTTACATAGCCGTAAGAAGCTACCAGTGTACGTCACCAACCGTGTCGACGAAATTCGTAACCTGCTCCCGACCGCACAGTTCCGGTATGTGTCTACCAAAGAGAATCCAAGTGATTGCATTACTCGTGGTGTATCTGCTAAATTTCTCAAATCTTCTGCGTTGTGGTGGAATGGCCCATGCTGGCTTAATGATCCCAACGAATGGCCAGAAAATATAGATTTGAGCGAGCAACACACTGCTATTGTGGCACCGGTAATTGACTCGGTGCCTGATGAAGACACACGGTTATGGGAGTGGGATAGATTCAGCAGCTATGAAAAGTTACAACGTGTTACAGCATGGGTGATACGATTTGTAGAAAATGTAAAAGCAAAAATTAAAGGCACACCGTCCACAGGTAGTGCTTACCTCAATGTGAAGGAGATCAGAATTGCAGATAAATTATTACATAAGCTCTGTCAACAAGAAATATATACGCAGGAATATAAATTACTGGTTAAGGGAACAAAGTCTAGGAATAACCTGATCAACCAATTGGGCTTACACTTGAAGGGGGACTTGATACATTGCGGAGGCAGATTACGATTGGCAGCCCTCTCTGAGGCAAGTAAGTATCCAATACTACTGCCCCCCAATCATCCCTTCACCCATCTTATCATCGATAGGTGTGTCACCGACTCTGTTGTCATTATGGGGTTGGTCATATAGTCACCTATGTAAGACAACGATGGTGGGTGCCTAGAATCAGGCAGGTGGTCAAGAAAGTCCTTCGCAAATGCTTAAAGTGTAGAAGAGTACAGGGAACACATTATGATCCCGTCGGAATTCCTCCCTTACCAAACCTGCGAACTACCCCAGGTGACCCTTACAAAGTTACCGGGGTTGACTACAGTGGAGCAATCCCTGTGAAAGATTCACCCAATCTTAAGGTGTACATGATACTTTTCACTTGCGCTGTTACCAGGGCAATTCACCTGGAACTGGTCACCAACCTCACTTGTGATAGCTTCCTACATGCCTTCCGAAGATTCTGCAGTAGACAGGGATATCCACGTATCATGCTGAGTGACAATGCAAAGACATACATAGGGGCATCTACATATCTCAAAGAAGTGAGCAACAATCCTAAGATTCAGACCTGCCTAGCGGATGTAAAATGCGAATGGCGTTTCATTCCCGCCAGAGCGCCTTGGTTTGGCGCCATATGGGAGAGAGCCATAGGCATCGTGAAGGCGGGTCTGAAGAAGGTGTTGGGTAGAGCTCTCATCTCGATTGAGGAACTCAACACCATTCTCTTGGAGATTGAAGCCACCGTAAATGATCGCCCTCTATACTATGCTTCTGGTGATTTGGAAGACCTTACCCCAATCACACCCTCAGTACTGGTACGTGGATACAGACTGCGGGATCTTCCAGAAGAGCATGACGAGGATACTATGGAAGATCCAGACTACATAAGTAAGGAAGTGATATCGGCCCGCTACAAATATATTCGTAAATTATCGCGAGATATTTGGCATCGCTGGTCAACAGAATATCTGTTGACTTTAAGGGAAGCGCAAAGGAATAAACTAACACCATTAACCCTTAATTAGCGGCGAGCAACATAAGTCGAGTTAAAAAAAGCTGGACTATGTGGCGGCGCTCGACATAGGTCGAGTGGCAATTTCAGCACGTAATGTGGCTGAGAGAGAGAGACAAGTGGTGGCAGGAGACTAGCGAGCGTATGACTGCTCCAGACCACCGCGGCGAACCTACTGACACAAATCTCAGCTCCCTCCTCCCTCTCTCACTCGCTACATACTCAATTATGTACCGAAACTACCGAATTACCTGCTTTTTGCACTCGCGTTGCACGGTTATTGCAAGAAAACTATCCATCATACAAGGATCGTTATGGTGTCATTCGAAAGCTCTGTTTATGCCCTTTCAGGGATAGGTACTTGTTTTACGTTCTGGGTCTTATTTAGGCATGAAAATGATCACGTAAACAGCCCTATTTTGGCTAAAAACACCCCGCTGTGCGGTACATATAATAAACCGCATAGGCCGCTCGTAAGGTGTTAAAAGGTCATTGGCCTAGGGTAGGGGACGTGGTAACCATCCATGAGGAGGGCCCGCGCGCATTTTGGAAATTGGGTCGGATAGAGGAGTTATTACCAGGTCGTGATGGTGAGGTTCGGGTAGCAAAGGTTCGCACCAGGACTGGAGTAATCACACGGCCAACAGTCCGACTATATCCTCTTGAGGGTGACCTCGATCGCAAGGACACCCCCTCGGATCAGTTATCCATTGAAGTCCCCTCTCTGGCTTCTACTTCGGCGCAGCCTGTTGACGCGTCTGGCGAACGCCCACGTCGACAGGCAGCCCAGATATCCTCCCAAGCTTGGTGGGATAAGATTGCCTCCGGGCAAATCTAATCATGTAAATTTTGTATATTTTCTGTTGGTGGGAATATGTCCATACTTAGTGTACTCAAACTAGTATGAACAGTCTCGATGTTACGTAATCTGGGTTGATGTAGCGTTACGTATCTTTCCGTAGTCTTAAGTTGAACGCTTCCATAACCTTGGTCGAACGTTCCAGGATTGGGTAGAATATATTATTCTATAATAGTATATGGGAAAGTATTGTAGGATTATAATTCCCATATATATATATATATGTGTATTATTTAAGATTGTTTATAAGTATCTCATTGTAAAGAAGATGGGATACATTTTCCATATGTTATGCGCGTGCGCGGTATGTCACGACAGAGACGAACATAACGCGCTCGCTCACTCTCCAACCAACCTCCGTCCCAGCTACACACGCTAAGCCTTCTTTCTTCTAGTTATTTCACCAGGTGTTTTCGCTTCACTTTTCATCTCATATTCCATATAGTCACTACATCATCATCTTTGTTAATTAGCACAACTTAACGTAAATATCTAGCCTATCCTAGCCTATTGTAGCCTCTTTTCATACTTTGTTTACTAACCACTTCCAGTTATCTAGCCTATTTTCCGCCATCCTCCAATCACCAGCTGAGTTCATCAAAAGGTAATTATATTTCTATATGGTTAATACTTATTCAATATCAAATATACAGTCCACTTATCTAAATTAGCCATAACTTGTGAAACGTTGGATCCACCATGAATTTTGCTAACCTGTTGTACGTCATCTCTGAACCCCAGAGGGAAATTGTTAGAACTATTGAAAGCTGTAACAATAAAATCCTGAATGCTGAAACTGCTGTTGCCTTTAACCTCATCTGTTTAAAAGAGAATATATAATATATATATATTATATATATATATATATATATATATATAATGTATATATATATATATATATATATATATATATATATATATATATATATATATATATTATAATATATATATATATACTGTATGTATGTAATATATATATATATATATATATATATATATATATATATATAATATATATATATATATTAAAATACCAGAAATAAGCATAACCACCATACCCGTTCGACAAGGAAAAAGGAAAGGACCAAAAGGAGGGGAGACTAAAATAACCGAGACAAGAAGGCACACACCAAGGAAAACGAAGCAAATTCAACAAAGGAGAAAGTAAACCAAAATTAACAAAGACGAAGGAAGGAGATACGAAGACCAGAAGAGCGAAGAGCCCAAGAATACCCGCACTCAACCAATATACAACAGGGAAAAAGCGACAACAAAACCAAGGCGCATAAGACCAACATGGGGAAAGAAAACTCACCTCCACCATGGAAAACACACGTGGCATGACAACCACGGAAGGACATCAACGCCACAGCAAAACCATCAACACATGGCCGCCCAGAATCTAACTGTACACCACTAAAGTCTGTTCAGTCGAGAAATATCTGCAAGCCCTGCCCACTTCCCAACCGTTATCATACGGCTGGCACGCCTGTATCATGTAGCGGTGTCTAGCAGGGTTACCAAGCCAAAGACAAAATACTGCTCAATCAGATTACAAACATTGCTAGAAGGCTACACAATAGTTAATGGATGCCTAAAATTGCTAGAATAATACCACAATGTTGATCAGAAACAGAAAGGGCTCAAAGATTTAGAATACTATGAGAATTCTTATCGCTAGGTATAAACTTTGTCGCTAGATCAAAGTAAACATATATTTATCATAAATATTTATTAACCCGTACAGCCCCAGCGACGCGTCTGACGCGTCGGCGATGTATGTTCCCAGAGACGCGCCTGACGCGTCACCCTAATTGCGCCGACCGTAACCTCAGGTGTAGCCACTAAAGAGGGCTCAGATTTGTATGGGAACTGTGTACGTATCCCACGCAACCGTGCCGATGGTTGAAAACTCTCAAAGTCCACGTGCGTGCGCGTGAGCGCGCAATAACCTGTTTTTTGGGGGTAATTGCCTTAAATTTTTTACTCTTGTAAAATACGTTTTCGGGGGCTCTGTAGGACCATTTTTTAAGCTTTTTGAGCGGTTTTTCGTGGTTTTTCCTTCATTCCTAACCCATTCGCTATTGTTTCTGGAATAAAACAATTTTTTGAAAACCGGCCGGGTTCTGGTGAACAAACATCACAAAACTAGCCGGGGCTCCACGGGTTAAGAAAGGCTTTCAACAATATCAACCCTTCTAGATTATCAAGTTAGGATGAAAATTCAAGACTGGAGCCTCTTTTCAATACCTCCATTCCCTTGATCAAGTAAATACTTATAAATTTAGCGGGAAGGTAGGTACATTGACAACACTGTTGTCTTCTCGCGGGGTGACACTCGTGACTCGCCGTTCACTTCAGTCGGCACCTGTCTTCTAAAGGGGAAGGATGCCGTCTCTCATCCATTCCCCTTGGCAGACCATAGATATATGTGGCAGACCTGCTGGTGCGCCCCAACTTTTCAGTCAAGCCAGGGATATTGTCGTCTACGTATTCAAATACTTTGACAACAAATAAAGTCAAACAATAATATGTATTATCATTATTGACAGCTAAAAGGATCACAAAGTATTGACTGTAGCAAGTTGACTGATCTTAACACTGTATCCACTTTACATTAAGAGAGAGAGAGAGAGAGAGAGAGAGAGAGAGAGAGAGAGAAGGGGGGAAGGAGGATCGAGGTACAGACACAGAGGGCGAGGCAGTAGAGTTCACCAAAATCAAGTCCATGCGCTCGCAAATCTTTGCATATAACACCATCTACCTCGACTCTGCCATACTTTCCATACAACTCGAAATGACCATGGTATTGGCAATATTTTCTGTCTGAGAATGCTTACTTGCTTCATGAATTGATTCAATAGATGATGCAAATATCGATGATAAATAAACCGTGGTATGAACATTTTTCAACCAATGTTCCACTTATTCTTGTTCTAATTTTATTACTGTAGTTTCTCTTTACCTTTTGGAAATCAATGTCCATAACACAAACATTCAACAGTATAGTGGTGTAGGGGATAAATTGTGCAGTACAAAAAATAACTGCAGATCTACATGAATTAAAGCATTTTTGTGTCCTGCATTGAATGTTATAATGATACCTTATCAGCTTCATGTTAACATGTCAAGTGATACAGCCGAGACTGCAGTACGTTAATCTTTACATTGTATATGGCACTGGTGGAATGGGGCGGGGCTTACAGATATTTCTCTATTGAACAGACCATACACCATACCAGACGAGACACCAGGATTGCCACCATAAATCCTGGTATAGCAACCACGCCAGGCAACCCCATTCCAGTCCCCAACAATAACCACAAGGCTAATAAGAAGAAAATAATGTACAGTCAGAGGCATAAGGACCAACACAGGTACACCACCAAGGAGCAGTTGCGCCGTTCTTCCACGCAGAGGCCTACTCACCTGCCCGTAAACTTCTAGGGGGTCTACCTAATCCACCCAGAATACGCCCCTTTGTACTTATGACCTTCTGACCTCCACACACTTGACTTGGGACATCTCAGCCGGAGTCGTCACTACCCCGACGAAAACCATAGAAAAGTAAGCAATTCTTGGGCTTGATTAACTGACATGTTAGAAATCAAGTCCTAAAAATATTACTCTCCCATTCAAGGAAAGAATTGAAGCCATTGTGAATGTCTTTCGAGGTCTGAGGAGTTATTGTACCTATTGAGGAATTACTATTATCCCATGCCATGGTATAATGTTTAATAATAAGGTCCCTAATAGGCTGCACCTTTGGTATTGGAAGCATAACCGCAAGGACATGTCCCCACTATACTACTTTTGCCAAAACCGCACTCTAAAACTATAGAAAGATACTTGCCATGGTAAAGGTCATTCTAATAGTTCGGGCTTTGTGAGACACCGTCTAAATAACGGCACTCTACAAATAGAAGTCCATACTGTATCTGTCCAACGCCATGGTCAAGGGCACTTACAGTAAAAAGGTCTAAACACCGAACCTGAGTTCTTTGAACCTCTTATAACGGTCAGTGGCAGATTTTACTATCTCCTCGCATTAGCCCAATACCTTGTCACTGTGTCATGACACTAGAGACACTGTATTAAATACCCCAAGTGAAGAGTACTGAAACGGAACTTCATCAATGATTAGTATAACGGTCAGGATAGACGAGCATTAGTAGCCTTGGACATGTCCTCGTTCACGCTCTCGTTAGTCCGATGAAAGTGCCCTATGTCATGACATCAACAAGCTATTATTTAAGAGCCAAAACCAACTAATCCATCTGTATCCCAAACTACACCATCCACACGGCAGGACCACCTAAGCGGCTCGACGGAAACTAGACGACCAAACTTCACCACTCTCATCGCTACCCAGACTGTGCTCATCACTCCAGCCTTCAAGTGCTAGATTAGGAGTGTTACTGAAAATACCTTTCACTCTCACACCAGTGCCACCAGGTGAAATACTGAGGAAAGTAGAGTCGCTCATTGGACTCTGTTTTATTTATATACCAGTGTGATTAAGTATATTGTATTTCTCATTGTTCTATGATACTAGTGATAAACCTGAGATACCTAATTGAACCTAGGCATATGTTTTCTCATCAATACGAGATAAAGCACTAAAGAGAATACAGTAAAGTATATCGTAAAGCAGTGAATTAAGGTGTATAGTGCAAATTAAGAAAGAGAGAGAGACAAGTATATTCCTACTTCCCTCGTGGATCCTCGTCCGTGCTCGGCTAAATATATGTATATAACCATTGATCACTTATAAATAAGTATTATTGTTCTGTCTAGTGAGTTACTAATTATTATGTTCCTTCCAACAACCAACTATACTCCTAAAATCGATTAATGAAATTTACAAACACATGTGGCAGTCCGTGGATTCGAGTCCAGGATGCTCACACCGAAAATCAAAAGTTATTTATATGATGTACGAAGTGTTATATTTTACCCTGTACTACTTCTATGCATGTGTTGTATGATTTTGACTTCTCCAGTTAAGTAGAACCTACCAAAACCCAATTCAAACCTGGTAAAAACCCTGGCATAATATATATATATATATATATATATATACAGTATATATATATATATATATATATATATATATATATATTTATATATATACAGTATATATATATATATTATATATATATATATATATATATATATATATATATATATATTATATATATATATATATTATCGTGGATGCGATAGAGACATTGCATGTATGGTATGATATTTGTCCTGTTTTCTATCTGTTTCTTATCTATCCTATCTACATCTCGTCATTTCGTACCTATTGTTCTTTTCGAATCACCCCGCACCTGTGGAGCGCCCTGGTGGTTTGAATTGGTACTAAAATGTATCTATAAGTCTTAAACGGCTAGTTATTATTTATCCATTGACATTGATTTACAATATTAATATATTGTATATATTATATATAAGCTTTGGATAGAGCTTGATCGTCTCTATTATAATATTATGTGAGACGTCCACCTGCGCGACTTGCGCAAGGCGGGAAATACGTTAGGTCCCTGATGATAACCCTGGCCCACAAGCAGTCCTCGCCAGTCCACAGACAAGACAACATCTATTCCAACTTTCTTGTGTTTATCATTTCGTTGTGCATTAAGTGCCAACGTAATGTATATACTTTGTTTATTATTTGAGTGAACAATATTAAGCTTTATCTTAGTACTGTATGAATATTAACTTAACGTAATCTGATCATTGTTGTGTTTAGTTAACCCTTAATTAGCGGCGAGCAACATAAGTCGAGTTAAAAAAAGCTGGACTATGTGGCGGCGCTCGACATAACTCGAGTGGCAATTTCAGCACGTAATGTGGCTGAGAGAGAGACAAGTGGTGGCAGGAGACTAGCGAGCGTATGACTGCTCCAGACCACCGCGGCGAACCTACTGACACAAATCTCAGCTCCCTCCTCCCTCTCTCACTCGCTACATACTCAATTATGTACTGAAAGTACCGAATTACCTGCTTTTTGCACTCGCGTTGCACGGTTATTGCAAGAAAACTATCCATCATACAAGGATCGTTATGGTGTCATTCGAAAGCTCTGTTTATGCCCTTTCAGGGATAGGTACTTGTTTTACGTTCTGGGTCTTATTTAGGCATGAAAATGATCATGTAAACAGCCCTATTTTGGCTAAAAACACCCCGCTGTGCGGTACACATAAATAAACCGCATAGGCCGCTCGTAAGGTGTTAAAGGAGCTATGTATACGAGTGCCCTTTTCTAACCCACACTACATTTCGGCCATTTGCTTGTTTAACTATTCTCTTGTGATTCCCGCCTTCAATACCGATAATCTTATATTTGAACTCGATCTAATTTCAGTCTAATTGCTCATAGTCATAGAGAATTAGTTATATGGTGCCCAGAATCCGTGAACTTGAAGTAATTTAGTAGCAAGCATTGCCGTAAGTTTGTATCAATGAGCAGTGGTAGTGGTACACAGCCCAGGTGCAGGACGAAAGATCCTGGGGCCGTAGGATTAGGCTTCATACCACCGGTTGCTGATAGCGGTGATCTCGATCGAGTGGCAGTATTAGGACATTCTTACGCCGTCCGGCTCGCGAATGCAGAGCAGGGGTATAATACAATGTCATATTCTACACCCTCAGGCGATCGCGAATTCAAGTTTCGTTATTTTGGGGTACCTGGGGCGAAAGTTCAGGATCTGAAAGGATCCCCCCAGTGGCATAGGCTTATTAGATATCGACCCGAACCACTTTTTTGGTGATCGGCGGTAATGACATCAAGCCAGACTGTTCGCCAAGGGCCCTAGCTAACGAGATAAAGGATTTGGCGCTGGACCTGGAGATAGAGGCTAACACTGAGTGCCGTATTGTGACGATCGAGTGCCGCACTCGGGTGAGGGACTTTGATTTTACCGAGTATCACAGGATCAAAAACTCTGTAAACTGTATACTGCGGTTGAGACTGCCTGACACAAAACATAAGTTTGTGGCCGTACCGCTTACCACCGGTGACCTGGATATAGATGGTGTACATCTGGATCTTCCAGCAAACCAAAGATTGTATGATAAGCTGGTTAGCCTGCTTCGGAAGCTATATGCTAGAGAGGCAGGTGTGATTGTGCTTCAAACCCCAAAGTTTTGTCAGCCAGAGATCATATTCCCCCAGTAAACTACCCGTGGTGCCTGTTTTTCCTTAGTTTTCCTTAGTTTTTCATTTAGAATATTCCATTAGTTTACATTAGTTTCCCTTACTATTTTCAATTTCCTTAGTTTTCCTTAGTTTATCATACCCATCATCAACACTCATTGTGAAAGCAAGAAAGGAGGCCATGATACAGGTAAAGTAGAAAGCCAGCGTTTGTATTTTTGTTGGGTACCAGAATGGGCTAACCCAACCTACAAGCGAGATTTATAGGCCACTTAATTCATACCTTTCATACCCTTCGTAATGATTTACACGGTCTAACAATTTAAGCCGAATATCGGTATTTGCAATTATAGTAGAATATCTGTGTACAATGTTCTGACGTTATATCTTACTTTTCCATTATTCTGCATAAGTGCTGATCTGGTACAATGTGCTTGCTGACGTAAATATAGCTGATATTTCCTTTATTAAATAACAATAGCTACCTTTCATCATGGGAAAGGATGATGGAGCAACGAAGGGTGATTTACCCAATTCTGACACAAAGAACGCAGATCTCAGATTAGCTAAAAATCAGCGTGCCGGTTACAGGGGTGCTCTGACCAGATTCACCACAGACATGGATATATTCATTACTACTGCAACGATTGATGAAATGGAAGCTAGTCTGAAAAGTATACAAAACACTTGTGACAAGATCAGCACACTGGGTGACCAAATCTTATCGTCCTGGAAGGTGATGAGGAGATGTCAGAGGAGTGTGGCGATCGTATGGCGAAGGACTATTTGTACTTTAAATCAGAAAGTACACTAAAGAGTGCCATAGCACGATTGTAGGCACCAATCGATCACCCAGGTGAGGTTATAGGCATGTGATAAAGAGTCGCTGAAACTCCTGTTTCATTTGCTTGGCCTCTCTTACTGATTTTCTTTGTGCCTCATTTACACTGAGAGCAATCCAGCTAGCTCTCACAAACACCTCCTCCTCCTATCCACTTCACTACACTAAACATGCACACCACACTTCATTCCTCCACACCAAAATTAAAAAAACACAAAATGATGAATTTTAGCCCAGCCTCGGAGTCCCCAGGGGGGGGGACCATAAATGCCCCCTCACCCGACCGACCATCCCCTGACGACCCAACACAATTACCTGGACCTCGGCCTGTTACTCTTTCTATTAATTTCTGCAACATTCGCGGACTTTCCTCTAACTTTCACTCTGTTGAGCACCATCTCTCCTCCTACAAACCTGATCTTCTCTTCCTCACCGAAACCCAGGTGTCTGTAGCAACATCCAGCAACCCCTTCTCTGTATCCTCCTACTTTCTCTATTCTAGTTTCAAAGCCAAAGGCGGATGTTGTGCATATGTGCACAACAAACTCACTTGCTCTCGTGTTCCCGATTTCGACTCCTCTGAATTCTCAACTTTATGGCTCAAACTTTCCTGTCATTCTCTTACTAAATATTTCTGTGCTGTCTATCTTTCCCTAACTCTACCAACTTTCCTAAATTTTTTGACTATCTAAACTCTACAGTGGAACACATTCTATCCATTTCTCCTTTCTCAGAAATCTACATCTTAGGAGATTTCAACGTTCACCACCGCCAATGGCTCTCCTCTCACACTACTGATCCACCTGGTGAACAAGCCTACGTCTTTTCTATCCTAAATGACCTAGAGCAGTTAGTTCAGCAACCCACCCGTATCCCGGATCGCATCGGAGATCGGCCCAACATTCTTGACCTGTTTCTAACTTCTAACCCTTCTTCTTATACTGTCGATCTTTTCTCTCCTTTGGGCTCCTCCGACCATAAACTTATCTCTGTCACCTGTCCTATCTCTCCAGTACAGCCACCCGATCCTCCTAGCCGACGGCGCTTGTGGCACTTTGGCGCTGCCGACTGGGAGGCTCTTCGGCAGTACTTCTTTGATTTCCCATGGAATGATTTCTGCTTCCATGGCCGGGGACCCTCGGAGAGTGCTGAACGCATTACCGAGGTAATCCTATCGGGCATGGAAGCATACATTCCATTCTCTTTCTCTCAGACTAATGCTAAAAAATCTTGGTTTACTCACGCCTGTTCTACTGCTGTCCGCAATAAGGAGGAAGCATTCAAACGGTACCGACGCCTTAAAACTCAAGACTCTCATTCTTCATATGTTTCTGCACGGAATCAAGCCAAATCTGTTCTTCGACTTGCCAAACACTCTTTCATCAATAATAAATGCACTGAACTATCCAACTCTAGCTCTTCCCAAGCTTTCTGGCATCTAGCCAAAAACCTCTCCAACAATTTCTCTTCCTCGTCTTTCCCTCCCCTTTCCCACTCTGATGGCACAACCATCACTTCTTCCTCTGACAAAGCTAAACTCTTCGCTCAAACTTTTGCTAGAAACTCCACCTTGGATGATTCCGGTGCTATTCCTCCCTCTCCGCCCTCCTCTCTCTTACTTATGCCTAATATCCTAATCTCTTCTAAAGATGTACTTTCTACCCTCTCTGGGCTTAACACTAATAAGGCGTACGGTCCGGACGGTGTTCCTCCTGTTGTTCTCAAAAACTGTGCTTCCGTGCTGACTCCCTGCCTGGGCAAACTCTTTCGTCTCTGTCTATCTTGTAACGTCTTCCCTTCATGCTGGAAGTTTGCTCACATTCAACCTGTCCCAAAGAAGGGTGACCGCTCTCAACCCTCCAACTATCGTCCAATTGCTCTTATCTCTTGTCTTTCTAAAGTTTTTGAAACTATTCTTGCTTCCAAATTTCTTAAGCATTTCTCTTCTCATAATCTGCTCTCAGATCGCCAGTATGGCTTCCTTAAGGGTCGCTCTACTGGTGATATTCTTTCATATCTTACTAACTCTTGGTCATCCTCCTTTCGGGACTTCGGTGAGACTTTTTCTATTGCACTAGACATATTGAAAGCCTTCGATAGAGTCTGGCATAAATCTTTAATTTCTAAACTACCCTCCTTCGGTTTCTATCCCTTCATCTCTGCCTTTGTCTCTAATTTCCTTTCTGGCCGTTCCATAGCTGCGGTTGTGGACGGCCATTGTTCACTTCCTCACCCTATAAACTCCGGTGTTCCTCAGGGCTCTGTCCTATCTCCTATTCTCTTTCTAATTTTTATAAATGATCTCCTTAACTGTACCTTAATTCCCATCAATTCATACGCAGACGACTCAACCTTACACTACTCCATTAGTTTTTCAGAACGCCCCAGCCAGCAATCCCTCAACGACAAACGTAATGAAGCCATAGAACTCTTAAATTCTGATCTAAATACTATTTCCAATTGGGGCAGAGAAAACCTTGTTAACTTTAATGCTTCCAAAGCCCAATTTCTCCATCTATCTACCCGTCAGGATCTCCCAGCGGACTATCCCTTATTCTTCAACAATACAAAAATCAACCCTTCATCTTCTCTCAATATTCTTGGTGTCTCTTTTTCTTCTGCTCTCATTTGGAAGGACCATATTACCAGTCTTGCTAAGGCAGCCTCCCAGAAGCTGGGTGTGCTCAACCGCCTTAGGGGGTTCTTTTCCCCTGCACAGCTTCTTGCTCTGTACAGGGGCATAGTGCGCCCTTGTATTGAGTATTGTTCACATGTGTGGGGAGGTTCCTCTCACACCGCTCTCCTAGACAAAGTTGAAAGGAAGGCCTTTCGTATCATTAACTCCCGTCCACTCACCAACTCTCTGCAATCTCTCTCTCTCCGCCGCAATGTTGCATCTCTCTCGCTATTCTATCGCTACTATAATAATCAGTGTTCCTCAGAGCTATCCCAGTGCATACCACCTCCTTTACGTAGGGCACGTGGTACCCGTCTTGCAACTCAATCCCACCCCTACTCTGTGCAACTCTCCAACCCATGAGTGAAACGTTACTCTCAAACTTTCTTCTACTCAACATCTGAGCTCTGGAACTCTCTCCCAGAATCAGTCTTTCCCTCTTCCTATGACTTAAATTGCTTCAAACTCCGTGTGTCCAGGCATTTTGGCTCGAACGTCCCTTGATTTTGGCCCTGTCACTCTTTCAACTATGGGGGAGGCACTCGCTATAGGCAGTTATGCCTTTTGCCTCCCTCAATCACATAGAAAAAAAAAATAAAAAAAAAATAGCAACAAAACGGCCACGTGAAAATACGGGCCATGGTGCTACAAATAAGCTCGATCCAAAGCATGCGGTCAACCTCTCTAAACTAAATCTACCTCGATTTGGGGGTAATCTAACAGAGTGGTTGGCTTTCTGGGATGTTTTTAGATCTACTGTTCATAATTCTAACCTGGACAATGTGCGTAAGTTTCACTACCTGAAGGGCCAATTAGATGATGAGGCTTTACATTTGATTGAAGGGTTTGCAGTAGTAGGAGATAGTTATGGGGAGGCGGTACAGTTGTTAAAGGTGACTTACGGAGATCGTGAGCAATTGAAGGTGGCTCATGTCCTTGCCCTATTAGATCTAAAGGAACCTCGATATAAGGTAGAAGAGTTGGCTAACTTTAGGGCTAGGATAGAGTGTCACACCCAGTCTCTGGAGACACTTGGCATAACTTTTTCAGAAATGATTGTTACCAACTTGAGGAGAAAACTTCCTCTATCTATCCTAGTTAAGGTCAGGTCATTTGATTTCCAGGAATTCAGAACTACCTATAGCAAGGAAATATGTAATATGCAACTTAACAATTGTAGAACCGGAAATGGTGGACAAGCTGGGATGAGTGGAACGTTGAGTATGACAGTGGAAGCAAGGAATAGAGAGAAGGGAAAAACTAAGAAATCACTAGGCGTATGTAAGTTGTGTGCTAGTGACAAACATAGATGGATGCCCTGTAATAGATTCCAGACGAATGAGACTAAGGTGGCTAGAGCAAAGAAATTAAATTTGTGTACCGGATGCCTAGCCAAAGACCATGGGAAGAGAGGGGGGTGCATAGCTACTTATTTGAGGCCATGTCATAACTGTCAAGCTCCGATACTACTACTCTAGTCGACACAGTGTCTCGATTGCAAACAACTGCGGTGGATAGTCTGATTAATGATGCTGCTCCTCTCGAAGGCCCTAAGAGAGCAACCGAGTTCGACTTAGAGAAACTATGGAGGTTAGACCATATAGGTATAGATCCTATTGAAGTCGATAATGATTCGAAGATTGCATTAGACCTGTTTGAAGAGTCTGTGTGCTATAGTGCCACGGACCAGCAATACACAGTAGGACTGCCCTGGAGGGAAGTGAATATTTCTTTACCCACAAATTATGGTTTGGCATTGGGGAGACTGCGGGCGCTGCAGCGGAAACTGAAAACGGAACCGGAGATGCGCGATGCATATGACGCCATCTTACAACCGAGGAGCGGGGGCGTGTTCACTACCTGGCTGACCATTGCGTCCGTAAAGACTACCCCCATCAGGATCGTATTTGATTACTCGGCAAAGGTGGGTGCGGGTCCCAGTCTGAACGACTGTCTCTTAACGGGTCCGTCGTTGGTGTCGGACCTGTCTCAACAGTTGCTTAGGTTCAGGCTGGGTCGATACGCATTCACCAGCGACATTGAGAAGGTGTTCTTGATGGTGGGACTGAGTGAGCGGGATCGGGACGTCACTCGTTTCCTCTGGGTCCGGGACGCCCAGAATCCCCTGAGTCCTGTGGTACAGTATCGGTTTCGGGTGGTCCTCTTTGGCGCGACATGTTCGCAGTTTCTGCTGAATGCCACCATAAGAAAACATCTAGAGCTGGCAGAGGAAGATACTGATCGTCTCCTCCAAGGTCTCTACATCGACAACCTGCAGGGGAATTGTGATTCGCAAGAGGTGTTGCTATCTCTCTATTGGCAAGCTCGTCGGCTGTTCGCTGAAGCGCACCTACACTTTCGTGAATGGGTCTCGAACTGCGACTTACTGAATGACCAACTACAGGTTCATGGGATGCTAGCGGCCACCCAGGATATAGCCAGGAATTTGGGAATGATCTGGCACCCAGGGCAGGACTATTTAACCTACAATGACAGGCGATTTGCTCAGCAGGATGTTGCACACTCCAAAAGGAGCCTGCTGAGCAAATTATCACAATTCTTTGATCCACTGGGTCTTGCTTTACCAGTTACTATACGCGCACGTATACTTATGCAAGAAATATGGAGACGTGGTATATGTTGGGATGACCGACTGCCTGTTGACGTACAGGATCAAGGGGCAGCCGTGTTGCACGACTATGCCACACTCTGTAATGTCCACCTACCGCGCGTGGTAGCAGGTCGTGGGAGAGCGGTACTCCATGCCTTCTGCGATGCTAGCTCCACGGCATACGGGGTGGCTGTATATGTCGTTACACCTCTTGGGGCGCATCTTGTTACAGCATGGGCTAAAGTGGCTCCCGTCAAACGTGTAACAATCCCCAAGATGAAGCTAACTGCTATGCTATTGCTACCTATGTTATAGGTAGGCCACATCAATGTCGCTCTTGAAAAGGACCTGAGCTTAGATTCGGTTCACGTGTGGAGCGACAGTCAGATTGCACTCACCTGGGTACATAGTAATAAAACTTTGCCAGTTTATGTGCGAAATAGGGTCGATAAAATACGGTCCCTACTGCCAAACGCTATCTATCACTACGTGCATACGAGTGAAAACCCCAGCGACTTGATTACAAAGGGTATTACGGCCTCTCGTCTACAAAAGTCCACACTCTGGTGGCACGGTCCTCCTTGGTTGCTGCAAGAGGAAAGGTGGACGGAGTGGGAGGCTGCCGATGTGGGTGCTCTGTCGCTTGAGGCGGTGGCAGTGTCATCACTCACGGATGATAATGTAACACCAATTCCGATGTATGAGTGGGCTAGGGTTGGTGCATATAATAAACTAGTCAGAATCTTTTCCCTGGTCGTGTGTTTTATCACCACAATTAGGGATAAGGCCAAAGGAATGTATAAGATATCTGACACGGGCCTAAGCTTAGCTGAATTGAGCTTAACTTCTACAGCATTAAAGACAGCAGAGATAGCGATAATAAAACGGGTTCAAACCGAATCCTTTTCAAAAGAAGCAGAGTATTTACGTCGCAACAAACCAAGCATAAAACCTAATCTTGTGCAACAGTTAAGGCTATATCTGGATAATGGTCTTATCAGGTGTGAGGGTCGCCTGGAAAGATCGGATATGCCTTTTGAAACAACCAACCCGATCCTGATGCCTTCAGATCATCACGTTACGAACCTATTAGTGGCACGGGCACACCAATCGTTAGCTCACTACGGGATCCCCCACGTAGTCTCCAACCTTCGTCAGGTTTGGTGGATACCCAGAATCCGGCAGGTAGTCCGGAGAGTATTGAAATGGTGTGTTACTTGTAGGAGATTGAAGGGCAAACCTTACTCCACGGGTCCAGCTCCGCCATTGCCTGATTTCCGTGTTAATCAACTAGAACCCTTTAGGGTAGTGGGTCTGGATTATACAGGTGCATTAAAGACTAAAGATCAGGACAAGGTATATGTTCTCCTGTTTACCTGTACTACAACGAGGGCTGTACATTTTGAGCGTTGTGATGACATGACAACTGAAACATTTATGCTGGCATTCAGGCGTTTCTGCGCACGCAGATCCATCCCTCAACTACTAATAAGTGATAATGCTCCAACATTCCATCAGGCTTCTAATTATTTAAAGGAGTTACAGGAGGATGATAAGATTATATCCTTCCTGGGTGAAAGACGTTGCGAGTGGCGATTTATCCCAGCTCGAGCGCCATGGTTTGGTGGTATGTGGGAACGATGCGTGGGCATAGTTAAGTCTGGGTTGAAATCGATCATAGGACGGGCTTTGGTGAGGAAGGTAGAACTAGACACAGTACTTACCGAAGAGGAAGCCATCGTCAACAGTCGTCCCCTTACTTACGTATATTCGGACCTATAAGAGCCGCTTCCACTGACACCGGCTCATTTGCTCTACGGGCGGGAGTTGACCCCATTTCCCTCCGATCTACAAGCGGAGGGGGAACTTGTAGATCCATCCCTGTACTCTAGGTCAGCAGTGACTCGACGCTATAGATACGTTACAAAGATTATCGAGGATTTTCGTAAAAGATGGAAATGGATTACTTGTTGGTGCTGAGAGAGCGCAGCAATAGAGACAACAATAATGTGTATACACCCTCTGTAGGGGATGTAGTACTAATCCGTGAAGTGTGTCCTCGGTTGTTCTGGAGGTTGGGTCGTGTTCTAGAGGTGTATGAGGGACAGGACCATATTGATCGGGTCGCGTTAGTTAAAACATCAACCGGTAACACGGTGAGGCCAGTCGGTCGTCTATATATGATGGAGCTTAATGACGAGTCTAATACCCAACAACAAACAGACTCTACTGGGTCTGAGGATATAGACAATAACCAGACACCATCTGATGTTATTCAACCTCGGATCGGGACTCGGTCCAGACGTGCTGCGAGCAACGCTGTTAGCATGTGGCGTCGCAAGATAGCCTCTGGCCAACTTTAGGTTTAAGTGGGGTTCAGGTTCTTTATTGGCGGGGGAATGTATCGTGGATGCGATAGAGACATTGCATGTATGGTATGATATTTGTCCTGTTTTCTATCTGTTTCTTATCTATCCTATCTACATCTCGTCATTTCGTACCTATTGTTCTTTTCGAATCACCCGCGCACCTGTGGAGCGCCCTGGTGGTTTGAATTGGTACTAAAATGTATCTATAAGTCTTAAACGGCTAGTTATTATTTATCCATTGACATTGATTTACAATATTAATATATTGTATATATTATATATAAGCTTTGGATAGAGCTTGATCGTCTCTATTATAATATTATGTGAGACGTCCACCTGCGCGACTTGCGCAAGGCGGGAAATACGTTAGGTCCCTGATGATAACCCTGGCCCACAAGCAGTCCTCGCCAGTCCACAGACAAGACAACATCTATTCCAACTTTCTTGTGTTTATCATTTCATTGTGCATTAAGTGCCACCGTAATGTATATACTTTGTTTATTATTTGAGTGAATCATATTAAGCTTTATCTTAGTACTGTATGAATATTAACTTAACATAATCTGATCATTGTTGTGTTTAGTTAAAGGAGCTATGTATAGGAGTGCCCTTTTCTAACCCACACTACATTTCGGCCATTTGCTTGTTTAACTATTCTCTTGTGATTCCCGCCTTCAATACCGATAATCTTATATTTGAACTCGATCTAATTTCAGTCTAATTGCTCATAGTCATAAAGAATTAGTTTTATATATATATATATATATATATATGTCGCGAATAGTGTGTGATGATCCCGACAGTTTTGAGTCCAATTGGGTATTTGAATTTGGCGGTATTGTATAGTAAGTACGATTTCGGCTAGTACCTTATGTACTGTAGTGTATTATTAATTGTAGGTTCAATATTAACTGTAATGCATAAATATATACATCAGCTCTAGATGTATCATGAAACCAAATCATAGGTTAAACATATTATGAGCCGGCAGTCATATGTAATCTCGCGAAGCGATATAGTGCCGGCCGACAGTCTCAACAAACCAGCCGTATAGTGATGGGCTGGTCTATTAGAGTGAGAACTGAGCGATCTCTGCCATACCCATAGCTTACTCTGACTGTTCCTTTTACTTATATATTTTCTAGATCTCAAGTGACGGCGTCTCTTCCGTGGATTGACTTCCCAATCTACCAAGATTGGAAGCCAAAGCGTCACATTTTTCCTTTGCCCCTCATATTTCTCTTCATAATTGTGGAGAGGCACAGGACCCGGGGTGGGGCTTTGGTTTCCCGGGCATTTCCGCACCCTCCTCAGCTCCCCGCCATGCAGTGGCTTCGGTCACCCAGGCATTATTGTGGTCGGCAGGGAGGGTTCTGTAGGAGCGCTCGGTTATGGCCTTGGCCTTGCTTGGGGCCTTGGGGCTGTTCGGCCAGGCAGCTTGGGGAACAACAACAACAACAACAACAACCAGCCATATCACTCACTCCTCCCTCCGGCTCTGACTCAACATAGAATTCACCATGCGCTACCGCTATTAATCTATAACTTCAGTCCTGCATCATCTGTCCCCTAAGCTAAGTTCATAATGTATTGATATTGTATTATGTGAACATTCCTACATGTTATAAATATGAATTAGCCGTGTGTAAGAGGACAAGATACCACCCATTTAATTCTTCATATTGGTAATTATTAGTTAACTAATTGTCGGGATTAATTCATGTACCAGTGATTTAATAATTTAACCTATCTATATATATTACCCAAATTAATTTGTCCTTCGAACTCTGGTAATTATTATATTGCCGTAATAGCGTTTGTTTACTTCCGTTTTTCGCTTGTGGTATTACAAATGGCTGCCGCCGCGTACGGTGTTGGGCCGAGTGCCCTTTCGATAGTGTAGTAGCCTAGCTTATTCCCTTGTGTGTTATTTTTTCAAGCGGGCGCCATCTTTAAAGTTTTGGGGGGCCTAGTTTCCCGGTTTTTGGACGTTGTGCTCCTTAGCTTTTGTAGCGGGTTTGCTGGGCTGGTACTGAGTGTGAGGGTAATTTCGTTCAGTTCTATTTCTCGCAGTTAGGCTAGGCTGGCCCTACAGGTGTCTTTGGTTGTTTTTCATATCGCTTTGGTAGTTTTGGTGTGTGTTTGGTCATTGTGAGACTCTAATTTAAATTTTTGCTGGAGGGGAGGGTTTTTCATGTGACTCATATTAATTAAGGGCCATATTACCAGTCTTGCTAAGGCAGCCTCCCAGAAGCTGGGTGTGCTCAACCGCCTTAGGGGGTTCTTTTCCCCTGCACAGCTTCTTGCTCTGTACAGGGGCATAGTGCGTCCTTGTATTGAGTATTGTTCACATGTGTGGGGAGGTTCCTCTCACACCGCTCTACTAGACAAAGTTGAAAGGAAGGCCTTTCGTATCATTAACTCCCGTCCACTCACCAACTCTCTGCAATTTCTCTCTCTCCGCCGCAATGTTGCATCTCTCTCGCTATTCTATCGCTACTATTATAATCAGTGTTCCTCAGTGCTTTCCCAGTGTATACCACCTCCTTTATGTAGGGCACGTGGTACCCGTCTTGCAACTCAATCCCACCCCTACTCTGTGCAACTCTCCAATCCAAGAGTGAAACACTACTCTCAAACTTTCTTCTACTCAACAGCTGAGCTCTGGAACTCTCTCCCAGAATCAGTCTTTCCCTCTTCCTATGACTTAAATTGCTTCAAGCTCCGTGTGTCCAGGCATTTTGGCTCGAACGTCCCTTGATTTTGGCCCTGTCACTCTTTCAACTATGGGGGAGGCACTCGCTATAGGCAGTTATGCCTTTTGCCTCCATCAATCACATAAAACAAAAAAAAAAATAAAATCCTTAGCCTAGTTACTAGTAGGCCTAATTACGGTCATGAGGTTCGGTCTCTGTTGATTCCTAAGCGATTGCCAGTCAGTAGTCAGACCTCATGATTGTGGCATGGGCAGCTGGGCTTGGCATAATCTAAATAGTCAAATTACTAGTCAGTTCTTGTCATTTACCCTTCTTTCGGAATGGATAGCCCTAGTTTTGTTTCTTCTATTTGTCTATCATGGCTCAATTAAATCATCCTACTGCAGCTAGGTATGACTGTATCCAGATTGGGAGTGGCAATTCTATTGCCACATAGGCCTAATTTAGATTATTTGATGTAACTAGTTTGCTTTGTATATTTGAGAGTTAATAGATTAAGAGCTTAACAATGACAGATATAAAGAAACTTAAGATTTTAAAGGGAGGGATGAAGGGAAGCTTGGATAGGTGCTTAAGAGATCTTGATTAATTTTTAGACAGTGCCTCTGCTGATCAGATAAAGGGCAAGAAGGTTAGTGTAACTAAATCGCTTGCCACTTTTGATAGTTATGCTCAGCAGGTATATGGTTTCTTGTCAAGTCCTGAAGAGGTGGAAGACGAGATGTCAGCAGATCTGGAATATATTGAAGATATTAATACAGCCTTAGCCAGATTAGCTTCAACTCAAGAATCGCACCCTGTTAAGGATACCGGTACTCCAAAGGCAACTGGTTTTAACCTTCCAAAACTTACTCTACCAACCTTTTCTAGGGATCCAACTACCTGGACTGGAATTTGGGATATTTTTTAGTGTTCCGTTCATCGGAATAAGACTCTTACATCCATCCAAAGATTTACGTATCTCCGTGGACAGTTGAAAGGGAAGGCATTGAAGCTAATAGAGGGGTACAAGCTATGAGTCTGCAGTGGAGCTAATGAAAAGAACTTATGGGAGAAAGGAAGTTATAATGACAGCATTAATAACAAAATTCTTCGCTCTAGATCCTCCATCATATGATGTGACAGATTTAAAGGAGTACTATGCCTCTTTTGAGAGCCTCCTCCGGTCAATGGAGACGATGGCCATCACGAATGAGGAAATCTACAGTGTAAATATCCTGAACAAGGTAGCCTCTCCCCTTAAGGAAATAGTTAGACGGCAACTAAGCGACACTCCACTGGATTTAGAAGCGTTGGTGCAGATATTCCAGACTGAAGTCTTCAACATGGAGAGTACTGGACAATACCGACATGTGGAGATGTCGCCATCCACTGCGGCTTTTCCGGTACAGACTTCTCCCAAACAGAAGAGGACGATATCTTCAGGTTGTAAGTTGTGCAGTGTACACTGTCATCCATGGTACCAATGTCCTAGGTATCCTAAGGCTACACAGCAAATTGGCAAGGCTAAATCGCTTCACTTATGCACCAGTTGTCTGGCAAGAGACCACTTCAACAGTACTTGAACCAATTCCTTCATCAAACCCTGTAAGTATTGCAAAGGAAAGTATTGGTTTTCCCTTTGTACCAAGTCTGATTGGCACGACGGCAAAGAAAAGGGGAGAACCACCAAAGAGTCACACGATAAAAATAAAAGCGAGGGTAATAAAGTATCTGCTATGTCCATTGCTTCTAGAGAATGTCAAATGCTTCCTACTATGATGCTGCCAATAGTGGGGAGTAATAATAAGCATATAATGACGCGAACCTTACTCGACCAGTGCTCACAGAGGTCATTCGTTCTGCGGTCATCATTGCCACATCTCAAGTGTACCAGCAAGGGTCAAGAGAATTTGCGTCTCCATGGTTTCACTGGTGAAGTAGATTCCAGTGACTATGATATAGTGGAGATTTCCTATGTATATAGAAGGAAGGTATGTCCCATCAAGGCTGCTGTGGTCGACTAACTTCCCAGTTTCTATGTGGCATCAGAGATTCAACCACAATTGAAATATCTCGGAAGCGAGGGTTTTAACACTTAAAGAGCGGGGCCCGACTTAAGTCCGTATACAAAAAGCAGCAAGTTAGGAGCATTATTAAGGTTTGTAAAGGGTTAAAATCGACTGCAAATGGCCGGGATCGCAGCAGGCCACACGGCCGACACCAAGGGCTTACCGCCGCCCACTGACTCACGCTCCCTCTGTTCTTGAGAGGCCGGCAGTGTAGCTAGTAGTGAGCGTAGCTGGAAATAATATGCCGCTATACGCTAAACTCCCATGTTGGTGGTACCACTGCATCAAAACGACGAGTGCTACGTAGCTCGTTCTGGTCTCATTTTGAAGCTTGTAGCGCCTATTTTTTTGCTGAATACATTTCTTTTCATGCAGATACTTGATTAATCATTCAGGAGGGCCTGAATATGCCCAAAATAGCCCAAAACCCCTGATAGACGAGGGTTAAACTGGCTGATTATCAACTCTCTGCTAACAGTGGAATTATGCTACTGGTCGGAGCTTATTATTACTATGACCTGGTTCACCCTGGATATCGGCAGATAGATAAGCTGATATTGCTCCCCACAATACAAGGGTATGCCATTTCCGGATCCTATGCAACTTCATCTCAAGACACAAAGGTGGAGGTAGTTACGGTCCTTAAAGTAGCAGTAAGCCCCATAGACAAATACGTTAGGTCTACTGTTCCTGATAATCCATTCACTGATATAGATAAGCTATGGGACTTAGATAATATTGGAATTGACCCACATGAACTTGATCGGGAGTCCAAGCTAGCATTGAGCTCGTACGAAAAAACTGTAACGTATGACTCTGGCAGTGGTCAATATGTGGTAAAGCTCCCTTGGAATGACAATAAGAGTTAATTACCTACAAACTTCAATCTAGCGCTTGGAAGGTTACGGGGCCTTCAGAAGCAGTTTGTCAAGGATCCAAATTATTGCGAAACTTATGCGTCAGTACTTAACGAGCAGGTACAACGTGGATTTGTTGAAAGAGTAGATCCCGGTGAGTATGGGGATAACATTCATTACCTTGCTCACCAAGGGATAAAAAAAGGACAGTACCACCACTCCTGTTCGTATTGTGTATGACTGCTCAGCTAAGTCCAGTGATCGCTCTTATAGCCTGAATGATTGTCTGTACACTGGTCCATCCTTGGTCTCTGATCTCGCGCAAATTATGTTACGCTTCAGATGTCATAAATTTGCATGGGTCGCCGATATTGAGAAGGCCTTCCTGATGCTTCAACTCCATCGTTAAGACAGGGACTCAACAAGATTTTTATGGCCTCGGGACCCAATGGATCTGGATTCAGAGTATCTGGTCTACAGATTCAAGGTCGTCTTATTTGGAGCGACCTGTTCCCAGTTCCTTTTCAATGCTACAATCTTGTAACATCTTGAGGAGGCTGGAGTAGATCCTGACTTCAAGAATGAGATCAGGCAAGGGATCTATGTGGACAATCTTCAAGGCACTGGAGACGATGAAGTTGTATTGCTCAAAAGATGCTGGGACATCCGCGATATATTTGCCAAGGCTCATTTATACCTGAGAGAATGGGTCACTAATAGTGATCTTTTGAAAGGTCAATTTGCTTCTGACGGTGTAGCTACTGAGAATAGTGCGGTGAAGTTTTTAGGATACAAATGAGACACTACCACAGATTGTATATCCTTCTGTCACACACAGTGTGACACTGACAATCACTGACAGTGAGATTATGACCAAGCGAAACTGCTTAAGCTTGTCTGCGAGGTTGTTTGATCCCCTAGGCAATTTGCTGCCTGTCACTATTCGTGCTTGTATGTTTTTACAGCAACTGTGGCGGCTAAAGCTAGATTGGGACACACCACTCCCGACTGAGCTACAAGATACTTGGCGGTTAATTCAGTTTGACCTTTCCACATGTTGCAAGGTCCAACTTGATCGTCAAGTTATAAGTGGTCCACAGGTGGATCTACATGCTTTTGCTGATGCCAGTAATAGTGCGTACGGTACTGCCACATACTATGGCTAATTTAGATAAGTGGAAGTGGTTAGTAAACAAAGTATGAAAAGAGGCTACAATAGGCTAGGATAGGCTAGATATTTACGTTAAGTTGTGCTAATTAACAAAGATGATGATGTAGTGACTATATGGAATATGAGATGAAAAGTGAAGCGAAAACACCTGGTGAAATAACTAGAAGAAAGAAGGCTTAGCGTGTGTAGCTGGGACGGAGGTTGGTTGGAGAGTGAGCGAGCGCGTTATGTTCGTCTCTGTCGTGACATACCGCGCACGCGCATAACATATGGAAAATGTATCCCATCTTCTTTACAATGAGATGCTTATAAACAATCTTAAATAATACACACATATATATATATATGGGAATTATAATCCTACAATACTTTCCCATATACTATTATAGAATAATATATTCTACCCAATCCTGGAACGTTCGACCAAGGTTATGGAAGCGTTCAACTTAAGACTACGGAAAGATACGTAACGCTACATCAACCCAGATTACGTAACATCGAGACTGTTCATACTAGTTTGAGTACACTAAGTATGGACATATTCCCACCAACAGAAAATATACAAAATTTACATGATTAGATTTGCCCGGAGGCAATCGTATCCCGCCAAGCTTGGGAGGATATCTGGGCTGCCTGTCGACGTGGACGTTCGCCAGACGCGTCAACAGGCTGCGCCGAAGTAGAAGCCAGAGAGGGGACTTCAATGGATAACTGATCCGAGGGGGTGTCCTTGCGATCGAGGTCACCCTCAAGAGGATATAGTCGGACTGTTGGCCGTGTGATTACTCCAGTCCTGGTGCGAACCTTTGCTACCCGAACCTCACCATCACGACCTGGTATTAACTCCTCTATCCGACCCAATTTCCAAAATGCGCGCGGGCCCTCCTCATGGATGGTTACCACGTCCCCTACCCTAGGCCAATGACCTTTTAATGGTGTTAGTTTATTCCTTTGCGCTTCCCTTAAAGTCAACAGATATTCTGTTGACCAGCGATGCCAAATATCTCGCGATAATTTACGAATATATTTGTAGCGGGCCGATATCACTTCCTTACTTATGTAGTCTGGATCTTCCATAGTATCCTCGTCATGCTCTTCTGGAAGATCCCGCAGTCTGTATCCACGTACCAGTACTGAGGGTGTGATTGGGGTAAGGTCTTCCAAATCACCAGAAGCATAGTATAGAGGGCGATCATTTACGGTGGCTTCAATCTCCAAGAGAATGGTGTTGAGTTCCTCAATCGAGATGAGAGCTCTACCCAACACCTTCTTCAGACCCGCCTTCACGATGCCTATGGCTCTCTCCCATATGGCGCCAAACCAAGGCGCTCTGGCGGGAATGAAACGCCATTCGCATTTTACATCCGCTAGGCAGGTCTGAATCTTAGGATTGTTGCTCACTTCTTTGAGATATGTAGATGCCCCTATGAAAGTCTTTGCATTGTCACTCAGCATGATACGTGGATATCCCTGTCTACTGCAGAATCTTCGGAAGGCATGTAGGAAGCTATCACAAGTGAGGTTGGTGACCAGTTCCAGGTGAATTGCCCTGGTAACAGCACAAGTGAAAAGTATCATGTACACCTTAAGATTGGGTGAATCTTTCACAGGGATTGCTCCACTGTAGTCAACCCCGGTAACTTTGTAAGGGTCACCTGGGGTAGTTCGCAGGTTTGGTAAGGGAGGAATTCCGACGGGATCATAATGTGTTCCCTGTACTCTTCTACACTTTAAGCATTTGCGAAGGACTTTCTTGACCACCTGCCTGATTCTAGGCACCCACCATCGTTGTCTTACATAGGTGACTATATGACCAACCCCATAATGACAACAGAGTCGGTGACACCTATCGATGATAAGATGGGTGAAGGGATGATTGGGGGGCAGTAGTATTGGATACTTACTTGCCTCAGAGAGGGCTGCCAATCGTAATCTGCCTCCGCAATGTATCAAGTCCCCCTTCAAGTGTAAGCCCAATTGGTTGATCAGGTTATTCCTAGACTTTGTTCCCTTTAACCAGTAATTTATATTCCTGCGTATATATTTCTTGTTGACAGAGCTTAAGTAATAATTGATCTGCAATTCTGATCTCCTTCACATTGAGGTAATCACTACCTGTGGACGGTGTGCCTTTAATTTTGCTTTTACATTTTCTACAAATCGTATCACCCATGCTGTAACACGTTGTAACTTTTCATAGCTGCTGAATCTATCCCACTCCCATAACCGTGTGTCTTCGTCAGGCACCGAGTCAATTACCGGTGCCACAATAGCAGTGTGTTGCTCGCTCAAATCTATATTTTCTGGCCATTCGTTGGGATCATTAAGCCAGCATGGGCCATTCCACCACAACGCAGAAGATTTGAGAAATTTAGCAGATACACCACGAGTAATGCAATCACTTGGATTCACTTTTTTAAAGGTTTTTTAAGGTTTAAAGGTTTCCTCTACAAAGTGAACGAGTCTAGCAGCCAACAGAACTGCAGTCAGCTCTAATTTTGGGATGGAAAGGGATTTGATCGGGGCGACTTTCGCCTTCGCTATGACGAGACGGCTGCCACTTGTGTCAACAAAGTATATGGCGGTGCCGTACGCGACCTTGCTAGCGTCTGAGAAGGCATGAATGGAAACAGGATGGTCCATGACAACTCTCCGAGGAAAATTAAAACCCTTACAGAGACGAAGATCCGAAATAATGTCATCCCACTCCTGAACCAGATCGCCAGTCAAAACTTCATCCCATCCTAATTTTATCCTCCATAATTGCTGAAGGAATAATCTCGATTTGATCGACACCGGTAGAACTATCCCCAAGGGGTCAAAAAGTTTAGCTGTCATACTCAAGCAAATTCCCTTTGTAATCTGCGAATATTGCGCGTACTGAACGCCGAATGAGAGGGTATCGGTGTCCGTATTCCAAAACAACCCTAGCACTCTAACATGTTCCTGCTGTACAGCCGCCACCCCATCCCGTTGGAGTACAGTCCGCAAAACAGAATTATTAGTCGCCCATTCACGCAAATGTAGATGGGCGTCATTCATAATCTCTCGGACTACAGCGTAGGTATCAACCAGGAAATCTTCTTCATTTCCTGTACCCAGTAAATTGTCTATATACAACCCTGACCGAATCTGATGAATAATCTGCGGATCTGCACTGACATAAGACAAATGTTTCAAAATGGTGGCGTTTAAAAGGAATTGGGAACAAGTCGCTCCAAATAAAACTGCCCGGAACCGGTAACTGATTAGGGGAGAATTCAGTTGCCTCGGATACTTGGGCCACATAAATCGCGTATAGTCCTGGTCGTCTTCATGGAGTCTTAACATGAGAAATGCCTTCTCAATATCAGACACCCAGGCATACTTACCGAGTCGAAACCGAAGCAAAACCTGCGCCAAATCTGGCACCAGTGAGGGTCCAGTGTACAGGCAGTCATTAAGACTAGGATGACGTTCACTCATCTTGGCGGAACAGTCGAAGACAATACGCACTGGCGTAGTTTTGCTCTCCTTGACTACACCATGATGAGCCAAGTAATGCCCGGTATCCGATTTATCAAAAGGCACCTCTTCGATAAAACCCCGGGACACCTGTTCCTTTATGACTTTTGAGTATTCCTCGCAAAAGTCAGGCTCCTTGAGGAATCTTTTCTGAAGTCCCCGAAGACGGCCTATGGCCAAGCCCTTGTTAGATGGCAGCTGATCCTTGGAATTGTTCCAGGGCAGTCTCACTTTATACTGTTGGCTGTCGGGATCGTAGGTAACGGTATCCTCGTACGACGATAGTGCTTGACGCTCAACCAGTGAATATTCCTTAGGGGTTATCCCGATATGATCTAATTCCCACAAAACATTTAAGTCATTTTTGCATGGTGGAATATTGCCAGTGGATATGTATTCGTCCATTGGTGTTACTGCTACTTTCAATACAGTAATTACTTCTGTGCTGGAGCTTGTAGGCTGTGTCACATATGAACCACTGATGGCGTACCCGTACTTGGTAGGAAGCAGAATTAGGCTACCTGACCTTTTATACCCAGGTCGCACTATATCGTAGTAATGATCCGCTCCGATGAGCAGCTCCAGCTGATCTGTGTCCGTTGCGTGAGGATCGGCTAATTTTATGCCTTTACTTTGTAAACTAACCAGTTTAGACTTTAGGTCAATTTCACCTTTATGGTCTGGCAATTCATCAACCACTATTGCGTCTAGATGATGAAATTTACCTCTGTGTTTGTATTGCAGTGCCACAACTTTATATTCCCTAGAGGCCTGTTTCCCGGTAAATCCGTGAAGACATAACTCCTCAGTTCCTTTAGAAATGTAGGAAAGGGAGGATAGAACAGAAGACTTCACAAAGGTCCTCTGAGAACATTGGTCAAGTAGCGATCTGATTTTAACACAATTATTATCCTTACCCTTTACCGGCAGCTGTACGGTGGGCAAGATTACTGTATTTTTACCTGTGGCAACGGACATTGTAGTTGAAGTAGCAGCAGTATGCTCTCTCTTGGTGTTATCCTCCGCTGGTCTACTTTCTTTCCCTTGTTTTTGTGTACACAGGGAATGAAAGTGTTTGCCCTTACAAAACTTGCAGCTTCTTATGTTAGGATTAGTACAACCCGAATGGCCATGGTCTTTTGACAAGCACCCAGTGCAGAGACGTAGTTGACGGGCTCTTTTAACTTTAAGAGGCCCTGTCTTATACTTCATACACTTGTACCATAAATGATTGGTGCCACTACACAGAACACAGTTGAATTTCCTGTACTCACTCTGGGCGGTAAATGTTGCCGTAGCCATGGGTGTACCCCCTACTCTGTCTTGTCCCGCCATATTGTACACTTCAGCCTGGAGGCAATGAGTGAATTTCTTATAATCCAGGCTCGAGTCTCCCATTTCCCGTTTTATGGTTTCTTTTAGTGGTGATGGTAACTTATTGACAAGAGTCACCACACAAAATTCCTCCAGACAAATACCATGGCTAATGATTGACCTCATCACACTCTCTGTATTGGCATAGAAGTCCTTCAGGTCAGCTGTTTGGTGTTTGGGTGACACTAATTGATTGAATTTGGTAACATAAGCTGCCTTGATTCGATCTGGATGCCCATATGTCTCTTGCAGGAGCTCAATTGCTGGGGCATAGCTTGCACTTTCGATTATGAATCCTTCGACTAGCTTATGTGCATCACCCTGAAGCTGACCCTTTAGATAGGTGAAGCGTTGTATATCTGTTAGGTCGGGATTGTCATGGATGGTACACTTGAACATCTCCCAAAATCCCGACCACATGGGGCATCACCTTCAAATTTGGAGAGAGTAAGATGGGGTAATTTGACTGCGGATTTCTTTGGCTCTTTCCTGACCTCCTTCTTGACCTCTGTAATCAGGATCCCCTTCAGTGTGGCAACGATTACTTGTATGCCCTCCATATATAGGTTGTCCTCTCTGATCACCTCGATATACTCGGCGTCCTCGCAAGTGTCGGCCAGGTCCTCCTGTGTGACCTCATACTTGTCAAGTTGCTTTTGAATACTGAGCAACCTGGCCTCGACCTCCACTCTAGACGCCGAATCAAGGAATTCGTCAATATCAGAGGTCAAGACCGTCAAAGAGCCCTTAAGTCCAGCCCGACGCTATTGTACACTTTTAGCCATGATTATAGAGGAAGGAATTCTAATTACGTTAAATCAAACTAATAATGCCAGACCGAATAAGTTGCGGCTAACAATACAGTACTCCGAGAAATCAAATTAAATCGTGAGCCGAAAATAAAACACCCTCACAAAAATGCGGAATAAGAATTGTGCGCTATGTAGACAAGCAATCTGGAGCTTTTCAATTTAACTCCTTACGTAATAGTTATGAAATTATAGATTCATTACGCCATAAGTTAAGAAAAGTCAGGAGGGAAATTTAGTACAATACAGTATAGGCCAAAAGTCTCCAGATGTCAAAAAGAGCAGTACCGTTTAAAGTTATAATAAAGTAAAAAAGAGTGTGTGAGCCTATAGGGTAATTGAAACAGGCTAAACTCACTGGGTACCGCTAATTCTATATTATTAATTTAATAAATGTGAAAATTGTACACAAGAAAAATTCATCTCAAGAAGTCACAAGGAAAAAAAGTTTGAGTTGGATTAACACACACTCAGCCTATCAGCTATCATAGTACCCCGCCTCCAGGGCACACGACGAGAGAATAATTTAGAATGACATGTGAATTTATAAAGAAGTTATTGGACAGTATAAATTTGATATAGAATTGAATAACCTTACCCTTTGAAATTATTATACAATTCAGTATGGATGATTTTAATCTTAGTGCCAATCAAGTGTTATATAATTTGGGCCTAAAGGTTTTACAATCAAAATTTAATTAATATACTGTACCGATTTGAAGGCTTACTATTCCAGGCTATACTGATTGTGTTGATCAACTCTAACGTCATGGTGGGCAAACATCTCGTCGTATGACCTGGCAACCATGGCAAATTCGTCTTGCATAAAGCACCGACGACAGGTGGCCAAGATCTCCGAATAGAGACGCTTTGATGCCTCGTGCGTGAGGTGTATCCCGTCGGGACTGAAGTCAGCCTCAGAGGTATTCATCGACTGATAGCGCTCCCGGGTGAAGGGGATATGGCGCTTTAGCCATCGGTTAACCGCATTTCTTATGCGATTAAACTCGTCCGTAGAGACCCCTCGTGGAGCCTGTCGCTTCTCTACCCCAATCACCCGGACTTCTCCACCCGAGAGCCGCACCACCTCCTCAGCTAGGACCTCAATCCCCTCCGCAATCCCTCTCGGACTGACCCCGCTCCTTATTTCGTTTCCTCCTATCACCAAGAAGGTCAAGTCGGGCTTCAGCTCTAAAAACTGACCCCAGGCTACTGTTGATCTCAAGGTGCTGACGCGGGCACCTGGGGCGGCCAGAGGAGTCACGGAAAAGAAAGGCCTGTGGACGGCTTGGTCCACGTACAAATCCCCGACGTAGGAGTGGCCCAAAATTGCCACCTTCCTAATTGGGCCTGGGTACGCAGGCCTATCAACCACCGCAGGATAATCTTCCCCTACCCCACCACCCGCGGCACCAAGACGCCAAAAGCCCTGGGCCATGAGGGATAGACGCAAATACGGCACAAAAAAATATATAACCACGTAGGCTAGGCCACCACCAACACAAAAAAAGGGGGGGGGGTGGGGCAAACTAGCGAAAGGTCGAAGGACCAATTATATGGCTAATTTAGATAAGTGGAAGTGGTTAGTAAACAAAGTATGAAAAGAGGCTACAATAGGCTAGGATAGGCTAGATATTTACGTTAAGTTTTGCTAATTAACAAAGATGATGATGTAGTGACTATATGGAATATGAGATGAAAAGTGAAGCGAAAACACCTGGTGAAATAACTAGAAGAAAGAAGGCTTAGCGTGTGTAGCTGGGACGGAGGTTGGTTGGAGAGTGAGCGAGCGCGTTATGTTCGTCTCTGTCGTGACATACCGCGCACGCGCATAACATATGGAAAATGTATCCCATCTTCTTTACAATGAGATACTTATAAACAATCTTAAATAATACACACATATATATATATATATGGGAATTATAATCCTACAATACTTTCCCATATACTATTATAGAATAATATATTCTACCCAATCCTGGAACGTTCGACCAAGGTTATGGAAGCGTTCAACTTAAGACTACGGAAAGATACGTAACGCTACATCAACCAAGATTACGTAACATCGAGACTGTTCATACTAGTTTGAGTACACTAAGTATGGACACATACTTATGCAATGGTAGTGAAGCGTAACTGGCTATAGCAAAGGCCAAAGTAGCCCCTATTAAGAAAATTACAGTTCCTAAATTAGAACTTACTGCATTGCTTCTGTCTGCTCGTCTAATAAAGTTTACACTGGATGCTTATACCGACATACTAAAGATTGATAACGTCTATGTCTGGAGCGACAGTCAAATTGCACTTTCTTGGGTACACAGCCAGAAGCTGCTACCTGTTTATGTTTATAATCGCACTGATGAGATGCATAACTTAGTTCCTACAGCTAAATTTCGCTATGTGAGTACCAAGGATAACCCCGGTGACATTATTTCTCGTGGAATCTCGGCGCAACAGTTTTTGTCATCCTCTATTTGGTGGCAAGGACCTACATGGCTTACATCTCCAACTAAATGGCCTCAGGATTTCAGGGAAAGCATATCTGATCCATCATGTCAGCCCCAAGATGATGTGTTAACACCTAAAGAGCAGCCTAGGCGGTTAATAATATGTAGCCACCAGCGGGGTGTTTTTACCCAAAATAGGGCTGTTTACGTGATCATTTTCATGCCTAAATAAGACCCAGAGCGTAAAACAAGTATCTATCCCTGAAAGGGCATAAACAGAGCTTTCCAATGACACCACAACGATCCTTGTATGACCGCTAGTTTTCTTGCAACAACCGCGCAACACGAGTGCAAAAACCATGTAATTCGGTACGTTCCCCATACATTTCACTATGTAGCGAGTGTGAGAGGGTGGAGGAGGGTGGGATTCATGTCAGTTGGTCCGCCGCGGTGGTCGGGAGCAGTCATACGCTCGCTACTCTCCTGCCACCACTTGTCTCTCTCTCTCAGCAACATTACGTGCTGAAATTGCCACACAACCTATGTCGCGCGCCGCCACATAGTCCAAATTTATTTCACTCGACTTATGTTGCGCGCCGCCAGTTAAGGGTTAAGTAGTTCAACTGTGAATACTACACATCAGGATAACAAGTTGGTAGAGTGGGAACGTTATGGCAGCTACGATCAAGTAATACGGATATTTGCATGGATATACCGTTTCATTAACAACATGAGAAGTCGGGCTCATGGGTCTTTCCTTAGTGAAGATTCAAAGCAAATCAGACTCCATGAATTGAGATCAACAGAAGCGAAAATAATATGTTTAGTACAAAAGGAATCTTATACTACTGACCATGAAATACTGAACAAGGAGTCAAAGGCCAAACCCTCAAACTTAATGATGCAGCTAGGATTATATATGGAAGGAGGCATAATTAAGTGTAGAGGCAGGATCCAGAAGGCGGACATTATTGATTCTGCGAAATATCCTGATCTCGTTAGCTCCTCTCATTTGATTACCAAACTGTTGATTTGCAAATGCCATAGGATCTGCCTACATTGTGGCGTAAATTATGTTCTGGCTTATATGCGACAACGTTTGTGGATCCCTAAGATGCGTCAAGCTATTAAAGGGATCCACAATAGCTGTACTATCTCTAAAAGATTACAGGGTAAGCCTTACTCCCCAGTTGATCTACCTCCCTTGCCCGAGTTCAGGGTACAAAGAACTGAACCATTTCAGGTAACCGGGGTAGACTATACGGGAGCGATTCAAATTAGGGAATCGCCCGGTAAAATCACTAAGGTATATGCCGTACTCTTCACATGTGCAGTAACCAGAGCGATTCACATTGAATTGATTGACGACTTATCCAGTGAGGGGTTTTTACATACTCTAAGATGCTTTGCAGGTCGCAACGGTTTCCCTCAAATGATTCTGAGCGATAATGCGACTTGTTTTGTTGGGGCATCCAAATATCTCCAGGATATAATGGATGACCCGCAGGTTGTGTCTACCCTCACTGGAAAGAGTTGTCAATGGAAATTCATACCAGCACATGCGCCATGGTTCGGGGCAATTTGGGAGAGGACAATAGGAATTGTCAAGTCTGCCATGAAGGTATTAGGGAGGGCCCTGGTGAACAAAAAGGAGTTGCAAACAGTCTTGACGGAGATTGAGATGTCAGTCAACGACAGGCCCTTGACCTATGCCTCGGCAGATATTGATGATCTCTTACCCATTTCGCCTTCCATGCTAACACGTGTACGAAACCTTAATCCCTTTCCTAGGTCGTCAGTAACCAACGAAGATATACAAGACCCTACGTTTGGAGAAGCGGACGCCACACGTCGTCGCTTCCAGTATATGAACAAGGTGTCAGACGATTTATGGAAAAGGTGGTCACAAGAATATTTGCTGTTTTTTTGCGAACGTCACTCGAATATAATCAAGGGGACGAATCAACAGTGGCCTTGTATCGGGGATATCGTATTGATTCATGATGAGCGTCCTAGATTATATTGGAAGCTTGGTTGGATTGTCAATTTGTTCCAGGGCATTGATGGTCATCTTAGGGTTACTAGATTACAGACTTCGACTGGGATTACTACTCGCCCAGTCGTAAGGTTATATCCCTTGGAGCAGGATGTAGAACTGCCTGATGTTACCGGTATCTCTACTGATAAACCTCCACAGGGGAGTGCTGGTGACAGTGCTCCTCAGGGTGGAGCTGTTGAGCTGTTGAGAAGGATGATCCTCCTCTGGCTTCCAGGGGCCCTCGCCCCAAAAGGAGGGCGGCTATGAGTTCCGTGGATCTTTGGAGATCTAAGATTAACCAAGGTGATCTTTGAATCTTTGATATCCTTTTTTGTATATAGCTACTCTATATTGTTTTTGGTGGCGGGCAGTATGTCGGGAATAGTGTGTGATGATCCCAACAGTTTTGAGTCCAATTGGGTATTTGAATTTGGCGGTATTGTATAGTAAGTACGATTTCGGCTAGTACCGTAGTTTATCAACTCTGCGTAAGCAGAGTGGTATCGCCCCCCGTATAGTGGAACATGCAAACCGAAATGTCTGTCTGTCTGTCTGTCTGTCCGTCCGAGAACTCCTCCTAGACCGTTTGACGGATTTTCACCAAACTTCACACGAACCTTCGGTGCGTAAATTCGACGGTAATTTTTTTTTTTTTAAATTTGTGCAATAGTTATGATGTTAGGTCCTAAAAATGATTTCCCCCCCCCCCCCCCCAAACAGCCCCTCCCCCGAACCCCCTAACCCCCATTCTGGCTTTCTGTGTGTGTGTGCCATAGGGGCACACTCACACAGAACGTCATCGTTCAGGGGGCAAAACAAAACTTGCCCGAACATTCGGTACGTGAATGCGATGGCAATTAAAACAATATTTTTTAAATTTGTGCAATAGTTATAATTTTAGGTCAAAAATATTGTTTTGCCCCCCCCTCCCCCCCGCCTCCCGCTACCCTCCCTCCAGACCCCTCCCCTCCCCACCCAGCAATGATGGCTTTCTGTGTGTGTGTGCCCCGAAGGGCCTCACACACACATTTCATGGCGTGCGTTATAGTGAGGATGATGGCAGTACTGATGATGATAGTGATAGTACTAGTAATAGTGATGATGGTCATAATAGTATTGAAGATGGTGACAAGTAATGATATTTGTAGTGATAATGATGACAGTAGTGATGATGGTAGTGACGATGGTGACAGTATTAGTGATGATGGTGAGTAGTAGTGATTATGGTGAAAATTGTAGTGATGATGCCATTAGTGATGATGAGAGTAAGAGTGATGATGGTAAGAGTAGTATTGATGCCTATAATAGTTGTAGCGCTGATGATAGTAATGGTGATAGTGACTAGTAGTGATGATGGTGACCCATCGCAGAGTTGGGTATGTCGTTTTGATTTTGGGCGAAATGGCACGTTTACTTTATTATTAACTGTAGGTTAAATATTAACTGTAATGCATAAATATATACATCAGCTCTAGATGAATCATGAAACCAAATCATAGGTTAAAAATATAATGAGCCGGCAGTCATAATTGTAATCTCGCGAAGCGATAAAGCGCCGGCCGACAGTCTCAACAAACCAGCTGTATCAATCACTCCTCCCTCCGGCTCTGACTCAACATAGAATTCACCATGCTCTACCGCTATTAATCTATTACTTCAGTCATGCATCATCTGTCCTCTAAGCTAAGTTCATAATGTATTGATATTGTATTATGTATTAGGGGAGGTGTGGTGGAGTGGTCTTGCCACTGGCCTGGTAATCCAAAGGTCCCGGGTTCAAATCCCGATGTATCAATGGGAAGATATTATTGGGATGGAATTTGTGCTGTACCTAGTATCAGTGCATTACCACAAAGCCCACCGAAACGTCAATAAAATACCCTTATTGTTCCCTGATTAAATAGCACTGTATGAATATTCCCATATTCAAAATATGCTATAGTGGTGCAATGCCTGGTGAGTTATCTGCTCAACAGGTGGCGTTGTGTGTGTGTGTATGTGTGAGAGTCCGAGTGTAGGGAGTGAGACAGTGAAGCACGGGAACGAGGTGGTTTCAGAGATGGGGTCGTTTCGGGCCATGAGTGAGCACCGTGCCTCATGTGAAGGCAAGATGGCAGGTGCTCGTTGTACTCTACGTGCTTCACATGTCTCACTCCCTAGACTGGAACAAGACCTCACAGGCTTCACTGTTCATTGTAAAGCGGTGAATGTTAAGGCTCTCAGCCTATGCCCGAGAGGAAGTAAGTTGGAATACAGAAAAAAAAAAAAAAAAAAAAAATGTGAACATGTCGTTCATATGAATTAGCCGTGTGTAAGAGGACAAGAAACCACCCATTGAATTCTTCATATTGGTAATTATTATTTAACGTATTGTCGGGATTAATTCATGTACCAGTAATTTAATAATTTAACCTATATATATATTCCCCACAATATATACTGTATACAGTAAATGCAATATACTGTAATACTGTAATTACAAATACTGTAATATGCAATGTAATATAAACAAATTATATATATATATATATATATATATATATATATATATATATATATGTATCTGCAACCTTCTACTATTTCTATCCTCAGTTTCAAGCCAAAGGTGAATGTTGCGTATGCGTTCTCAACAATCTTGCTTTCTCTCGTGTTCCCAACTTTGATTCTCCTGAATTCTCAACTCTCTGGCTAAAGATTTCTTGTCACTCTCAAAGTAAATATTTCTGCGCCGTCTATCTCTCCCCAAACTCTACCAACTGTCCAAAATTCTTTGACTACCTAACTTCTAAAGGGGAAAACATTCAATCCATCTCTCCTTTCGCAGAAATCTCCATCCTAGGAGATTTCAACGTTCACCACCGCCAATGGTTCTCAACTCTTTTCACTGACCAACCTGGTGAACAAGCCTACATCTTTTCTATCCTAAATGACCTAGAGCAGTTAGTCCAGCAACCCACCCATATCCAGGATCGCTTCGGAGATCGGCCCAACATTCTTGACTTATTTCTAATCTCTAACCCTTTGCTTATACTGTAAATCTTTTCTCTCCTTTGGGCTCCTCCGACCATAAACTTATCTCTGTTACCTGTCCTATCTCTCCGGTACAGCCACCTGATTCTCCTAGCCGGCGGCGCTTGTGGCACTTTAGCGCTGCCGACTGAGAATCTTTTCTGCAGTACTTCTTTGATTGCCCATGTAATGACATTTGCTTCCGTGGCCAGAGACCCTTGGAGAGTGCTGAACGCATTACCGAGGTAAACTTCTCGGGCATGGAAGCATACTTTCCATTTTCTTTCTCTCAGACTAATGCAAACAAATCTTGGTTTACTCACGCTTGTTCTATTGCAGTCCGTAATAAGGAGTAAGCATTCAAATACTACAGTCGCCTTCAAACTCAAGAATATGATACTTCCTATGTTTCTGCTTGGCTTCAAGCCAAATCTGTTCTTCGACTCGCCAAACATTCTTTCATCAATAATAAACGCACAGAACTATCTATCTTTAGTTCTTCCTAAACCATCTGGCATCTAACCAAAAACCTCTCCAACAATTTTTCTTCTTCGTCTTTCCTTCCCCTTTTCCACTATGACGGTACCACTGACACTTCTTCCTCTGACTTTGCTAACACTTTCGCAAAAAACTCCACTTTGGATGATTTCTGTGCTATTCCTCCCTCTCCCTCTACCTAATATCTTAATATCTTCCAAGGATGTACTTTCTCTGGGCTTAATACTAAGAAAGGTGTACGAACCAGACAGTGTTCCTCTTCTACTCAAAAACTGTGCTTCCGTGCTGAATCCCTGCCTAGGCAAACTCTTCCGTCTCTGTCTCTCCTCTAACGTCTTCCCTTCTTGGTGGAAGTTTGCCCTCATTCAGCCTGTCCCAAAGAAGACCTGCCAAACTCCAAAAATTGCTACGCTGACTTGTTAGGAAACTTTTGTTTACTATTGGCCTGAACGTTCACCTATGATAGGCACAATTTTCGGACAGGCCAAAAACTATCCTGTACAAAACTGAATATTGGTCATTCGTTCCTAAAGGTGTGTCATTAAGGTTCCCTAACGTGAAATTTTTGCTGACCGGCCCAGATTTGGCCAAACTAGCCTGTCCCGAAAAAAGGATATTTTCCCGGAGCCTGTCCGTCAACAGACAACAACTGGTTTTTATGTTCTATGAGTTACTTAAGTTATTTTAAGGGCAAACCTGGCAGAAATAGGGCTAGCATTACCAAAAATATGCAATAGGAGTAGAATGTTATGCTTATTCCAAATATTGCATCCATTTTATAATAACTGAAAAAAATGGAAGTGGTAAAGCCAAATATAACATACGTGGCACCAAAATCGCTATATTTTGGTATGTTAGTGGCATGTTGAGCTTCATTACTTTACGAGAACAATTCGTTCCCAAAACTTCTATAAGACGACTCGGAGGGGGGCGGAGCTTAGAAACGGCAGCACCTAAATACAGTCTATTTTCTCATCAACCATAATAGCTACTCGAGTTTTGAAGAGCTCTACAGAATTCCGTCCAAAAGTTCTATCGATTAACGAAGAGCAGAACTCTCAACATTCCATATTAATGGAGAAATTAATTATTAAAGGTCGATGCTATTGGTAACACATTCCTACAATAGACCTCCATCTGATCTGGTAACACTGGTCAGATTTGATGGAGGTCTATTGTCTATTAATTGCAGCCCCTATTGAAAACGTTTGATACCTTTATCTATTACGAAATGCATTATATACTTGATTAATTATACTGGTGGTGCTGAAAATAGGTTATATAATCCTTTTAGCTTCGAAATCCACCCGCCATAGGTATAGTTTTCAGATACCGCCATGATTTCCCAATACATCACCGTAAAATATCCACCATTTCGCATTTCCTAACAAATCGCTTTGGAAAGCGAGCCATAGATGTATCAAAATATTATCTAAGCGTATATATCAGAATGAGGAGATAAATAACCGAAACACTATCAAAATGATTGGTGATACGTGCGAATTGTCTGAGTACTTTTAATTTATTTTACCGTTCTTAACATAGAAAATGTAATAGGTGCATATAAGAAAATGTACATTAATACACAGACTATAGTATTTTCTTAACTCGTGTTACTGTGTATAGAGGACTACATTATTTATTTTGATGTCACAAGCACAGGCTTCGCCCTCCGCCGCTCTAAAATTAATGGAAGTAACTGGTACTGTGGTGCTTCGTACTTAGAATTCGTCGTATAGCTAGGTCATGCTTCGTATATTGTAAATCGGAAAATAAAATTGAATTTTTTTTTTTTTCTTTTATTTGTCCTTCCTAGTTTTTACAATTTCTTCTCTCGGCCAGGTAGTCTCTCTCTGGGTATCTTTGACAACGGCCGACTAAGCACCTCTCCATCCCTTCCCATCAGATCCTCCACTTTCTTAACTTTAGGATCAAGTGAAGTGACCTAAAATTAATGGGAGTAACTGGTACTGTGGTGCTTCGTACTTATAATTCGTCGTATAGCTAGGTCATGCTTCGTATAATGTAAATCGGAAAATAAAATGGAATTTTTCATGTTTTTCTTGTATTTGTCCTTCCTAGTATTTACAATTTCTTCTCTCGGTGAAAGGTGTCGTGGCAAAATAATTGACAATTCGATTTCTTTAAATTTTTCACACACACAAATTTAGACCCTCCCGAAGAAAAAAGGTTCACCGCCAACTCAAGTCGAATAGCATTATTAGTTTTTGGTGAGTCGTCTTACTAGGGTGGTCGTAGCTCCCGGGTCGAAGTATTTCCGATCGATACCAATTCCACCAACTCACGTTGGACAGCAGAAGATCGCCTAAAGATTTGTGTGTGAAAATCACGACAGGGACCCGCACAGCGGCGACGCCGCAAGAGCCCGGCCAGGTAGTCTCTCTCTAGGTGGAGCAGCCCGGCCAGGTAGTCGCCTCTCTGAGTGGAGCAACCCGGCCAGGTAGTCTCTCTCTGGGTATCTTTGACAACAGCCGACTAAGCACCTCTCAATCCCCTCCCATCAGATCCTCCACTTTCTTAACTTTAGGATCAAGTGAAGTGACCTAAAATTAATGGGAGTAACTGGTACTGTGGTGCTTCGTACTTATAATTCGTCGTATAGCTAGGTCATGCTTTGTATAATGTAAATCGGAAAATAAAATTGAATTTTTCATGTTTTTCTTTTATTTGTCCTTCCTAGTTTTTACAATTTCTTCTCTCCTAAATTTTTGTGGGCGAAAGATCGTTTCATAACCCAATGGAGGAGCCGAATACGGTCTCGTGTGCCGCTGTGCGACGCATTAAACGAAGCGTGACAGTGAGAGGGAGAGTGGGTAACTCTCTCTCTCTCTCTCTCACACACTGTGTCTGTCTCTCTCTCTCTCTCTCTCTCTGAGTCAAAGATGTTTTAGCTAATATAGGAGAGAGACTACCTGGCCGGGCTGCTCCACCCAGAGAGATTTTTGTGGGATTATTTTTGGTGAGGCATCTGACTGGGGGAGAAGAAATTGTAAAAACTAGGAAGGACAAATGAAAGAAAAACATGAACAATTCCATTTAATTTTCCGATTAATAATAATAATAATAATAATAATAATAATAATAATAATAATAATATTTATTCAGTTAGCAATTTACAGAGTTGGTACCACATTGTATGTTACAAATATGACATGTACCAGCCTTGCATAATTCCAACTAAGGATAGCCCAATAAGGCCGTTAGGCGTATTTCCATTGGGGTCCTTGTGGGATTAGGTTAGCTGGGGAAATGGGGACGATAAAGAAATAGATACCTTAGAGAAAGTATTTCTAGGGTGTTATTTTAAGATACCTTACATCCTATACTAAATATCAGTAATCCGTAATCAGTAATCATTTCAGTTTGGTTTGTCTATCTCTTATGTCGTATTTAGTAGTAGACATAAGCTTGATGCTCCCTTCTCGCAGCTGTCCGGTTCAGGTGTTCCTTCAGTCTACGTCTGAAGGAATACAGTGTTCTCTTTTCACGGACTGACTGGGGTAGGTCGTTCCAGTCTTTGATGGCAGTGAAGAAGAATGTTTGCTTACCCTGTCCTTGGATTCTCGGGACCTTAAAATTAAACATCCTGTTTCTTGTATGATGTCCACTCCTCTCATTTGCTTTAACAAAATCATTCTTTAGATACTCTGGAGCTCTGGCATAGACAATTTTGAAGGCATTAGTGAGCCTGATTTGTCTGGCCCTGTCAGAGACATTGAGCATACCTAGTGACTGAAGTTGTTCCTGGCCAACATGTGATCTGGGTCCTAGGTTCAGCATGAACCTAAACATTTTATTTTGAGTGACCTGAAGTTTGTGCTGTGCTGATTTAGATGATGCAGAGTACCAGAATGACACAGAATAGTCAAAATGACATTGAACAAGCGCTTGGCAGAGGGTCTTTTTGGTCGCCGCGGGCAAGCATACCACCTGTCTATACAGGTATTTTATATGTGCTCTACACTTACTCAGGATAGATTCCAAAATTGTTTCACCTTCCAAAATCGCGTCCAGTTTTAGTCCGAGATATTTAACTTGTGACACTGTTGTTATAGGAATATCATTACAGTTGTTGTTGTTGTTGTTGTTATTCCCCAGGCTGCCTGGCCGAACAGCCCCAAGGTCCCGAGCAAGGCCAAGGCCATAGAGAGCCCCCCACAAAACCCTCTCTGCTTACCACTAACAAAGCCCGGGTGACCGAAGCCACTCTAAGGCAGGGAGCTGAGGAGGGTGCCGAAACGCCCGGGAAACCAAAGCCCCACCCAAGGCCCTGTGGCCCTCAGCAATTATGAAGGGAAAGTTGAGGGGCAAGGGGAAAATGTGACGCTTTGGCTCCCAATCTGCCAACTTTTAGGTTGGCAGTAGGGAGGTTGATCCACGGAAAAGACGCCGTCACTTGAGATCTAGAAAATATATAAGTAAAAGGAACAGTCAGAGTAAGCTATGGGTATGGCAGAGATCGCTCAGCTCTCACTCTGATAGACCAGCCCATCACCACATATCATTACAGTTGACCGAGAAGCCCACAATGTCTTTCAGTTTGCGTTTTGTTCCACATAAGATGGCTTCCGTCTTGCCCAGGTAAAGAGATAGTCTATTGTCCACTAGCCATTCACTACATGATTCTAGTTCTTTGGAAAGTGAAGCGGCAATACTTATTGGGTCTTTTCCTGAAACCAGAAGCACGCTGTCGTCTGCATACATTAATAATATACATGAGACACCCAGTTCCATGTCGTTCACATAACAGAGAAAGAGTAAGGGTCCAAGGATGCTTCCCTGCGAGACCCCACAGTTAATTGGCATAGGATCAGATATATTATCATCAATTTTGACTCTTTGGGTTCTACTACTAAGATAAGATTTAAACCAGTTCACAGACCCTATGCCCATTGCTTGTAGTTTATTACATAGGATATCATGGTCTACTGTGTCAAACGCTTTTTGTAGATCAAGAAGAACCATACTGGTGTAGTTACCTTTAGACATTTCTTTACGAATGTGATCCGTTAAGTGGATGAGACAGGAGTCTGTCGAGTACATGCATCTGAAACCTGATTGAAACTTATAGAATAAATCATTTTGTTTGAGGTAGTGTTCAATTTGGGTGTATACCGCTCTTTCAAGGATTTTAGATACAATACATAACATGCTAACTGGTCTGTAGTTGCCAACTTCTAGTTTATTTCCTTTCTTGAATAGAGGGGTTACAATAGCTTCCTTCAGTTCAGCAGGTACAGTGTTGGTGTTAATTGACAAGTTGATGATTTGGGTTAGGGGGCCTGCTATACCAATGGCTCCATCTCGTAGAAATTTGGCAGGAATTTTGTCTGGTCCTGTGCTTTTATGTACATTTAGGTTAGACAGCTCGTCAAAAGTGTATTTTGGTGTAACATTTTGCAATCCAAATGTGTTCGGGTGTATGTCTTTATCTCTGTAGAAATTTCGAAAGGTGGCCGTTGTTGTCGTGTATTTATTGAGAGGTTGAGGTATGTTCTGTGCAAGTGTGTTTGCTATGGAAGTGAAGAAGGAGTTGAAGTAGGTTGAAATTTGTCGTTTATCGTGGCAAACCTGATCATTAATGGTGAGAGCAATATTAGTGTTAGACGAATCCCTTGTCTTGTTGCTGTAGCCTGTTGTTTTTAGGTGCCTCCATAGTTTCTTTGGGTTATTCTGATATTCCTCTGCCTTATTGTGAAAATAATTAGTTTTCGCTGATTTTATGTTCCTACTTAGTTTATTCCTGGCCCTGTTGAACTCATGTTTCAGACCTTGATCCTGTCTATGTTTCGTTAGCTTTTTTAACAGATTGTCTCTGTGTTCCAGATGGTGTAGTATGTCATTGTTGATCCATGGATCTGACCTTGCTTTAATTCGTATGTCTTTCAGAGGAGCTATTTCGTCTAGGATGTTTGTGATGATGGTTCTGAAGCCAACCCATGCGTCATTAACGTTTGTACTTCCAAACACTGGGGACCAGTCTGTATTCCATAAAATGTCCAGAAATGTTTCTTTATTGTAGTTTCTGAGTGACCTTGTTTTGATAACCTTGTGATTCTCTAGGGTAATTTGTGTGGTTTTCCGTGTTGTGCATTGTCAATATATGCCTATATTCTCGTACAAGCCTATTATTTCATTGTTTGTAACACAGGTTAAAATCCCCTAGTATGATGGATTCATTCCGAGGGTCTAGCGATGACAAAGTTCGTTCAAATTTGGTCAAGAATTGTGTGTCGTCTGGTGGCCTATAGCATACCCCAATTGTGGTGAGTCTTGTCCTCGGCAGGTGTAGGTCCAACCACAGAGCTTCGTGATTTTCTACATGGAGGTCGGTCCTAGTTGTGTGTGTGAGGTTGTTTTTTACATACAGACATACTCCTCCCCCATGCCTATTGCGATCATTCCTAACCATATTGAAACCTTGAATGTTTATTTCACCATCGTGTATACTTGAATCCAGCCAGGTTTCTGAAATTGCAATTATTGAAGCTTTGGCCTTATTAGCTAACAGGTTTATTTCTGACAATTTATGGTACATTGATCTGGCGTTAATGTGGATAAGATGGAGCCCTTTGTTGGTGAACACTCTGTATTCATCTTTGATTTTGAATGTGTCCTGGCTGGGTTCTGAGTTGTTAATATTAATTAACTCTCCGCCCTCCTCTCTCTTACTTATGCCTAATATCCTAATCTCTTCTAAAGATGTACTTTCTACCCTCTCTGGGCTTAACACTAATAAGGCGTACGGTCCGGACGGTGTTCCTCCTGTTGTTCTCAAAAACTGTGCTTCCGTGCTGACTCCCTGCCTAGGCAAACTCTTTCGTCTCTGTCTATCCTCTAACGTCTTCCCTTCATGCTGGAAGTTTGCTCACATTCAACCTGTCCCAAAGAAGGGTGACCGCTCTCAACCCTCCAACTATCGTCCAATTGCTCTTATCTCTTGTCTTTCTAAAGTTTTTGAAACTATTCTTGCTTCCAAATTTCTTAAGCATTCTCTTCTCATAATCTGCTCTCAGATCGCCAGTATGGCTTCCTTAAGGGTCGCTCTACTGGTGATCTTCTTTCATATCTTACTAACTCTTGGTCATCCTCCTTTCGGGACTTCGGTGAGACTTTTTCTATTGCACTAGACATATCGAAAGCCTTCGATAGAGTCTGGCATAAATCTTTAATTCTAAACTACCCTCCTTCGGTTTCTATCCCTTCATCTGTGCCTTTGTCTCTAATTTCCTTTCCGGCCGTTCCATAGCCGCGGTTGTGGACGGCCATTGTTCACTTCCTCACCCTATAAACTCCGGTGTTCCTCAGGGCTCTGTCCTATCTCCTATTCTCTTTCTAATTTTTATAAATGATCTCCTTAACTGTACCTTAATTCCCATCCATTCATACGCAGACGACTCAACCTTGCACTACTCCATTAGTTTTCAGAACGCCCCAGCCAGCAATCCCTCAACGACAAACGTAATGAAGCCATAGAACTCTTAAATTCTGATCTAAATACTATTTCCAATTGGGGCAGAGAAAACCTTGTTAACTTTAATGCTTCCAAAACCCAATTTCTCCATCTATCTACCCGTCAGGATCTCCCAGCGGACTATCCCTTATTCTTCAACAATACAAAAATCAACCCTTCATCTTCTCTCAATATTCTTGGTGTCTCTTTTTCTTCTGCTCTCATTTGGAAGGACCATATTACCAGTCTTGCTAAGGCAGCCTCCCAGAAGCTGGGTGTGCTCAACCGCCTTAGGGGGTTCTTTTCCCCTGCACAGCTTCTTGCTCTGTACAGGGACATAGTGCGCCCTTGTATTGAGTATTGTTCACATGTGTGGGGAGGTTCCTCTCACACCGCTCTCCTAGACAAAGTTGAAAGGAAGGCCTTTCGTATCATTAACTCCTGTCCACTCACCACCTCTCTGCAATCTCTCTCTCTCCGCCGCAATGTTGCATCTCTCTCGCTATTCTATCGCTACTATAATAATCAGTGTTCCTCAGAGCTATCCCAGTGCATACCACCTCCTTTACGTAGGGCACGTGGTACCCGTCTTGCAACTCAATCCCACCCCTACTCTGTGCAACTCTCCAACCCAAGAGTGAAACATTACTCTCAAACTTTCTTCTACTCAACAGCTGAGCTCTGGAACTCTCTCCCAGAATCAGTCTTTCCCTCTTCCTATGACTTAAATTGCTTCAAACTCCGTGTGTCCTGGCATTTTGGCTCGAACGTCCCTTGATTTTGGCCCTGTCACTCTTTCAACTATGGGGGAGGCACTCGCTATAGGCAGTTATGCCTTTTGCCTCCCTCAATCACATAGAAAAAAAAAAAAAAAAAAAAAAAAAATTGGTTCATTTACAATAATATTCGGTAATGAATGCAAGGCACACATGTTGCATAGGAATTCCCGTTCTTCACTGTTGGTCTTCTTAGAGATGCACTTCATGTGAGCTACAGTTTTACACTTAACCCAGTTTAGGACCCTTTGTTTTCTTGTTATGAGTGATTCACATATTTCATAAATGATTTTAGGACCTTTAATAGCTACTTCCCTACTTCTACACATTCCTTCTAGTAACGTAAGTGCATCGATCGTGTACTGTTTCATTACAACTACTACATCGTGAAGTTGTACTCCTTTTGTTGAATCCAATATCGCACACTATACATATATTCCTGTTACTGTTCATCGTACGTCTGGCGGTGTGGTGATCAGCTGAGCACCGTGAGCGGCTGCTGGGGTATGAGCGCGTGAGATGGGGACAGGTTGTGGCGCCCCTTTGCCCCCCTCCCACCCCTACCTGTATTTGTTTTTTGATGTACTTGTTCTAGGCCGTTGTTGCTGCTTTATTGTTGATGCTGTTGCGACTGATCCCTTCTTTTTTAGCTGTTCTGGTTGCATGTTGAGCTACGTGGGTTGTCGATAGTGTTGGGTTGTGTTGTAGTAGGTTTGGTTGATTTGTTGTGCAGCGGCGTCGTGTTGTGGGGGTTGGGGGTTTCTCTTGTCTTTCTTGTTCGTTGCTGTTACTTCATTGTCGATGTGTTTGCTAGAGCTTCCTGGTTTTTTGGGTGTTCTGGTTGCATGTTGTGTTACTTGGGTCACCGATAGCTGTGGTAGTGATGATACAGTTGAGGGTAATGTTGAGTAGGTAGAGTGTTGGCACTGTGCTGGCGGTTGCCCTGCGGTCTTGGTTGGGAGTTGAAGCGTAACGGGAGACTGGGGTGCCTGCTTGCCCAGTTTGTTATAACGAATTTTACTGCTAGGGACTGTTGAAATGTCGGTGTCTGCCTTACTTGATTTGTGGTGAGGTTTCTTCAACGTTGAGCTGGGGCCTGGGTTGGTCTCTATGTCTCCACAGCTAATTAGAGTGTAGCACAATAGGTGATGTAGAGAGGTTGTGCCAGACTGTTTGCTAAGACGCTGCGGCTTAACAAGACATGTAGATGCCCAGGCAGGAATGGTGACAAAGATTTCACTTGTGTGTGATTTCTGTGTGACGAGGTCCCTCAATTCTTGCTTAGTGTTGACCTGGTACACTACCGGTCCCCTCTGCACCTGTATATCAGCACATCCCCTCTGGATGTTGAGAAGGATGATACACAGGGAGAGAGCTACGCTCACGCCCTTCAACCCTCGCGCCATCGCGCCCAGTGATTTACATTATACGAAGCATGACCTAGCTACCCCCAAAATGGGGATTGGGCCTGAGAATATAGATAGATAGATAGATAGATAGATGACCTAGCAATACGACGAATTATAAGTACGAAGCACCACAGTACCAGTTACTCCCATTTATTTTAGGTCACTTCACTTGATCCTAAAGTTAAGAAAGTGGAGGATCTGATGGGAAGGGATGGAGAGGTGCTTAATTTTTAATTAAATTAAGAGGGTATTACACTGGGCCAAGTCTCGTCACTCTTCAGCAAAAAGTGGAGCTACCATCAATCTCCAGTACAAATCTCACCCTTTCCCGAAGAAAAAAGGTTCACCGCCAACTCAAGTCGTATAGCAGAATTATTTATTTTTGGTGAGTCGTCTGACTGGGGTGGTTGTAGCTCTTGGATCGAAGTATTTTGTCACACTTTAAATGCACCAACACAGGCAACACGGTGCAGCAAGCACACAGACTACGGCGGCGGTGGCTGTGCTCCGACGAGGTACACACTCTCCCTCTCGCTGTCACGTTTCGTATAATGCGTCGTATAGCTAGGTCATGCTTTGTTTAATCATGCGTCGTCTACTGTCCTAGGTCATGCTTCGTATAATGTGTCGCACCCCAAGTCAGACGCCTCACCAAAAATAATCACACAAAAATCTCTCTGGGTGGGAGCAGCCCGGCCAGGTACTCTCTCCTAAAAATTGTGTCCCCTAAATTTTGTCTCACCTAAATTTTTGTGGGTGAGTCACCGCAGGAGCCCGGCCAGTTAGTCTCTCTCTACTGTAGGTTGAGCAGCCCGGCCAGGTAGTCTCTCTCTGGGTATCTTTGACAACGGCAGACTAAGCACCTCTCCATCCCCACTGGGTGGGAAGCTCCAGTTTTTGATGGAGGTAGAGTGTCAGCCTCTTTACAGCTCGCATTTAATCTCATTGATATCTCAAGTATATGACGTTGAAATATATAATTTGCTACATAATTGTGTGTTTTGATTGTGAGAAGGGCTGCAGATAGACATAAACTAAGTGAATTAATGCTAAAATAGCTACACCACTTGCAGCTAAATAACCACTTCCTATACCTACGCCACGGCGATTGGTATGAAACGAAAACATTCGGTTGTGTAGCAGGAGGAACTGTTTTTCAGATGCCTCTTTACTAAGAATCATTGAACAATATATTTAACCTAGCCTAACCTAACCTAGTATATTAGTGGACTATTTATGAATGTAAAATGTAAAAATATATTGTAACATTACCAAATTATTGAGATAAATACAGGTCTACCCGCATACACAGGATTATGCAAGGAAGAAGGTAAAGGTGAAAGAGAAGATAATAATTTAGATAGTATAATCCTGAAGGAGGACTTTAACCAGATACAACAGGCCGGATCGGTCGGCATCATAGTCCACGCTTACATTGGAATTATTTTTCCACCCCAGTCAGACGACTCACCAAAAATAAATTCTGCTATACGACTTGAGTTGGCGATGAACCTTTTTTTTCGGGCCAGGTAGTCTCTCCTAAAAATTGTCTCTCCTAAAATTTGGTCTCCCACATTTAATCATCCTATGGCTATTGGCGGACTCTCCCCCGCATAAATGAAAAAAATCAATCATTGTTAACGCTAGCTGCCTCATGGCCCTTCCGACCTGGTTGAAAATACTCTCGGTGTTGGAGTTTGGTGCACAAGAGGCAGAGAACGAAGAGAAGCTACTCTGGCTAGGTTGTCCAATTATCTTCACCTCCATTATCTTTATCTTTTGAAACCTTGTTAACGTCAACAATGCCCCCTTCTTCGATGTCCATAATATTATTTTCATCGTATCTCTCCTCGTCCCCAGAGAGATTTTTGTGGGATTATTTTTGGTGAGGCGTCTGACTGGGCGTGCGACACATTATACGAAACATGACCTTGCACCAACAAAGGCAACACGGCGCAGCTCGTCGTCGTCGAAGTCTTCGTCCTAAATTTTGTCTCTCCTAAATTTTTGTGGGTGAGTCGCCCCAGGAGCCCGGCCAGTTAGTCTCTCTCTACTGTAGGTGGAGCAGCCCGGCCAGGTAGTCGCCTCTCTGGGTGGAGCAGCCCGGCCACGTAGTCTCTCTCTGGGTATCTTTGACTACATTATACGAAGCATGACCTAGCTATACGACGAATTGTAATTACGAAGCACCACAGTACCAGTTAAGGCCGCGTCATACAGAGGCCGAACATACTAGGACAAAGTCCCGAATAAGATGACTTGCAAAAAATATTCAAATTTCAGGCCGGTCGGGTATATTCTGCAAAATTCGGCGTACGTTCCTGAATATTCGTAGGTTGATCTGATGTTGGTCTGATGTTGTTCATGTATGTTGCCGACATTCCGGAGAGTCGGGAAAAAATTAGTGGCTACACTAAATTTCCACGAACATTCGGGTAAAAAAAACGTTACAAAATGGTCGGATGTTGGTCGGAAATTATTCGTAACTCATTCGGAAGTTGTTCTGATTAATTCGTAGTTCGGTCTTCTGTTTCGGGACTTGTTCGGTACTTTTTTCAATTGCCGAATTTGTTAGGAATTACCCGAACAAGTCCCGAACATATCCCGAACAAATCCCGAACAATTCCCGACAAAACATCGATAAAATTACGATGATTCCCTCGTATTCCCGACTAAACCCGGTACGAGTTACGAATTATCAGAACAATTTACGATCAAATTAAGACAAATATACGACAAATATAAGATTAATTTACAATGAATGCTCGATTAATCTTGTTTTTATTAAGAATTAATTCCGAATTGATTACGAACTACTAGAATTACCTACGAGTAACAACGGAAATTTCCACGAATAACTGCCTACGTGTCAGAATGCTAGTTTCGGTCCCACGTGGGTCCGCGTGGGTACGCACACCTTCCACAATTTGCACACGACACAGCTGTATCACTGGAGCGCGGGACCGAGGCAAGGGACAAGTGCACACGACACCCTGAGTGAACGCGACTGATCGTACGTTGGCAGCCGCCCGCACGGAACCCTATATATAGCTACCGGGAGATGCATCAATCACAGTATTCAGTGATTCACCACTCTCTCCAGCCACCCACAACGACTCTACTCGACACACCTTCACCATGCCCAAGGGAGCCAAACTCAATTTCAACGGGAAGAAGGCTGCCAAGACCCCAGCTACTACCACAGCCCCTGACAACGCGTCCGTCGACCTGTTCCTCACCCAGGATTCCGTGAATGTTATGTCATCAGCCTCGGAGGAGGAGACAGAACACACACAGTATTAGGCTGGCCAACACATCTCCGATGAAGACGTCTCCGTCAGCAGCAATGCAGATGAAGATGTTGCTACCCTACCCATAAAACGCCGCTTCTTTCCAAAGAATTTCCCGGAAGTAGGTGACAGCCCGATGCACGACCCGGACATTGATGAGGACCAGACGCAGATGACTACCCAGCAAACGACATCAAGCGGCTTTACGACCCACTCACAGGACTCCCAAGACACACCGGCTTCTACAACACCTCTAAAACATCGGCCAGCCGATAAAAGGAAGCGTGTCTACGCCATCCTGCCGGAGGCAAAGGAGTTAGCTGTTGCGGAGTGGTACCGCGAGAATGAGTTCCTCTACAACAGGAAGCTGAGGGCATTCCGTGACAGGAGCATGAAGGACAGCGTGCTCAACAAAAAAGCCACGGAGTTGGGTGTTACAGGTGAGATATAATGGAATGCTTTTTAATAATTTGTGTTCAGAAATTTATGGAGTGTACAAGTAATGATGTAAATTTATTATTTTGCAGTTCAAGTCCTGCTTAAATGGTTGGAGGGGATGCGGACGCGGTATGGGAAGCTGGTAGAGGTCAAGTCGGGTTCTGGTACCAAGTCCCTGACGGAACGAGAGCAATGGATAAAGGTGACGTTCTTCTTTCTCCAACCACACCTGGTCAAAAGTGCGACCAGGAAGAGCAAGGTACGTGAGAACTAATTCACAACGTTAAAATGTTGGTTAAATACTATTTACATATGGAAAATGGAAACAAGTCGTGCACTTTGATATTGAAAAGAATGTTTTTAATTTATCCAAAAAAAAAAAATACAATTTGGCAAATGGACACAAAATTCACATGTTGTTATGCATCATAAAAAAGTTCTTTACAATTTTACATTGTATATTAATAATATAGGTAATAATATTAAGTAATATTCATGAGTCAATTATACAATACAATTTGTCAAATGTTTAAAACATTTAACATGTTGTTATAGGCATCATAAAGTCCCTATACAAGTTTACATATATTCCTGATCTAGTTTATGTTCATGAGTACATTATGCAATACTAGTCAAATATACAGTAAATTGACATGCTGTTACGGCACCATAAAGTGTCCTACAAGTTAATATTGATATTCATGTTATAAATTATGTGAATGTGTTGTGTGAATGTATCATAATGATAAATGTTGTGACAATATGTATTTATATGTTATATATATTTCACAGAAGTACAAACAACCTGCTGCTGCCACAGTCCCCGATGCTGCCGAGGAGAGTCTGGACGACCCGGAGGTAGAGGATGTGGCTGAGCTGTCTCCAGCCGCTGAAGGTGTTGCCTCCACGTCCACGTCCTCGGCCGTGCCCACGGTACCCCGGCCCCGCACCAAACCAGCTGCTACTCCAGAGGACCCCATTGAGAGGGACCTGTATGATAAGGTAATAATGTTATAATGTTATTAATAATGTTATTATTATATTTATGCTATTTTAATGTATATCTTGCTCATGTTCTAATGTACAACTTGTGTGCCAACAGGTACGTCAGGGGGAGGAGAACCTGTAATGCCTGGCTACAGTGTATGAATGTTTATGTAATTTTAATGTATAACTTGCTCATGTTCTAATGTACAACTTTTCTGCCAACAGGTACGTCAGGGGGAGGAGAACCTGTAATACCTGGCTACATTGTATGAATGTTTATGTCATTTCAATTTTTATCTTGTTCATGTTATAAAGTTCAACCTTTCTGCCCACAGCTACGTCAGGGGGAGGAGAACCTCAACGAACTCTACCGCCGCTGGGACACCAAGAAGGCGGAAACCCCAGCACAGCAGGCGATTAAGCTGTTTCACGGCTATGTCCAGAACAGCCTGTTGAATCTGGAGCCACCTCTCTTGGACCACTACCTAGGGGAGGTGATGCGGTTCACCAATGCTATGCGGTGCCATAGCCGTGGCACAGGGAGCCTCCCATGGTTTGGCCATATGGACTTGGATGCCGAACCAAATTGTACTTATCCACCACAACCCTACTACGAGAATCTGGTAACCCCCGGGCCTTCCTACTACCATGGTGGGAAACAAATGGGCGCCCCTAACACACCAAGATCTTGGAGGTCTCAGCAACCAAGCATAGGACGACCTGAGGCCACACCAGTGGACTCTCCCAGGGCCCACACACCACGCATGGCTGATATTTCCCCGGGGTTTGTGGATCGTATAATTAATGATGGATTCCAGTAAGCCCAAACTGTGTACCTGCCTGGCTGTGATGCTCTCCAACCGTGTACCTGCTATCATTCTATTTTAATATAAAATATATCTCAACTGTTGTAAATAAAGTATTACAATGTTTATAATTGTGTCGTAATTTTTCCTAAAAATAAGGGTTTGTAACAACAGATAATTCACATGCTACATAATTGGAAAAGATTTAATATGGGGAACTATTATAATTGAAAATATAATTTATATAAATGATTTATCTTAGTAATTTTCACAATTAATAATACTCTAACAAATGACTTGGTATCACTAAAGTATTACAATGTTTAATAATTGTTTCGTAATTTCTCCTATAAAAAGGGTTTGTAACAACAGTTAATTCACATGCCACATAATTGGAAAAGATTAATATGGGAAACTATTATGAATGGAACAATTAATTTATACAAATTATTTATCTTAGTAATTTTCACAATGAATAATACTAGAACAAATGACTTGGATAACCTGTTTAGTAACAACAGCTTGGTTATATTTATAGTAACAATAATTGATTTACACAGTTGACTAGTAAACATTAAGAAAGACAAGTTTCATATTAAATAATAAGAAAAATAGAACTTTGAATACTTGGTTATATTGATAGTCAAAACAATTAGTTGACTATTAAACATTAACAATAAAATAACTGGTGTCAATGCAATCTCAGTAATAAAGAAATGATAGACCGATGGAAATCAAATTAGGCAATATCAATTTAATATACAAAATAAACATGGAAAATGTAGAGCATATTAAAATTTAATGAACGCTTGAATGACTTTTGAGTGGCTAAACAATACTAATTAGATTCAAAAAAAGTACTTACTGGCGAGGCACCTGCCAGGACAGGCGCTGTTGTGGCCTGCTGTAGTAGTCTGTCAAGTATTCCCTCACAAGTTTGGCAGCGGCTGGCCCACTCTGGCGTTGCAATGGCTCCAGTCCATCCAAGGGGTCCCTGTTCCAGTCACCTTGTGGCTCGTTGGTTGCACAATGTTGGTGTTGTCGTTGTAGTTCTGGGCGTCTGTCAATGAGCTTGTTATGGAGTATGCAGGCTTCGAGGACTACCTTCTCCACGGTGCTGGGGTGAATATTCAGAGTGGTGAGAAGACACCGGAAGCGGTTCGCCAGCATACCAAAGGCATTTTCAACCTGCCTCCTGGCCCGAGAAAGTCTGTAGTTGAAATTCCTCTTTGGTTGATCGAGTCCTCGGTAAGGGTATGACTTCTGCAACCACTCCCTCATGGGGAATGCGTCGTCACCCACAAGGAAGTAGGGCACTGGCTTGTCATCCCCTGGGAATGGCTCAGGTGCCGGCAGTCCTGCTGCACCGTCCTCCAGCACCTTCCGGATGTCGGTCACCTGGAAAATGCCCCCATCAGATGCGGACCCGTTCGCTCCAACATCCACATACATAAATTTCCCCAGGTGATCAACAACTGCCAGGAGCACAATGGAGTTGTAGTGCTTGTAGTTGAAGTAAATGGACCCAGTGTTTGCAGGAGGCTGTATGGCAATGTGCTTTCCGTCGATTGCTCCCACGGTGTGCCGGAAGTTCCACATGTCATTGAACCCCTTGGCAACCTCCTTCCAGCCTTCCGGTGTTGATGGGCAGACAATGACCTCCTCCATGTACTCTTGGATTATGGCCTCGCACGTCTCACGTACCACCAGGGAAATTGTGTTGGCACCAACAAGAAAATTGAGTGCCATACTCTTGTATGCCTCGCCCGTTGCCAAGAAACGTAGAGTCATGGCAACTCGCAAACCAGGCTCCAGGGGCTTCTTTCAATTGGTTTCCTCCTTCTTGATCTGGGGTGTCACACGGCTTACGATCTCATTGTAGAGCTCCTCGTCCATACGGAGATAGTACTTGTAGGTGGGCTTGTCGATTGCCATTAGCGTCTTCATCAATTGGTGGTAGTGTCCGTAGGATAATCTCTGTCTATACAATGGCTTGACGCTGCAGCTTCGTGGTGTCCTGGCACGTACACGGCAGGCCCGCTTTAATTTCAGGAGGGTGTGGCACATCAGCTGATGATTGAGGGTGGCAACGACAAGCTCCTGGAAGTGTATGGCCCTCTCCAAATCATCGCACAGGTCATCAGGGGGTGCTGCCATGTTGCCGTGTCAATCGCTGGGTTGAGACTGGTGGGGTGTGAGCCAACCCATTTCTTTTATATAGGGCAGGTACAAATGTTCTTCCTACAGTACGAATGTTCGTAAAGCAGTCTGATGTTGTTCTGATGTTGTTCTTCTCTATCGGTTGTTTGTCGGCATCTCATCGGTTTTAGTTCGGTTAAGTTCTGTCAAGTTCGGTTATTTATCGTAAATCATTCCAATGTCATTCGGAACTGTGTCTGATGATTCGTGTATGTTCGTAACTCATTCTTTGCATAACGAGTTTATGTTCGGTTCTTGTTCGCTAGTTGTTCGGGAGTTTGTCGTAGGTCGTTCTTGACTATCGTATATTATTCTTAACTCGTTCGGGCCATGTTCGCAAAGTTCACCATTCGGGAGGGTCTCGGCTTAATTCGGTAAAAATTTGCAAGTCATCCGATTCGGTACTTTGTCCTAGTACGTTCGGCCTCTGTATGACGCGGCCTTTCTATCTATCTATCTATTGCCTGACTGGACGCCAAGTGTGATCCACCGAAGGGGTTATAATTTCGTCTGTGGTATGGTGTTGTCTAGGTTGTCAGGTCACCTTATCTATCTACGAATCATAATCATCATATCGGCCACGAACGAACCGCCCCCACAAATCACACACTAATGTTTTTGCACCTCTTGTCCCCTGCGAGGATCAGTCGGAAGTACCCCCCCCCGGGTCGCTCAGCATAGGTCCATGCCTGCATCCGCTCATAATTTGCTACACGCCTCACTCCAACCCCAACCCAGGGAGCACGCCTTCGCTTCGTAATTGTAGTTCCTCACTCCATCCCTTCCACCTCCATATTCGGTCTCTACCTCATCCCCCTCTGTCCGCCGTCCACCTCGCTCTCGTACACCCTAGTAGTCATGTCTCTACGCTCCTCTTCCCTAGCGGTCCATTATGGCCAGCCGAAACCATTCTAAGCAGTTGAGTTCCTTTTCACACTTTCCAGGACATCTACCTCCAACCACACCTCCCTTCTTAGCTGCCTCATTATAGTATTGTCTATCCTCCATGTAACTCGCACGCAACTCCTTCAGTAATTCATTTCCACTGCTTCTCATATACTTCCTTTGGTGTGTCTGAGTATCTTTTCAGAAACCAACGTCGCATGCTTCGGCTCGTTTTCGTTCCGTTTGTGAAGTAGGGGCTCCAGTGTCGGGGATTACCACACTGTCATGCAAAGGACCCTTCTTCACTTGCCATACTGACCACCCTATTTACTTGTTACTGCTTTTAGCGTTCCTACAAACCCCTTCTTCCCTCTTAATTTAACTCCCATTTTAGCTGTAGGTCAATTCAACTTGATCCTAAAGTTAGAAAGAAAGGTGAAGGATCTGCTGGGAAGGGATGGAGAGGGTGTGGCTTAGTCGGCCGTTGTCAAAGATACCCAGAGAGAGAGCCTACCTGGTCCGGGCTGCTTGCTTTCTGTATTTATAATTAGTCGTTATTTATTTTACTAGCTAGGTCAATGCTTCGTTATAATGTAACATCGGAGGAAAAATAAGTGAATGGGAATTGTTCAAGTTTTTTCTTTTCCTTGTCCTTCCTAGTTTGTACAATTTCTTCCTCTCGGTAGTGTCATGCTTCGTTTAAATGCGTCTGTTTTCTACTGTACCTATGGTTCATGCTTCGTTATATAATTTGTCGCGCACCTCCAGTCCAGACGCCTCTCACCAAAACAAATAATCCCACAAAAATCTCTCTAGGTGGGAGCACGGCGCCCGGCCAGGTAGTCTCTTCTAAAAATTGTCTCTCCTAAATGTTGTCTATATTGATATACATTACAGTATAGGTGAAAGGACCAATATAGGCTAAGGTCGGACGTTGTTATTGTTGTGTCGGAGACTCACGCAGCCAGGACGCTTGGCGAGAGACTATCTGGCCAGGCTGCACCGCCCAGCGAGGCGACTACCTGGCCGGGCTGCTCCACCTACAGTAGAGAGAGACTAACTGGCCGGGCTCCTGGGGCGACTCGCCCACAACAATTTAGGAGAGACAAAATTTAGGATGAAGACTTCGACGACGACGAGCTGCGCCGTGTTGCCTGTGTTGGTGCACCTGTGCGCCGCATTATACGAAGCGTGACAGCGAGAGAGAGAGTGTGTACATCGTCGGAGCATAGCCACCGCCGCCGTATTCTGTGTGCTTGCTGCGCCGTGTTGCCTGTGTTGGTGCACCTGTGCGACACATTATACGAAGCGTGACAGCGAGAGGGAGAGTGGGTAACTCTCTCTCTCTCTCTCTCTCTCTCTCACACACTGTGTCTGTCTCTCTCTCTCTCTCTGAGTCAAAGATGTTTTAGCTAATATAGGAGAGAGACTACCTGGCCGGGCTGCTCCACCAAGAGATTTTTGTGGATTATTTTTGGTGAGAGGCGTCTGACTGGGGAGAAGAAATTGTAAATACTAGGAAGGACAAAAAGAAAAACATGTAACAATTCAATTTTATTTTCCGATTAATAATCATAATAATATTTATTCAGTTAGCAATTTACAGAGTTGGTACCACATTGTATGTTACAAATATGACATGTACCAGCCTTGCATAATTCCAACTAACGATAGCCCATAAGGCCGTTAGGTGTATTTCCATTGGGGTCCTTGTGGGATTAGGTTAGCTGGGGAAATGGGGACGATAAAGAATAGATACCTTAGAGAAAGTATTTCTAGGGGTATTTTTAAGATACCTTACATCCTATATTAATATCAGTAATCCGTAATCAGTAATCATTTCAGTTTGGTTTGTCTATCTCTTATGTCGTATTTAGTAGTCACATAAGCTGGGTGCTCCTTCTCGCAGCTGTCCGTGTTTCAGGTTCCTTCAGGCTACGTCTGAAGGATACAGTGTTCTCTTTTCACGGACTGACTGGGGTAGGTCGTTCCAGTTTTTGATGGCAGTGAAGAAGAATTGCTTACCCTGTCCTTGGATTCTCGGACCTTAACTAAATTGTTTCTTTGTATTATGTCCACTCCTCTCATTTGCTTTAACAAATCATTCTTTAGATACTCTGGAGCTCTGGCATAGAAAGTTTTGAAGGCATTATTGCCTGATTTGTTTTCCCTGTCAGAGACATTGAGCATACCTAGTGACTGAAGTTGTTCCTGGCCAACATGTGATCTGGGTCCTAGGTTCAGCATGAACCTAACCATTTATTTTGAGTGACCTGAAGTTTGTGCTGTGCTGATTTAGATATGCAGAAGTACCAGGATGACACAGAATAGTCCAATGACATTGAACAGCGCTTGGCAGAGGGTCTTATTTGGTCTCCGCGGGCAAGCATCCCAGTCTATACAGGTATTTTCATACGTGCTCTACACTTACTCAGGATAGATTCCAAAATTGTTTCACCTTACTGTGACGCTTCTGCATAGTAGCCACGTGCGGGCATCGCGCGCGCGGCGGCCCAGCCCGTTAGAAACCGGAGGACTGGCTCAGCCGACCGATCATGCTTTTTGTCCTTAGTTATATATTCCTACAGACATACGTAACTAATGTCTGGGATATTCTTATGGTTGTTTCACAGCTTGAAGCTGCCCGTTTATTCTTAACCAACGCAATCTTGGAGTATATTATTATTCTCCCCGATAGTTGATTATTTCATTATAATAGATAGATGTAAGTCTAGTGAGGGCGGGAGTAGACGTGGAGCGTGAGAGAGAAGACCCCGGACTTGGCGACGTTGCTCATTGCGCTTGGCCAGCTTGGGACGAGTCCTGAAGGCCGTTGCCATATGCATTTGAATTGCCAACGTTAGGTCTTAGTTTCGACTCACGCACGGGGTAGAGGATTTTTACCCGCAACTGTGTTGAGTGTTGCCAGAGCCTGGGATGCATTTTGCATGCCTAGGGTGGGCCCCCAGACAGATTCAAGACTCAGAGCTCACCTCACTGTCGTACCCTTCGGACCCCCTTGATATCTATCCCTCTCAACCCCACTTAGAAACTTTCTCTCTTACTTTGTATACCTTCCTTCCACTACTTCACCAATCTATTTAATTATCCCATCCCCTTGATAGACCTTATATCTATTATTGTATTAACGACGAGCTCTCAGATAACTAGATAGGATTTTGAGCCTTATGCAGAGATGTAATTGTTAATGAGACCTAGGAAGCTTTTTTGTTGTCTCATATTTGGTGGTTTCATGCGTCAGGTTAGCAGGGGCTAGACCGGAGGGGAGGCTTTTTGCGATCCTTTAAGTAAAGTCTGCTGGTGCGAGTCCTGTGGACCCGCACGACTTTACTATGATACCCGTGGGAGTCTGGGGGCATTTTCTTGTCTGTGTCCCTGTGTGTCTAGTGTTGTGTTGTGTGAGGGCCCTTGCCTAGTCCACTCAGCCCTGCGCTAGCACGTCTTGCTTTTGTTTTAGGGTCGCCAGGAGAGAGTCAGATACTTGCGATCTGAGTCTCTCAAGAGAGCACCCTTTCAATTAGAGTAATTTGGCGCACAGACTTGGGAACGTCCCTAGGCTAGAGCAGGTGGCTCAGCCCGGGTATCCGAAGCCTATATCCTTCCGGCTAGACCTCTGCCACCTGGCAGATTAACAGCTAGTTGTTTATTATCTCTGTATGCTTGTTATTGTGCCACAGTTTACCGTTTTTGTGAGCATTGTGAGTCAGGGTGTGGCTTAGAGACTCTGTCCGAGCAGGCTTGCCTGACTAAGAGTGAGAAGCACACCTGTATGTGGTTATGTTGCGAGTTGCTGCCTTTATTTAATTATACCTATGCCATTATACACTGTATGGCCTATCACTAGTATTTATTCCTGCTTATGAGTTAAGAGTTCTCTAAATCCGTAACGTACTTTCTTTGCTAGCATCAGATCCTACAGTAGCCGCATGCAGTTTAGAGACCCGCATCTTGTCTACCTGTACGATGTTTTGAGGACTGTTTGCTTTCACCTTCTTTCACGCAGGGGTGATTAGTTGTATTAATTAACGAAACGTTAAATGTACTTCTTCTAGTTTTGTTATTAAATTGTTTCTGCAATTTAATTCCGTTATCTATCTTTTCCTTGAAGCTTTAAGTCAACTTAATTGTGTGATCTTTTATATAGCCTGCTTGACTATCACTGGCCTATAGTGCGTGCACCCTGTAACCGAGTCATAGGATACCTCGTTGTCCAGGCAGGACTCTTGACGGTTTAGGGTGGTTTGTTGCCTGGTTTTATAGATAAGGGTTGGATCTAGCGTTTTCCGTTGTTGCTTGTTGCCGCATACCTAGTCCAATAGAAAGAGCCCAGTGTTTATATATCCCAGGACGTAACAAATGGCGACCTTGCATAGGATTTACTGAACAGAGGAATATAGTGGTCATTTGTTTTGAGATTCCTTATGATTAGAGGAATACAGTGGACCTAGAGTTTTTTTTTGGCGCAACCAATATAACACATTAAAGACTTTAAATAACATTAGTATATACATACTTGCATAGGAGATAAGGCACATTCTATAACCGTGATAATTACTGCAGTACCCCAACATGTCTAATACATCGGAACACAGTGATGGGTCAGGTCACGATACGGGCTCGGAGGGAGAAAGACCTGTGGAGTGGCTAGTCGATAGCGAGGAGGGTGCTAGAAGATTTTTAGATGTGCCCCTTACCGCTGCCAGGGTGTTGAAGCTGAATAAGTATTGCTTAAAGTGTGTGGCAGGTCTTCAGGGTCACCAGGGTTTAAGTGGCATGAGGAAAGATCAGCTGAGGACTTTGATATTGGGTTTAGAAGGGAGAGACCTGGGTGGAGAGGCGACTGGGGGCCCCGGTCCCCAGCCCCCCTCCCTCTAACCCCCGTATCAACGTCAGGGTGCCTGAATTTAGTACATACCCCCAAGTTGATGGTCAATGGCAGCGTGGAATTCAATCACAGGGACCCTCCCCATTAAATGCACCTTCCCCTCCTCAAGGGTTGACTTCAGATTTGTTGTTTCGGCTTGAGATGGCCAAGGTTGAGGCCGCCGAAAGACAGGTTAGTGTGCAGGCTGAGGTTGCTAGAGCTCAGGTTGAGCTACCGAAAGACAGGCTAGTGTGCAGGCTGAGGCTGCAGAGAGAACAGCTATACGAGAGGCTGAACTGCAGGCAGAGTCTACTAGGTATCGGGCTGACAGGGAGCTGGAGAGATCTCGAGTGGAGGTAACAGGGCGAAATAGGGGGGAGGTAACAGACATCGGGACCAATCATTGTCGCACCTGCTTAAACTAGTTCCTGTGTTCGATGAATTAAGGGGTGGACTGAGTTTTTTTATGCGATTTGAGAAGAAGTGTCAGGAACACCAGTGGCCTCAGAAAAAGTGGGCAGCATTAGTTTCATCAAGACTCCTAGGAAAGGGGCTAAAAGCGTATGATGCACTACCTTTAGAGTCCTGTGTAGTTTTATGATGACTAAAGAAGGCTGTGCTACGGGCCTATGAGTTACAACCAGAAACTTACCGCTTGAAGTTTCGGGGTGTTACTAAGGGCAAGGATAGTACCTTCCTAGAACACGCCCGGGACTTGTCTGATGCACTACGACATTGGCTGCGTTCTGAGAGGGCAGCTACTTTTGAGGAGTTGAGTGAGCTGGTTCTCTTGGAGCAGTTCTTTAAGTGCACAGGCGGGGACTTAACATTAAATATAAAGGAAAAAAATCCTAGAACTCTCCAGGAGGCCAGCAGAAATGGCTGACCTCCGACTGTCATTAATTCGAGGTTGCGGAGCAGCAGCTAGGAGTGAGTCGGGTGCAAAGGATCGTACCCCTCCCCCTCCCAAGAATTTTGATACACATAAATACCCAAAACCATCTAGCACTGACAATAAAACTGAACATAAACCAAATACCGTCCCGTATAAGAAGTCTATGGTCCTTCCCACTCCCAATGGAAACCAAAGAGTAAAGAGTGCTTTGCATGTCACAAGGAGGGTCACTTTGCAAATGCTTGTCCGAACAAGCCACCAAACAAGGTTGTGTCATTGGCCCGCAGCATAGGGGTGTCGCCTATATCTTCTGAGTTTGCCAAGGGTAGTTTCGTCAGAGGGTGGGACACAGCCTGTGTTCAAGAGTCCGGAAGGCTCGAACCCTGTCCGCGACGTCTTTGGGGGTCATAGAGGGCATGGTTTTGTGAGGTTGGCTGGCGAAAGGCGAGGAGTTAAGCTATTGCGTGATACGGGGGCTTCTCAGACCTTGTTAAAGAACTTTACTGGTAGGGGCCGACTAACGCTGCGCGGGTGGTGGTAGTCCAGGGGATCAATGCTCCGAACTCCTACCCGCTGGTGCGGATGGAGCTGGAGGTGGGCGGTGTGGCGAAGCCGCTGGATGTAGGAATTGTAGAGAACTTGCCTGTTGGGGGCGTCGACCTCCACCTCCACAACGACTTTTGCGTGCCTGCTTCTAAGGTCTCACCCTTGGGCGTTGCCGAGAAGGCGGCCGACGTTAGTAGGGAGGAACAGGAGTGGGTTGAGAAGTGTAGCGTACAAACCATGGCGTGTGTTGTGACGCGTTCTCAGACATCCGGAGCCTTGCAGCCACCACCTCAGTCTATCAAACCGCGGAGGAAAGGTCACAAGAAAACGGAAGTGTTGGTCAATTGGAGAGTTTTGAGCCGGCAGTGTTTCTTGGTGACTCATTTATTGGCACCTATGTTAGAGTCTGGAGAGGCCCCGGGGCCTGTCACCGCTAGTGCAGGTGCCGGGCAGGAAGAGACTCTGCGACAGCATCGTAATGCGCAGCGTGAGGAAAGGATGGCTCAGCGGGACATTGGAGGTGGAAATAAATTATTTTAAGATGAACTTGGATAATCTCGCACCTGCTGATATATGTTCCGTGCAGCTGGAAGATCCTGACGTCAGGGCGTGTGGTAATGGTGCTATCGAACTGGAGAGCGATGGGGATCCGCAGCCTGGTGATTTTTTCTTGTCCTAGGGGATCTTGTATCGGAGACATCAGGATCCCAAGAAAAAGTGGGATGGCGGGTCAGGATTAGTGGACCAGTGAGTAGTACCGAGTGTGTGCCGTGAGAGCTTATTGAGATTAGCGCATGATGTGCCTTTGGCAGGGCACCTGGGGGCACGTAAGACGGAGGCAGCTCTGAGCAAGCTTTTCTGGGGGCCTGGGTTAAAGGCGAGTGTCGTGTCATGGGTGTCACAGTGTCACACTTGTCAAGTTGTTGGGAAACCCAATCAGGTCTCCCGAGAGCCCCGTTACAACCCATGCCCTGTCATTGGGCCGCCCTTCAGCAAAGTAGTTATCGATATTGTTGGCCCATTGCCCCCACTAGGGCCGAAAATAAATTTTTACTAACTGTAATGGATGTAGAAACACAGAATCCAGATGCTTACCCATGCGCAACGGGATGGCTAAGACTGTTGTCAAAAACCTACTTGTCTATTTCTCTCGTTATGGCTACCCTCAGGGGATCCAGTCTGATCAGGGATCCAATTTACTTCTGCTCTGTTTAAGCAGACCATGCAGCAACATGGATAGTGTCCTGTGGTGTCATCTGCCTACCATCCCGAGAGTCATGGAGTTGTTGAAAGGTGGCACTCGACTCTCAAGAGTATGTTGCGGTGTTATTGCATGGAAAATGGAAGGACTGGGATCTAGATCTCCCATACGTTTTATTTCCTGCGAGAGAAGTACCTGGGGAGAGCTTGGGATTTAGCCGCGAACGGGTTGGCTTTTGGACACAGGGCCAGGGGGCCCCTCCACATAGTCAAGGAGATCTGGGAGGGAGTCACAAAGCCATGGTCGCTTCTAAAGTATGTAGTTGAAAGCCGTGAGAGAATGCTAAAGAGCTTGGAGGTAGCAGGTCGTAACCTTAAGAGTTCACAAGCTCAGATTAAGGACAGATACGACCAGAAGGTGAAGCTGAGGGAGTTTGAAGTAGATCAGGAGTGTACTGATACTACTGCCTCTGGTGGGACACCCCTTGTCTGCGCAAGTATTCTGGTCCGTATCGGGTTTGTAAGGAAGGTTTCTGATCTCGACTATTTAGTAGCTACTCCTGAGCGTAAGAAAAAGAACCAACTTTGCCATGTACATCTGATGAAAGAGTATGTGAGGCGCCCCTCCGAGCGCCTCACTGTCACGGTGTTGATCTGCATCGATCGTGGTGGAGAAGGAGGAAGGGACAGTCAAGCTGCGGGGGAGGATAATTGGGATTGTCATGTTTCCGCGGATCAGTGGGCGGGGAATTCTAGACAAGTGGCTCACGAGTGATATTGCACCTGCCTGAGCAACAGCGTGTAGCTGTGCAGCACTTGTTTGATTCAAACCTAGCTGTTTTCGCGGAGCATCCTGGCCTCACTACTCAAGCGGTGCACGATGTCGATGTTGGGGACCACCCGCCCTTTAAATCAGTGCCATAACCGTGTTCCCCCTATTAAATTACCAGCACTTAGGGAAGAGCTGGATTATATGCTGAAACGTGGGCTGATTTCTGAGGGTGCAGTAAGGTGGACTTCCCCAGTTCACACTGCAGCCCAAACCATATGGCAAGGTGCGGTTTTGTATAGATTTCCGCAGGTTGAATGGTTTAACCCCCACAAATGCCTACCCTCTCCCTCGCGTGGACGACAGTGTGGATAAGATAGGAAAAGCCAAGTTCCTCACTAAGATAGACCTTGTTAAGGGTTATTGGCAAGTGCCCTTGTCTGAGCGAGCGCGAGAGGTGTGTGGGTTTGTGGTGGACGGTGCCACATATCGTTGCCATGTTATGCCATACGGGCTGAAAAATGCCCCTGCAACGTTTCAGAAATTAATGAACGACATTGTAGCCGACATTCCCAACTGTACGGTGTACCTATATGATGTCATAATATACGACGATTATTTTAACAGTCACTGTGCTCACATCGGACAGCTTTTTAATAAACTGAATGAAGCAGGTTTGGTGGTAAACCTGGGTAAGTGCGATTTTGTCAAAGCCACAGTTTTGTACCTGGGGTTCGAGGTGTGGATGGGTCAGGTGTGCCCTCCACAGACAAAGATCAAAGCCATCGATCAGTTTCCCCAGCCTACGACTAAGAAACAAATCATGCGGTTTCTAGGTATGATAGGCTATTATCGTCGCTTCATCAAAGGCTATTCGACTGTACTTTGCACCTTTAACTGACTTATTATCTAAGGACAAGAAGTTCCGGTGGTCTCCTGAGTGTGCAGAGGCGTTTTCCTTGGTGAAACACCTGTTATGTACCCACCCCATACTCAGGGCCCCGGACTTCAGCAGACCTTTTCAGCTGGCGACTGATGCCAGTGGCGTAGGGGCTGGGGCTGTCTTGTTACAGACAGATGATGAAGGTATCGAACATCCAGTGAGTTTTTACAGTAAAAAATTCAATAGTGCACAAAGGAATTACTCTGTAATTGAAAAAGAACTCCTGGCGATAGTGCTGGCGCTCAGTAGAGCACTTCGATGTATATGTTCCTGCTTTCGGACCAGTCGTAGTGGTTTATACCGATCATCACCCTCTGAAATTCTTGAATCAGTTTCATAACCGGAATATGAGGCTGACCAGGTGGTCCTCATGCTTCAGGAGTATAATCTGGACATACGCCATATTGCCGGTTCTGATAACGTGATAGCGGATTGTCTATCAAGGGTGGATGATGTTGGTTAGACTGCCACAGGATTGAGGGTTGAGTGTGGAGGAAAATAGGCTGTCACTGTAGTTCAGCCGAAAAAAACAAATAAAAAAAGCAAAAACCTTATAAAAACTCTTTATTTTTATAACGTGTAGAATTTTGTATAAGATGTTGTAGCAGTATCTAAGTTGAATGTTTTCGCTTATTGTCGCTAAGTTAGTTGAACTTGCTCGTTGGAGCGCAACACGTCTTTATTTTTTTTATATAGTGCCTTGTGTCGCAACAGTGTGTGGTACTATGAGAAGCTTTCTGTTAGATATGAAGAACTTAGTCCAAGGTTCTTATATCTTGGGGGAGGTGTGACGCTTCTGCATAGTAGCCACGTGCGGGCATGCGCGCGCGTCGGCTGCCCCGCCCTTTAGAAACCGGCTGGTGGCAGCCGGTCGGCAGGCTTTTCCTTAGTATATATCCTACGACAACGTAACTAATGTCTGGGATATTCTTATGTTGTTTCACAGCTTGAAGCTGCCCTTATTCTTAACCAACGCATCTTAGTATATTTTATTCTCGATAGTTGATTATTTCATTATAATATATAAGATGTAAGTCTAGTGAGGGCGGGAGGAGAACAGCGGAGAGAGAGACCGGCTTGGGGACGTTGCTTCGCTTGGCCAGCTTGGGACGAGCCTGAAGCGTTGCCATATGCATTTGATTGCAACGTTAGGCTCAGTTTCGACTCACGCACGGGGTAGAGGACTTTGACGCGGCGACAGTGTGGAGTGTTGCCCAGGCATGGGATGTATTTTGCATGCCTAGGGTGGGGTCCAGACAGATTCAAGACTCAGAGCTCACCTCACTGTCGTACCCTTCGAACCCCCTTGATATCTATCCCTCTCAAACCCCACTTAGAAACTTTCTCTCTTACTTTGTATACCTTCTTCCACTACTTCACCAATCTATTTCATTATCCCATCCCCTTGATAGACCTTATATCTATTATTGTATTAACGACGAGCTCTCAGATAACTAGATAGGATTTGGGCCTTATGCAGAGATGTAATTGTTAATGAGACCTAGGAAGCTTTTTTGTTGTCTCATATTTGGTGGTTTCATGCTTGCTAGTGTGTTCTTGTGTCAGGTTAGCAGGGGCTAGACCGGAGGGGAGGCTTTTTGCGATCCTTTAAGTAAAGTCTGCTGGTGCGAGTCCTGTGGACCCGCACGCCGTTTACCTAGGATACCCGTGGGAGTCTGGGTGCATTTTCTTGTCTTGTCCCTGTGTGTCTAGTATTGTGTTGTGTGAGGGCCCTTGCCTAGTCCACTCAGCACTGCGCTAGCATGACTTGCTTTTGTTTTAGGGTCGCCCAGGAGAGAGTCAGATACTTGCGATCTGAGTCGCTCAAGAGAGCACCCTTTCAATTAGAGTAATTTGGCGCACAGACTTGGGAACGTCCCTAGGCTAGAGCAGGTGGCTCGACCCGGGTATCCGAAGCCTATATCCTTCCGGCTAGACCTCTGCCACCTGGCCGATTAACAGCTAGGGGTTTATTATCTCTGTATGCTTGTTATTGTGCCACAGTTTACCGTTTTTGTGAGCATTGTGAGTCAGGGTGTGGCTTAGAGACTCTGTCCGAGCAGGCTTGCCTGACTAAGAGTGAGAAGCACACCTGTATGTGGTTATGTTGCGAGTTGCTGCCTTTATTTAATTATACCTATGCCATTATACACTGTATGGCCTATCACTAGTATTTATTCCTGCTTATGAGTTAAGAGTTCTCTAAATCCGTAACGTATTTTCTTTGCTAAGCATCAGATCCTACAGTAGCCGCATGCAGTTTAGAAACCCGCATCTTGTCTACCTGTACGATGTTTTGAGGACTGTTTGCTTTCACCTTCGTTCACGCAGGGGTGATTAATTGTATGAATTAACGTAACGTTAAATGTACTTTCTTCTAGGTGTTATTAAATTGTTTCTGCAATTTAATTCCGTTATCTATCTTTTCCTTGAAGCTTTAAGTCAACTTAATTGTGTGATCTTTTATATAGCCTGCTTGACTATCAGCAGTCTATAGTGCGTGCACCCTGTAACCGAGTCATAGGATACCTCGTTGTCCAGGCAGGACTCTTGACGGTTTAGGGTGGTTTGTTGCCTGGGTTTATAGATAAGGGTTGGATCTAGCGTTTTCCGTTGTTGCTTGTTGCCGCATACCTAGTCCAATAGAAAGAGCCCAGTGTTTATATATCCCAGGACGTAAGATTACAAACTCGTTTCCAGTTTTAGTCCGAGATATTTGACTTGTGACACTGTTGTTATAGGATTATCATTACAGTTGACCGAGAAGCCCACAATGTCTTTCAGTTTGCGTTTTGTTCCACATAAGATGGCTTCCGTCTTGCCCAGGTGAAGAGATAGTCTATTGTCCACTAGCCATTCACTACATGATTCTAGTTCTTTGGAAAGTGAAGCGGCAATACTTATTGGGTCTTTTCCTGAAACCAGAAGCACGCTGTCGTCTGCATACAGTAATAATTTACATGAGACACGCAGTTCCATGTCGTTCACATAACAGAGAAAGAGTAAGGGACCAAGGATGCTTCCCTGCGGGACCCCACAGTTAATTGGCATAGGATCAGATATATTATCATCAATTTTGACTCTTTGGGTTCTACTACTAAGATAAGATTTAAACCAGTTCACAGATCTTATGCCCATTGCTTGTAGTATATTACATAGGATATCATGGTCTACTGTGTCAAACGCTTTTTGTAGATCAAGAAGAACCATACTGGTGTAGTTACCTTTAGACATTTCTTTACGAATGTGATCCGTTAAGTGGATGAGACAGGAGTCTGTCGAGTACATGCATCTGAAACCTGATTGAAACTTATAGAATAGATAATTTTGTTTGAGGTACTGTAGTGTTCAATTTGGGTGTATACCGCTCTTTCAAGGATTTTAGATACAATACATAATATGCTAACTGGTCTGTAGTTGCCAACTTCTAGTTTATTTCCTTTCTTGAATAGAGGGGTTACAATAGCTTCCTTCAGTTCAGCAGGTACAGTGTTGGTGTTAATTGACAAGTTGATGATGTGGGTTAGGGGGCCTGCTATACCAATGGCTCCATCTCGTAGAAATTTGGCAGGAATTTTGTCTGGTCCTGTGCTTTTATGTACATTTAGGTTAGACAGCTCGTCAAAAGTGTATTTTGGTGTAACATTTTGCAATCCAAATGTGTTCGGGTGTATGTCTTTATCTCTGTAGAAATTTCGAAAGGTGGCCGTTGTTGTCGTGTATTTATTGAGAGGTTGAGGTAGGTTCTGTGCAAGTGTGTTTGCTATGGAAGTGAAGAAGGAGTTGAAGTAGGTTGAAATTTGTCGTTTATCGTGGCAAACCTGATCATTAATGGTGAGAGCAATATTAGTGTTAGACGAATCCCTTGTCTTGTTGCTGTAGCCTGTTGTTTTTAGGTGCCTCCATAGTTTCTTTGGGTTATTCTGATATTCCTCTGCCTTATTGTGAAAATAATTAGTTTTCGCTGATTTTATTTTCCTACTTAGTTTATTCCTGGCCCTGTTGAACTCATGTTTCAGACCTTGATCCTGTCTATGTTTCGCTAGCTTTTTTAACAGATTGTCTCTGTGTTCCAGATGGTGTAGTATGTCATTGTTGATCCATGGGTCTGACCTTGCTTTAATTCGTATGTCTTTCAGAGGAGCTATTTCGTCTAGGATGTTTGTGATTCGTCTAGGATGTTTGTGATGATGGTTCTGAAGCCAACCCATGCGTCATTAACGTTTGTACTTCCAAACACTGGAGACCAGTCTGTATTCCATAAAATGTCCAGAAATGTTTCTTTATTGTAGTTTCTGAGTGACCTTGTTTTGATAACCTTGTGATTCTCTAGGGTAATTTTTGTGGTTTTCCGTGTTGTGCATTGTCAGTATATGCCTATATTCTCGTACAAGCCTATTATTTCGTTGTTTGTAACACAGGTTAAAATCCCCTAGTATGATGGATTCATTCCGAGGGTCTAGCGATGACAAAGTTCGTTCAAATTTGGTCAAGAATTGTGTGTCGTCTGGTGGCCTATAGCATACCCCAATTGTGATGGGTCTTGTCCTCGGCAGGTGTAGGTCGATCCACAGAGCTTCGTGATTTTCTACATGGAGGTCGGTCCTAGTTGTGTGTGTGAGGTTGTTTTTTACATACAGACATACTCCTCCCCCATGCCTATTGCGATCATTCCTAACCATATTGAAACCTTGAATGTTTATTTCACCATCGTTTATACTTGAATCCAGCCAGGTTTCTGTGATTGCAATTATTGAAGCTTTGGCCTTATTAGCTAACAGGTTTATTTCTGACAATTTATGGTACATTGATCTGGCGTTAATGTGGATAAGATGGAGCCCTTTGTTGGTGAACACTCTGTATTCATCTTTGATTTTGAATGTGTCCTGGCTGGGTTCTGAGTTGTTAATATTAATTGGTTCATTTACATTAATATTCGGTAATGAATGCAAGGCACACATGTTGCATAGGAATTCCCGTTCTTCACTGTTGGTCTTCTTAGAGATGCACTTCATGTGAGCTACAGTTTTACACTTAACACAGTTTAGGATCCTTTGTTTTCTTGTTATGAGTGATTCACATATTTCACAAATGATTTTAGGACCTTTAATAGCTACTTCCCTACATTTATCGCATTCCACTTCTTTTCTGCTAGTAACGTAAGTACATCGATCGTGTACTGTTTCATTACAACTACTACATCGTGAAGTTGTACTCCTTTTGTTGAATCCAATATCGCACACTATACATATTTTCCTGTTACTGTTCATCGTACGTCTGGCGGTGTGGTGATCAGCTGAGCGCCGTGAGCGGCTGCTGGGGTGTGAGCGCGTGAGATGGGGACAGGTTGTGGCGCCCCCTTGCCCCCCTCCCACCCCTACCTGTATTTGTTGTTTGATGTCCTTGTTCTTGGCCGTTGTTGCTGCTTTATTGTTGATGTTGTTGCGACTGATCCCTTCTTTTTTAGCTGTTCTGGTTGCATGTTGAGCTACCTGGGTTGCCGATAGTGTTGGGTTGTGTTGTAGTAGGTTTGGTTGATTTGTTGTGCAGCGGCGTCGTGTTGTGGGGGGTGGGGGGTTTCTCTTGTCTTTCTTGTTCGTTGCTGTTACTTCATTGTCGATGTGTTTGCTAGAGCTTCCTGGTTTTTTTGGTGTTCTGGTTGCATGTTGTGTTACTTGGGTCACCGATAGCTGTGGTAGTGATGATACAGTTGAGGGTAATGTTGAGTAGGTAGAGTGTTGGCACTGTGCTGGCGGTTGCCCTGCGGTCTTGGTTGGGAGTTGAAGCGTAACGGGAGACTGGGGTGCCTGCTTGCCCAGTTTGTTATAACGAATTTTACTGCTAGGGACTGTTGAAATGTCGGTGTCTGCCTTACTTGATTTGTGGTGAGGTTTCTTCAACGTTGAGCTGGGGCCTGGGTTGGTCTCTATGTCTCCACAGCTAATTAGAGTGTAGCACAATAGGTGATGTAGCGAGGTTGTGCCAGACTGTTTGCTAAGACGCTGCGGCTTACCGAGATATGTAGATGCCCAGGCAGGAATGGTGACAAAGATTTCACTTGTGTGTGATTTCTGTGTGACGAGGTCCCTCAATACTTGCTTAGTGTTGACCTGGTACACTACCGGTCCCCTCTGCACCTGTATATCGGCACATCCCCTCTGGATGTTGAGAAGGATGATACACAGGGAGAGAGCTACGCTCACGCCCTTCAACCCTCGCGCCATCGCGACCAGTGATTTACATTATACGAAGCATGACCTAGCTACCCCCAAAATGGGGATTGGGCCTGAGCATATAGATAGATAGATAGATAGATAGATGACCTAGCTATACGACGAATTATAAGTACGAAGCAGTACCAGTTACTCCCATTAATTTTAGGTCACTTCACTTGATCCTAAAGTTAAGAAAGTGGAGGATCTGATGGGAAGGGATGGAGAGGTGCTTAATTTTTAATAAAATTAAGAGGGTATTACACTGGGCCAATTCTCGTCACTCTTCAGCAAAAAGTGGAGCTACCGTCAATCTCCAGCACAAATCTCACCCTTTCCCGAAGAAAAAAGGTTCACCGCCAACTCAAGTCGTATAGCAGAATTTATTTTTGGTGAGTCGTCTGACTGGGGTGGTCGTAGCTCTCGGATCGAAGTATTTTGTCACGCTTTAAATGCACCAACACAGGCAAGGACGGTGCAGCAAGGCAAATAGAAATTCCCGGGCGGACAAGGTGGCTGTGCTCCGGACGGGAGGTACCACACTCTCCATTCTCGCTGTCACTGTTTCGTATAATGCGTCGTTTATAGCTAGGTCATGCTTTCGTTTAATCATGCGTCGTCTACTGTCCCTAAGGGTCATGCTTCGTATAAATGTGTCGCCACCCCGCAGTCAGACGCCTCAAACCAAAAATATAATCCCACAAAAAATCCTCCTGGGGTGGTGAGGGCAGCCCGGCCAGGTTCAGGCGCCTTTTCTGAGTGGAGCAGGCGCCGGCCAGGTGAGTCGATAGGTTCATGTTTTCCTTTCTGAGTGGAGCAGCCGGCCAGGTAGTCGCTAGGTAATGTTAGTTTAATGCGTCAATTGCGTGTCCTTACTGTCCTAGGTCGTGCTTCTTCGTATAATGTTTAGCGCACCCCCAAGTCAGAAGCACTCACCAAAAAATAAATTCCTCCCAAAAAATCAAAAATCCTCTGGGTGGGGAGCCAAGCCCGGGGCCAGGGTAGTCGCCTCTCTGAGCGGAGCAGGCCCGACCAGGTAGTCTCTCTCTGGTATCTTTGACAACGGCCGACTAAGCACCTCTCAATCCCTTCCCATTCAGATCCTCCACTTTCTTAACTTTAGAATCAAGTGAAGTGACCTAAAATTAATGGGAGTAACTGGTACTGTGGTGCTTCGTACTTATAATTCGTCGTATAGTTAGGTCATGCTTCGTATAATGTAAATCGAAAAATAAAATGGAATTGTTCATGTTTTTCTTTTATTTATCCTTCCTAGTTTTTACAATTTCTTCTCTCGGTGAAAGATGTCGGGAACAAATAATTGACAATTAGATTTCTTAAATTTTTCACACACACAAATTTAGGACCCTCCCGAAGAAAAAAAGGTTCACCGCCAACTCAAGTCGTTAGCAGAAATTTATTTTTGGTGAGCCGTCTCGGAACGTGACCATGGCGAGCAAAGAGATGAAAGCCAAGTAGACTATAGAGTCACGATCCCGTGTTAAAGGTTAGGTGGAAATGTTTCTATTCAGGATCAAGGGAATGAAATGTGCCTCCCTGGCAGATGCGATTGTTTTGTACTGCGTCGGTGATCTGCGGACCCCCCGCAGGAACATTTGACTCTATTGAAGAAAATGTTGGCCATTGAATTAACGGCTAATATGTTTGGTCGGTATACCAAGATACAAGACTTAAAGTCGGCTGAATTATTTAGAAAATCGAACAATACCTTAGAAATTATTCAGAGAGAGCAAGTCATGTGTAACCCCATGTTATCAGATATGGACTTCACTCCTTTGGAATATAAGATCTACAAAGAGAGGAGTAGTTCCGAACGACCGGGCGACGGTGGAGGAAGAGGAGGAAACATGGTTACACATCTGTCACCTTCCTCGACTCACAGAGTCGAGGAGGATGATAGCGGCGACGCCTCAGGTAATGCCGACGACTTGATGAGGGGTACTTTAGTGGCCATAACCAAGGGCATCGCAACATCACATTTCAGATGGGGGTACCGTTCCCAAACCTACACACTCTCCCTCTCGCTGTCACGTTTCGTATAATGTGTCGTATAGCTAGGTCATGCTTCGTTTAATCATGCGTCGTCTACTGTCCTTGGTCATGCTTCGTATAATGTGTCGCACCTCCAGTCAGACGCCTCACCAAAAATAATCCCACAAAAATCTCTCTGGGTGGGAGCATCCCGACCAGGTAGTCTCTCCTAAATTTTTGTGGGTGAGTCGCCGCAGGAGCCCGGCCAGATAGTCTCTCTCTACTGTAGGTGGAGCAGCCCGGCCAGGTAGTCGCCTCTCTGGGCAGAGCTGCCCGGCCAGGTAGTCTCTCTCTGGGTATCTTTGACAGCGACCGACTAAGCACCTCTCCATCCCCTCCCATCAGATCCTCCACTTTCTTAACTTTAGGATCAAGTGAAGTGACCTAAAATTAATGGGAGTAGGCTAACTGGTACTGTGGTGCTTCGTACTTATAATTCGTTGTTCGAAACTAGGTCATGCTTCGTATAATGTAAATCGGAAAATAAAATGGAATTGTTCATGTTTTTCTTTTATTTGTCCTTCCTTGTTTTTACAATTTCTTCTCTCGGTGAAAGATGTCGTGGACAAATAATTGACATTCGATTTCTTTAAATTTTTCACACACACAAATTTAGACCCTCCCGAAGAAAAAAGGTTCAGCACCAACTCAATTCGTATAGCAGTATTTATTTTTGGTGAGTCGTCTGACTGGGGTGGTCGTAGCTCTCGGATCGAAGTATTTCCGATCGATCCCAATTCCACCAACTCACGTTGGACAACAGAAGATCGCCTAAAGATTTGTGTGTGAAAGTAGTCTCTCTCTAGGTGGAGCAGCCCGGCCAGGTAGTCGCTAGGTCATGTTTCGTTTAATGCGTCATCTACTGTCCTAGGTCGTGCTTCGTATAATGTTTCGCACCCCCAGTCAGACGCCTCACCAAAAATAATCCCACAAAAATCTCTCTGGGTGGGAGCAGCCCGACCAGGTAGTCTCTCCTAAATTTTGTCTCTCCTAAATTTTTGTGGGTGTGTCGCCGCAGGAGCCCGGCCAGTTAGTCTCTCTCTACTGTAGGTGGAGCAGCCCGGCCAGGTAGTCGCCTCTCTGAGTGGAGCAGCCCGGCCAGGTAGTCTCTCTCTCTGGGTATCTTTGACAACGGCTGACTAAGCACCTCTCCATCCCTTCCCATCAGATCCTCCACTTTCTTAACTTTAGGATCAAGTGAAGTGACCTAAAAGTAATGGGAGTAACTGGTACTGTGGTGCTTCTTACTTATAATTCGTCGTATAGCTAGGTCATGCTTCGTATAATGTAAATCGGAAAATAAAATGGAATTTTTCATATTTTTCTTTTATTAGTCCTTCCTAGTTTTTACAATTTCTTCTCTCCTAAATTTTTGTGGGTGAAAGATCGTTTCATAACCCAATCGAGGGGCCGAATACGGTGTCGTGTGTGCCTGTGTTGGCACAGGTGCACCAACACAGGCAACACGGTGCAGCAAGCACACAGAATACGGCTGTGCTCCGACGAGGTACACACTCTCCCTCTCGCTGTCACGTTTCGTATAATGTGTCGTATAGGTAGGTCATGCTTCGTTTAATCATGCGTCGTCTACTGTCCTAGGTCATGCTTCGTATAATGTGTCGCACCCCCAGTCAGACGCCTCACCAAAAATAATCCCACAAAAATCTCTCTGGGTGGGAGCAGCCCGACCAGGTAGTCTCTCCTAAATTTTGTCTCTCCTAAATTTTTGTGGGTGAGTCGCCGCAGGAGCCCGGCCAGTTAGTCTCTCTCTACTGTCGGTGGAGCAGCCCGGCCAGGTAGTCGCCTCTCTGGGCAGAGCAGCCCGGCCAGGTAGTCTCTCTCTGGGTATCTTTGACAACGGCCGACTAAGCACCTCTCCATCCCTTCCCATCAGATCCTCCACTTTCTTAACTTAGGATCAAGTGAAGTGACCTAAAATTAATGGGAGTAACTGGTACTGTGGTGCTTCGTACTTATAATTCGTCGTATAGCTAGGTCATGCTTCGTATAATGTAAATCGGAAAATAAAATGGAATTGTTCATGTTTTTCTTTTATTTGTCCTTCCTAGTTTTTACAATTTCTTCTCTCGGTGAAAGATGTCGTGGACAAATAATTGACAATTCGATTTCTGTCCCGAAGAAAAAAGGGGGGTGGTCGTAGCTCTCGGATCGAAGTATTTCCGATCGATCCCAATTCCACCCCGGCCAGGTAGTCGCTAGGTCATGCTTCGTTTAATGCGTCGTCTACTGTCCTAGGTCATGCTTCGTATAATGTGTCGCACCCCCAGTCAGACGCCTCACCAAAAATAATCCCACAAAAATCTCTCTGGGTGGGAGCAGCCCGACCAGGTAGTCTCTCCTAAATTTTGTCTCTCCTAAATTTTTGTGGGTGAGTCGCCGCAGGAGCCCGGCCAGTTAGTCTCTCTCTACTGTAGGTGGAGCAGCCCGGCCAGGTAGTCGCCTCTCTGGGCGGAGCAGCCCGACCAGGTAGTCTCTCTCTGGGTATCTTTGACAACGGCCGACTAAGCACCTCTCCATCCCTTCCCATCAGATCCTCCACTTTCTTAACTTTAGGATCAAGTGAAGTGACCTAAAATTAATGGGAGTAACTGGTACTGCGTACTGCCTCTCGCTGTCACGTTTCGTATAATGTGTCGTATAGGTAGGTCATGCTTCGTTTAATCATGCGTCGTCTACTGTCCTAGGTCATGCTTCGTATAATGTGTCGCACCCCAGTCAGACGCCTCACCAAAAATAATCCCACAAAAATCTCTCTGGGTGGGAGCAGCCCGACCAGGTAGTCTCTCCTAAATTTTGTCTCTCCTAAATTTTTGTGGGTGAGTCGCCGCAGGAGCCCGGCCAGTTAGTCTCTCTCTACTGTAGGTGGAGCAGCCCGGCCAGGTAGTCGCCTCTCTGGGCGGAGCAGCCCGACCAGGTAGTCTCTCTCTGGGTATCTTTGACAACGGCCGACTAAGCACCTCTCCATCCCTTCCCATCAGATCCTCCACTTTCTTAACTTTAGGATCAAGTGAAGTGACCTAAAAATAAAGGGGAGAAACTGGTACTGCCTCTCGCTGTCACGTTTCGTATAATGTGTCGTATAGGTAGGTCATGCTTCGTTTAATCATGCGTCGTCTACTGTCCTAGGTCATGCTTCGTATAATGTGTCGCACCCCCAGTCAGACGCCTCACAAAAATAATCCCACAAAAATCTCTCTGGGTGGGAGCAGCCCGACCAGGTAGTCTCTCCTAAATTTTGTCTCTCCTAAATTTTTGTGGGTGAGTCGCCGCAGGAGCCCGGCCAGTTAGTCTCTCTCTACTGTCGGTGGAGCAGCCCGGCCAGGTAGTCGCCTCTCTGGGCGGAGCAGCCCGACCAGGTAGTCTCTCTCTGGGTATCTTTGACAACGGCCGACTAAGCACCTCTCCATCCCTTCCCATCAGATCCTCCACTTTCTTAACTTTAGGATCAAGTGAAGTGACCTAAAATTAATGGGAGTAACTGGTACTGCCTCTCGCTGTCACGTTTCGTATAATGTGTCGTATAGGTAGGTCATGCTTCGTTTAATCATGCGTCGTCTACTGTCCTAGGTCATGCTTCGTATAATGTGTCGCACCCCCAGTCAGACGCCTCACCAAAAATAATCCCACAAAAATCTCTCTGGGTGGGAGCAGCCCGACCAGGTAGTCTCTCCTAAATTTTGTCTCTCCTAAATTTTTGTGGGTGAGTCGCCGCAGGAGCCCGGCCAGTTAGTCTCTCTCTACTGTCGGTGGAGCAGCCCGGCCAGGTAGTCGCCTCTCTGGGCGGAGCAGCCCGACCAGGTAGTCTCTCTCTGGGTATCTTTGACAACGGCCGACTAAGCACCTCTCCATCCCTTCCCATCAGATCCTCCACTTTCTTAACTTTAGGATCAAGTGAAGTGACCTAAAATTAATGGGAGTAACTGGTACTGCCTCTCGCTGTCACGTTTCGTATAATGTGTCGTATAGGTAGGTCATGCTTCGTTTAATCATGCGTCGTCTACTGTCCTAGGTCATGCTTCGTATAATGTGTCGCACCCCCAGTCAGACGCCTCACCAAAAATAATCCCACAAAAATCTCTCTGGGTGGGAGCAGCCCGACCAGGTAGTCTCTCCTAAATTTTGTCTCTCCTAAATTTTTGTGGGTGAGTCGCCGCAGGAGCCCGGCCAGTTAGTCTCTCTCTACTGTCGGTGGAGCAGCCCGGCCAGGTAGTCGCCTCTCTGGGCGGAGCAGCCCGACCAGGTAGTCTCTCTCTGGGTATCTTTGACAACGGCCGACTAAGCACCTCTCCATCCCTTCCCATCAGATCCTCCACTTTCTTAACTTTAGGATCAAGTGAAGTGACCTAAAATTAATGGGAGTAACTGGTACTGCCTCTCGCTGTCACGTTTTGTATAATGTGTCGTATAGGTAGGTCATGCTTCGTTTAATCATGCGTCGTCTACTGTCCTAGGTCATGCTTCGTATAATGTGTCGCACCCCCAGTCAGACGCCTCACCTAAAATAATCCCACAAAAATCTCTCTGGGTGGGAGCAGCCCGACCAGGTAGTCTCTCCTAAATTTTGTCTCTCCTAAATTTTTGTGGGTGAGTCGCCGCAGGAGCCCGGCCAGTTAGTCTCTCTCTACTGTCGGTGGAGCAGCCCGGCCAGGTAGTCGCCTCTCTGGGCGGAGCAGCCCGACCAGGTAGTCTCTCTCTGGGTATCTTTGACAACGGCCGACTAAGCACCTCTCCATCCCTTCCCATCAGATCCTCCACTTTCTTAACTTTAGGATCAAGTGAAGTGACCTAAAAATAATGGGAGTAACTGGTACTGCCTCTCGCTGTCACGTTTCGTATAATGTGTCGTATAGGTAGGTCATGCTTCGTTTAATCATGCGTCGTCTACTGTCCTAGGTCATGCTTCGTATAATGTGTCGCACCCCCAGTCAGACGCCTCACCAAAAATAATCCCACAAAAATCTCTCTGGGTGGGAGCAGCCCGACCAGGTAGTCTCTCCTAAATTTTGTCTCTCCTAAATTTTTGTGGGTGAGTCGCCGCAGGAGCCCGGCCAGTTAGTCTCTCTCTACTGTCGGTGGAGCAGCCCGGCCAGGTAGTCGCCTCTCTGGCGGAGCAGCCCGACCAGGTAGTCTCTCTCTGGGTATCTTTGACAACGGCCGACTAAGCACCTCTCCATCCCTTCCCATCAGATCCTCCACTTTCTTAACTTTAGGATCAAGTGAAGTGACCTAAAATTAATGGGAGTAACTGGTACTGTGGTGCTTCGTCACGTATAATGTGTCGTATAGGTAGGTCATGCTTCGTTTAATTCGTCTACTGTCCTAGTTCATGCTTCGTATTTAATGTGTCGCACCCCCAGTCAGACGCCTCACCAAAAATAATCCCACAAAAATCTCTCTGGGTGGGAGCAGCCCGACCAGGTAGTCTCTCCTAAATTTTGTCTCTCCTAAATTTTGATGGGTGAGTCGCCGCCAACGGCCAGTTAGTCGTATGAGCAGCCAGGTAGTCGCCTCTCTGGGCGGAGCCCAGGTAGTCTCTCTCTGGGTATCTTTGACAACGGCCGAATAAGCACCTCTCCATCCCTTCCCATCAGATCCTCCACTTTCTTAACTTTAGGATCAAGTGAAGTGACCTAAAATTAGTGGGAGTAACTGGTACTGCCTCTCGCTGTCACGTTTCGTATAATGTGTCGTATAGGTAGGTCATGCTTCGTTTAATCATGCGTCGTCTACTGTCCTAGGTCATGCTTCGTATAATGTGTCGCACCCCCAGTCAGACGCCTCACCAAAATAATCCCACAAAAATCTCTCTGGGTGGGAGCAGCCCGACCAGGTAGTCTCTCCTAAATTTTGTCTCTCCTAAATTTTTGTGGGTGAGTCGCCGCAGGAGCCCGGCCAGTTAGTCTCTCTCTACTGTCGGTGGAGCAGCCCGGCCAGGTAGTCGCCTCTCTGGGCGGAGCAGCCCGACCAGGTAGTCTCTCTCTGGGTATCTTTGACAACGGCCGACTAAGCACCTCTCCATCCCTTCCCATCAGATCCTCCACTTTCTTAACTTTAGGATCAAGTGAAGTGACCTAAAAATAATGGGAGTAACTGGTACTGTCTCTCGCTGTCACGTTTCGTATAATGTGTCGTATAGGTAGGTCATGCTTCGTTTAATCATGCGTCGTCTACTGTCCTAGGTCATGCTTCGTATAATGTGTCGCACCCCCAGTCAGACGCCTCACCAAAAATAATCCCACAAAAATCTCTCTGGGTGGGAGCAGCCCGACCAGGTAGTCTCTCCTAAATTTTGTCTCTCCTAAATTTTTGTGGGTGAGTCGCCGCAGGAGCCCGGCCAGTTAGTCTCTCTCTACTGTCGGTGGAGCAGCCCGGCCAGGTAGTCGCCTCTCTGGGCGGAGCAGCCCGACCAGGTAGTCTCTCTCTGGGTATCTTTGACAACGGCCGACTAAGCACCTCTCCATCCCTTCCCATCAGATCCTCCACTTTCTTAACTTTAGGATCAAGTGAAGTGACCTAAAATTAATGGGAGTAACTGGTACTGCCTCTCGCTGTCACGTTTCGTATAATGTGTCGTATAGGTAGGTCATGCTTCGTTTAATCATGCGTCGTCTACTGTCCTAGGTCATGCTTCGTATAATGTGTCGCACCCCCAGTCAGACGCCTCACCAAAAATAATCCCACAAAAATCTCTCTGGGTGGGAGCAGCCCGACCAGGTAGTCTCTCCTAAATTTTGTCTCTCCTAAATTTTTGTGGGTGAGTCGCCGCAGGAGCCCGGCCAGTTAGTCTCTCTCTACTGTCGGTGGAGCAGCCCGGCCAGGTAGTCGCCTCTCTGGGCGGAGCAGCCCGACCAGGTAGTCTCTCTCTGGGTATCTTTGACAACGGCCGACTAAGCACCTCTCCATCCCTTCCCATCAGATCCTCCACTTTCTTAACTTTAGGATCAAGTGAAGTGACCTAAAATTAATGGGAGTAACTGGTACTGCCTCTCGCTGTCACGTTTCGTATAATGTGTCGTATAGGTAGGTCATGCTTCGTTTAATCATGCGTCGTCTACTGTCCTAGGTCATGCTTCGTATAATGTGTCGCACCCCCAGTCAGACGCCTCACAAAAATAATCCCACAAAAATCTCTCTGGGTGGGAGCAGCCCGACCATGTAGTCTCTCCTAAATTTTGTCTATCCTAAATTTTTGTGGGTGAGTCGCCGCAGGATCCAGGCCAGTTAGTCTCTCTCTACTGTCGGTGGAGCAGCCCGGCCAGGTAGCGCCTCTCTGGGCGGAGCAGCCCGACCAGGTAGTCTCTCTCTGGGTATCTTTGACAACGGCCGACTAAGCACCTCTCCATCCCTTCCCATCAGATCCTCCACTTTCTTAACTTTAGGATCAAGTGAAGTGACCTAAAATTAATGGGAGTAACTGGTACTGCCTCTCGCTGTCACGTTTCGTATAATGTGTCGTATAGGTAGGTCATGCTTCGTTTAATCATGCGTCGTCTACTGTCCTAGGTCATGCTTCGTATAATGTGTCGCACCCCCAGTCAGACGCCTCACAAAAATAATCCCACAAAAATCTCTCTGGGTGGGAGCAGCCCGACCAGGTAGTCTCTCCTAAATTTTGTCTCTCCTAAATTTTTGTGGGTGAGTCGCCGCAGGAGCCCGGCCAGTTAGTCTCTCTCTACTGTCGGTGGAGCAGCCCGGCCAGGTAGTCGCCTCTCTGGCGGAGCAGTCCGACCAGGTAGTCTCTCTCTGGGTATCTTTGACAACGGCCGACTAAGCACCTCTCCATCCCTTCCCATCAGATCCTCCACTTTCTTAACTTTAGGATCAAGTGAAGTGACCTAAAATTAATGGGAGTAACTGGTACTGCCTCTCGCTGTCACGTTTCGTATAATGTGTCGTATAGGTAGGTCATGCTTCGTTTAATCATGCGTCGTCTACTGTCCTAGGTCATGCTTCGTATAATGTGTCGCACCCCATGTCAGACGCCTCACAAAAATAATCCCACAAAAATCTCTCTGGGTGGGAGCAGCCCGACCAGGTAGTCTCTCCTAAATTTTGTCTCTCCTAAATTTTTGTGGGTGAGTCGCCGCAGGAGCCCGGCCAGTTAGTCTCTCTCTACTGTCGGTGGAGCAGCCCGGCCAGGTAGTCGCCTCTCTGGGCGGAGCAGCCCGACCAGGTAGTCTCTCTCTGGGTATCTTTGACAACGGCCGACTAAGCACCTCTCCATCCCTTCCCATCAGATCCTCCACTTTCTTAACTTTAGGATCAAGTGAAGTGACCTTAAATTAATGGGAGTAACTGGTACTGCCTCTCGCTGTCACGTTTCGTATAATGTGTCGTATAGGTAGGTCATGCTTCGTTTAATCATGCGTCGTCTACTGTCCTAGGTCATGCTTCGTATAATGTGTCGCACCCCCAGTCAGACGCCTCACCAAAAATAATCCCACAAAAATCTCTCTGGGTGGGAGCAGCCCGACCAGGTAGTCTCTCCTAAATTTTGTCTCTCCTAAATTTTGTGGGTGAGTCGCCGCAGGAGCCCGGCCAGTTAGTCTCTCTCTACTGTCGGTGGAGCAGCCCGGCCAGGTAGTCGCCTCTCTGGGCGGAGCAGCCCGACCAGGTAGTCTCTCTCTGGGTATCTTTGACAACGGCCGACTAAGCACCTCTCCATCCCTTCCCATCAGATCCTCCACTTTCTTAACTTTAGGATCAAGTGAAGTGACCTAAAAATAATGGGAGTAACTGGTACTGTCTCTCGCTGTCACGTTTCGAATAATGTGTCGTATAGGTAGGTCATGCTTCGTTTAATCATGCGTCGTCTACTGTCCTAGGTCATGCTTCGTATAATGTGTCGCACCCCCAGTCAGACGCCTCACCAAAAATAATCCCACAAAAATCTCTCTGGGTGGGAGCAGCCCGACCAGGTAGTCTCTCCTAAATTTTGTCTCTCCTAAATTTTTGTGGGTGAGTCGCCGCAGGAGCCCGGCCAGTTAGTCTCTCTCTACTGTCGGTGGAGCAGCCCGGCCAGGTAGTCGCCTCTCTGGGCGGAGCAGCCCGACCAGGTAGTCTCTCTCTGGGTATCTTTGACAACGGCCGACTAAGCACCTCTCCATCCCTTCCCATCAGATCCTCCACTTTCTTAACTTTAGGATCAAGTGAAGTGACCTAAAATTAATGGGAGTAACTGGTACTGCCTCTCGCTGTCACGTTTCGTATAATGTGTCGTATAGGTAGGTCATGCTTCGTTTAATCATGCGTCGTCTACTGTCCTAGGTCATGCTTCGTATAATGTGTCGCACCCCCAGTCAGACGCCTCACCAAAAATAATCCCACAAAAATCTCTCTGGGTGGGAGCAGCCCGACCAGGTAGTCTCTCCTAAATTTTGTCTCTCCTAAATTTTTGTGGGTGAGTCGCCGCAGGAGCCCGGCCAGTTAGTCTCTCTCTACTGTCGGTGGAGCAGCCGGCCAGGTAGTCGCCTCTCTGGGCGGAGCAGCCCGACCAGGTAGTCTCTCTCTGGGTATCTTTGACAACGGCCGACTAAGCACCTCTCCATCCCTTCCCATCAGATCCTCCACTTTCTTAACTTTAGGATCAAGTGAAGTGACCTAAAATTAATGGGAGTAACTGGTACTGCCTCTCGCTGTCACGTTTCGTATAATGTGTCGTATAGGTAGGTCATGCTTCGTTTAATCATGCGTCGTCTACTGTCCTAGGTCATGCTTCGTATAATGTGTCGCACCCCCAGTCAGACGCCTCACCAAAAATAATCCCACAAAAATCTCTCTGGGTGGGAGCAGCCCGACCAGGTAGTCTCTCCTAAATTTTGTCTCTCCTAAATTTTTGTGGGTGAGTCGCCGCAGGAGCCCGGCCAGTTAGTCTCTCTCTACTGTACGTGGAGCAGCCCGGCCAGGTAGTCGCCTCTCTGGGCGGAGCAGCCCGACCAGGTAGTCTCTCTCTGGGTATCTTTGACAACGGCCGACTAAGCACCTCTCCATCCCTTCCCATCAGATCCTCCACTTTCTTAACTTTAGGATCAAGTGAAGTGACCTAAAATTAATGGGAATAAGTGGTACTGCCTCTCGCTGTCACGTTTCGTATAATGTGTCGTATAGGTAGGTCATGCTTCGTTTAATCATGCGTCGTCTACTGTCCTAGGTCATGCTTCGTATAATGTGTCGCACCCCCAGTCAGACGCCTCACCAAAAATAATCCCACAAAAATCTCTCTGGGTGGGAGCAGCCCGACCAGGTAGTCTCTCCTAAATTTTGTCTCTCCTAAATTTTTGTGGGTGAGTCGCCGCAGGAGCCCGGCCAGTTAGTCTCTCTCTACTGTCGGTGGAGCAGCCCGGCCAGGTAGTCGCCTCTCTGGGCGGAGCAGCCCGACCAGGTAGTCTCTCTCTGGGTATCTTTGACAACGGCCGACTAAGCACCTCTCCATCCCTTCCCATCAGATCCTCCACTTTCTTAACTTTAGGATCAAGTGAAGTGACCTAAAATTAATGGGAGTAACTGGTACTGCTTCTCGCTGTCTCCCTGTCACGTTTCGTATAATGTGTCGTATAGGTAGGTCATGCTTCGTTTAATCATGCGTCGTCTACTGTCCTAGGTCATGCTTCGTATAATGTGTCGCACCCCCAGTCAGACGCCTCACCAAAAATAATCCCACAAAAATCTCTCTGGGTGGGAGCAGCCCGACCAGGTAGTCTCTCCTAAATTTTGTCTCTCCTAAATTTTTGTGGGTGAGTCGCCGCAGGAGCCCGGCCAGTTAGTCTCTCTCTACTGTCGGTGGAGCAGCCCGGCCAGGTAGTCGCCTCTCTGGGCGGAGCAGCCCGACCAGGTAGTCTCTCTCTGGGTATCTTTGACAACGGCCGACTAAGCACCTCTCCATCCCTTCCCATCAGATCCTCCACTTTCTTAACTTTAGGATCAAGTGAAGTGACCTAAAATTAATGGGAGTAACTGGTACTGCCTCTCGCTGTCACGTTTCGTATAATGTGTCGTATAGGTAGGTCATGCTTCGTTTAATCATGCGTCGTCTACTGTCCTAGGTCATGCTTCGTATAATGTGTCGCACCCCCAGTCAGACGCCTCACCAAAAATAATCCCACAAAAATCTCTCTGGGTGGGAGCAGCCCGACCAGGTAGTCTCTCCTAAATTTTGTCTCTCCTAAATTTTTGTGGGTGAGTCGCCGCAGGAGCCCGGCCAGTTAGTCTCTCTCTACTGTCGGTGGAGCAGCCCGGCCAGGTAGTCGCCTCTCTGGGCGGAGCAGCCCGACCAGGTAGTCTCTCTCTGGGTATCTTTGACAACGGCCGACTAAGCACCTCTCCATCCCTTCCCATCAGATCCTCCACTTTCTTAACTTTAGGATCAAGTGAAGTGACCTAAAATAATGGGAGTAACTGGTACTGCCTCTCGCTGTCACGTTTCGTATAATGTGTCGTATAGGTAGGTCATGCTTCGTTTAATCATGCGTCGTCTACTGTCCTAGGTCATGCTTCGTATAATGTGTCGCACCCCCAGTCAGACGCCTCACAAAAATAATCCCACAAAAATCTCTCTGGGTGGGAGCAGCCCGACCAGGTAGTCTCTCCTAAATTTTGTCTCTCCTAAATTTTTGTGGGTGAGTCGCCGCAGGAGCCCGGCCAGTTAGTCTCTCTCTACTGTCGGTGGAGCAGCCCGGCCAGGTAGTCGCCTCTCTGGGCGGAGCAGCCCGACCAGGTAGTCTCTCTCTGGGTATATTTGACAAACGGCCGACTAAGCACCTCTCCATCCCTTCCCATCAGATCCTCCACTTTCTTAACTTTAGGATCAAGTGAAGTGACCTAAAATTAATGGGAGTAACTGGTACTGCCTCTCGCTGTCACGTTTCGTATAATGTGTCGTATAGGTAGGTCATGCTTCGTTTAATCATGCGTCGTTTACTGTCCTAGGTCATGTCATGATTCGTATAATGTGTCGCACACCCCCCAGTCAGACGCCTCACCTAAAATAATCCCACAAAATCTCTCTGGGTGGGAGCAGCCCGACCAGGTAGTCTCTCCTAAATTTTGTCTCTCCTAAATTTTTGTGGGTGAGTCGCCGCAGGAGCCCGGCCAAGACTTTTCCTACTAACAGGCTCTCTCTGGGTATTCTTTGACAACGGCCGCCTAAGCACCTCTCCATCTTTTCCCATCAGATCCTCCACTTTCTTAACTTTAGGATCAAGTGAAGTGACCTAAATTTAATGGGAGTAACTGGTACTACCTCTCGCTGTCACGTTTCGTATAAGTGTGTGTATAGGTAGGTACACTGATTCGATATAATCATGACGCGTCATACTGTTGCCTAGGTCATGCTTTTCCTTGTTTTTTTTTTTTGCTTTTTTTTTGGATAAGGTCGCACCCCCAGTCAGCGCATCACCCAAAATAATCCACAAAAATCTCTCTGGGGTGGGAGCAGCCCGACCCATGCGTCGTCTAATGTCTATGTCAGCTTCGTATAATGTGTCGCACCCACAGTCAGGAAGCCTACCAAAAATAATCCCACAAAAATCTCTTGGGGGGGAGCAGCCGATCAGGTAGTTCGTTCTCTCTAAATTTTGTCTCTCCTAAATTTTTGTGGGTGAGAAGCCGCAGAGTTCCCGGCCCAGGAGTCCTCTCTTACTGTAGGTGGAAGCCCGGCCAGTAGTCTCTATTCTACTGGCGTGGAGCAGCCCGGCCAGGTAGAGCGCTCTCTGGGCGGAGCAGCCCAGACCAGGTAGTCTCCTCTACTGGGTATCTGTGACCAACGGACCCGACTAAGCACCCTCTCCATACCCCTTACCATCAGATCCTCTCCACGACTTTCTTAACTTTAGGATCAAGTGAAGGTGCACCTACAAATAATGGGAGGTAACTGGGAGTACTGGTTACTGCCTCTCGCTGTCACGTTTTCGTATAATGTGATCGTCCGTATAGGTAGGTCATGCTTTAGTTAATCACTCATGCGTCGTCTACTGTCCTAGGTCATGTACTTCGTATAATGTGTCGCATACCCGCCAGTCGGAAGCCTCACCTAAACATAATCCCACAAAAAATCTCTCTGGGGGGGAGCAGCCCGACCAGGTAGTCTCTCTCTAAATTTTCGGTCTCTCCTAAACTTTGTTGTGGACGTGAGTTCTCAGCAGGAGCTTAGGCCAGTTAGGTCTCTTCTCCTACGGGCGGTTGGAGCAAGCACGGCCAGGTAGTGCCTCTATGGGCGGACCAGCCCGGACAGGTCGTAGCATCTCTCTGGAGCGGAGCAGCACGCCAGGTCGTCGCTCTCTGGGTATCTTTGACAACGGCCGGACTAAGAACCTATCCATCCCTTCCCATCAGAATCCTACACTTTCTTATACTTTAGGATCAAGTGGAAGTGACCTAAAATTAATGGGAGTAAATGGTACTGCCTCTACGCTGTCACGTTTAATATAATGTGTCGGATAGGTAGGTCATGCTTTGTTGAAATAATGCGGCGCGTTACTGGCCTAGGTCATGCTTCGTATAATGTGTCGCAAACCCCCAGTCAGACGCATCACCCAAAAAGAATCCCACAAAAATCTCTCTGGGTGGGTGGAGCGCCCCGACCAGGTAGTCTCTCATAAATTTTGTCTCTCCTAAATTGATGTGGGG